>ULGX01000007.1:407960-733787 GCA_900519075.1 Yarrowia bubula
AAAAAAAAAAAAAAAAAAAAAAAAAAAAAAAAAAAAAACCCACCCAAATTCCAGCCCCCTACCACTACCCCAAATAATATCCCAAATCACTCAAACACCCCTGCGACACTCAATTACAAATTGAACCTCGTTGACGACTTTCACAACCTCGGCGCAACCGGAACCTCTCATGAGACGTTCCTGTTTCTCCCGAGGGCAGCCGTCAAAGTTACCCGGTCCAATCTTAACTCCGAGATGCAGGCTGTTCACATGTGTGGTTTTGGGGTGGGGAACTCAGCGGCCGAAAACGCGCCAAAACTTGGGGGTTATGGGTACCAATCGATTAGCCGCAACTAGGAGATTCTAAAACTGCAACCCGCATTCCCGTACGACCCCTGTAGCATCCTACAGATCATCACAAACGCTGGGCCAACCACACCACCAAACCTAATTCTTTCTGGTTGCTGTGGTTAGCCTGGGACGAAATTGACAACGTGCATGATAACGGGGTTGCAAGGTACCGGATTGGCTCACAAAGCGGTTTCCCGGACAACCCCCGCCGCAAGGTACCTGCTTACGTTATCTTCATTCTGATTGGCTGGGTTGTACGTCTTCGACGACTCGTCTCCTACGACTCTGTCATGTTAGGTTACCAGTGCTTGTCTAGCGTCTGGGGTATGGTGGTTGTACTGTATCGTCCTTGTAGCCCCCCAATTAATGCCCAAAAGCGCCGAAAAGCTACCCCGGATTATCTCGGTGTCAGCTCGGCTGGACACCCACGTCACGTGGCTGTACTGCACCCCAGAGTCTGTAGAGTTGAAATTGCCCTTGAGTCGTGTTGCGTTACAGTTTGGCATTTTAGGGAGGATGAAAAATTTGAATCCAAACCAAATGAGACATTTACGGGTTGTGGTTGCTGCTATACAGAATTGGGTGGTGGATATAGAATACTTGGACCCGTGCGTATCACGTGACACTTCATTCTATCCAATTCCCCCTTTATCTGCGGAATACGGAACACCCGGATACTTTTCATGCTACCCCGGAGTTGTGCCTGTCCAATAAAACAAGAGTCAATTGACCTTACTCGCATGCAACTCAAACTTGGGCCGGGGTTGAAAGAGGGATCTGAAAACAGTCCATTAACTGGTGGTAGCTGGTGGATTTTATACCGTACAAGGCATTTAGGACACCCAAAAAACAGCTACTATCCGACTATAATCACGAATACCCTCCAACGGCCCTATTTCAGGTTCAAAACGTCCTCGGTCACATGCACCTCACAACTGCGGGCCAAAGGACCACTGGGTGCCGAGGAATGTTAAGCCAAAAGAACAACGTCGATCGTCAGTCAGAGTCGCAGCTGTAGCTACGGGATGACGATGGTGAATATATTGGGGTGTTTTTACGCGGGTAATTGAGCGGCTAAAGGGCCGGATAATCCAGCCACAATGCCGAAAACACAGTTAATCCGAGCTGTGCGGTGTGGTCAGCTGTGGTCGGACGCGCCGGAGCCGACCCGGACTTGTGTTTAAAATCGGCACGATTTTACACGGGGGTTAGGGTTCACCCTGGCTAATGGCCTGCTTGTGATTGGCCCAACTAAACTCTATTGCTCCACTCTGCAGTGTTTATAAAACCTCTCCGAGGCCCACGACAGGACTTTCTCCTTTCCGCTCTAACACCACATATCACAATGCTGGCTTCTCGAGTTTCTCTCAAGGCTGTGAGTATCTAACGACAGAGTGGTACATGCGACTGTACCACGAGATGTTGCTGAGACCGACAACAACGACGACGGTTTTGTCGTGACCATTTCGTCGTGACTGCAATTTCGACAATTAGCAATGATCCAACACAGAAGCAACCCCAGAGTCTGATTTGACTTTGGACGCTTTGTGTAACGTTGTGTCTCAGAATCAACCAATCAAACCGCGCGAAATAATACTAACCCTTAGCCCCGCCTTGCACGATCTCTCGCGACCACCACCAATGCGTCGCTTAACCTCGACTCCAAGGTCCGAATGACCAACTGGGAGTCCAACAACTTCATCAACTTCAAGAAGCACAACGAGAACGTTGAGATTGTCAAGGAGCGACTCAACCGACCCCTGACCTACGCCGAGAAGATTCTCTACGGCCATCTCGACAAGCCCCATGAGCAGGAGATTGTCCGAGGACAGTCTTACCTCAAGCTGCGACCCGACCGAGCTGCCTGCCAGGATGCCACCGCCCAGATGGCCATCCTCCAGTTCATGTCTGCCGGTATCCCCACCGTCCAGACCCCCACCACCGTCCACTGTGATCATTTGATTCAGGCCCAGGTTGGTGGCGAGGCCGATCTTGCTCGAGCCATCGACATCAACAAGGAGGTCTACAACTTCCTTGGCACCGCCTCCGCCAAGTACGACATTGGTTTCTGGAAGGCCGGATCTGGTATTATCCATCAGATCATTCTCGAGAACTACGCCTTCCCCGGTGCTCTTCTCATCGGTTCCGACTCCCATACCCCCAACGCTGGAGGTCTCGGTATGCTCGCCATCGGTGTCGGAGGTGCTGATGTCGTCGACGTCATGGCCGGTCTCCCCTGGGAGCTCAAGGCCCCCAAGATTATCGGTGTCAAGCTGACCGGTAAGCTCTCCGGATGGTCTTCCCCCAAGGATATCATTCTCAAGGTCGCCGGTATCCTCACCGTCAAGGGAGGAACCGGTGCCATCGTCGAGTACTTTGGCGAGGGTGTTGACAACCTGTCTTGTACCGGTATGGGTACCATCTGTAACATGGGTGCCGAGATTGGTGCTACCACCTCCACCTTCCCCTTCAACGAGCGAATGGCCGACTACCTGAACGCCACTGGCCGAAAGGAGATTGCTGACTTCTCCCGACTCTACAACCACCACCTCAAGGCTGATGAGGGATGTGAGTACGACCAGCTCATCGAGATTGACCTCAACACTCTCGAGCCCTACGTCAACGGTCCCTTCACCCCCGATCTTGCCACCCCCATCTCCAAGCTCAAGGATGTCGCCGTCGAGAACGGATGGCCCCTTGAGGTCAAGGTCGGTCTTATCGGCTCTTGCACCAACTCCTCTTACGAGGATATGGAGCGATCCGCCTCCATTGCCAAGGATGCCATGGCCCACGGCCTCAAGTCCAAGGCCATCTACACCGTCACCCCCGGTTCCGAGCAGATCCGAGCCACCATTGAGCGAGACGGACAGCTCCAGACCTTCCTTGACTTTGGCGGTATCGTGCTTGCCAACGCTTGTGGCCCCTGTATCGGACAGTGGGATCGACGAGACATCCAGAAGGGCGAGAAGAACACCATTGTTTCTTCTTACAACCGAAACTTCACTGGCCGAAACGATTCTAACCCCGAGACTCACGCTTTCGTCACCTCTCCCGATCTCGTCACCGCTTTCGCCATTGCCGGTGACCTGCGATTCAACCCCCTGACTGACTCCCTCAAGGACTCTAACGGAAAGGAGTTCAAGCTCAAGGAGCCCACCGGAAAGGGTCTTCCCGACCGAGGTTACGACCCCGGCATGGACACCTACCAGGCCCCTCCCGCTGACCGAACTCAGGTTGTCGTCGATGTGTCTCCCACTTCCGACCGACTCCAGCTGCTCAAGCCCTTCAAGCCTTGGGACGGCAAGGACGGTATCGACATGCCCATCCTCATCAAGTCTCTCGGTAAGACCACCACCGACCATATCTCCCAGGCTGGTCCTTGGCTCAAGTACCGAGGCCATCTCCAGAACATCTCCAACAACTACATGATTGGAGCCATCAACGCTGAGAACGAGGAGGCCAACAACGTCCGAAACCAGGTCACTGGCGAGTGGGGCGGAGTTCCCGAGACTGCCATTGCTTACCGAGACAACGGTATCCGATGGGTTGTCGTTGGAGGTGATAACTTTGGTGAGGGATCTTCTCGAGAGCACGCTGCTCTTGAGCCCCGATTCCTCGGTGGTTTCGCCATCATCACCAAGTCTTTTGCTCGAATCCACGAGACTAACCTGAAGAAGCAGGGTCTCCTGCCTCTCAACTTCATCGACGGTGCTGACTACGAGAAGATCAACCCCACCGATAAGATCTCCATCCTCGGCCTGAAGGACCTTGCCCCCGGCAAGAACGTCACCATCGAGGTCACCCCCAAGGACGGCGCCAAGTGGTCCACTGAGGTCTCCCATACTTACAACGCCGAGCAGCTCGAGTGGTTCAAGTACGGATCTGCCCTTAACAAGATGGCTGCCAATGCTAAATAAGTGTTTTGTAACTTAAAAATTTTAATACTATGATTTGAAATGAGAGAGCGGCGAGTATGAGCGAAGCGAATGCTCGCACCTGTAGAGTGTGTTGTAGTTTCGGCAATTGTAAATTTGTCAATGAAAAATTGTCAATGAAAAATCTGTAAGAGCATATACGTGTGGTCTGACTTGTGCTGTCATTGACATGTGGAAGTGCTCATTGGTTAAGTGAAGACTTCTGGATAATAGTGTGACCCTTGCACCAGTTGATTAGACCCTGCTAGTTTCAATAAAACAGGACCAGTCTCAGGTCTAGCCATAGTCTATTTAAACAACGAGCTACTGTAATAGCTATATGAGTGAGGCTAAGGGAGTCCAATTATCAACTATTGGTATTGTCTACTATGCTATGATACTAGCCAGTAGCCTGGTAACAAGCAAACTGGTCACGCTATTAGAACCTGCGAAACCACCTGTTAACGTGCATCGATCCCTGATCTTCGCATATGGTCTCATAAGTTTCACCAGTCAAGTCGGACGATTGCATGATTTCTTTTTTCTTTTCTTTTGACAATTTTTCTGTTCAATTTTCTTTTGCTGTTTTTGCTTTTTCCACCGTTAAGTGGTCGGTACTGTCAACGGTGGGAACCCCAGCGGAGCGGGGATTTTAAACCTTCTAGCAGATGTGAGTTTACTTAAGGTTAACAAAAGATCCAACTAAAAAAGTGACCTGGGGGTGGCTACTGCTCGTTACAGGCATCCTACGGACATGAGAGTTTCTGTAATACATCGATTGACGCATGAAATTATAAAATTTACAATAATCTATAGTCATGCCACTACACAATTCCAAGATATACCGTTCATCTATTACTTGACATTTGAAATTTACTTCACTCCTCCCAAAAGCTTAACCAAAGTGTAACTGGAGTGAAGAAATGTCACAAACACGAATCATAGGCCAGGTTGTTGTTTTACTAAGCTCTACCGGTCCAAGAACTGTACTGGATGTTATTATACCGCGGAGGGTACCTCCGTTGATGGTACCTACCACTTATCGATTATTAACCGTGCTAAGACTAACCATGGAGAGGCATGTTCAAGAGTAAATAACAAAGCTTTGATGGGGTAACTTGGCAGAGTGAGGAGGGTGAGGAGTATTTAACAAGAGACAGGTGCTAGTACGAACTGCGGGGAGCATGTGATTGATTAATAATCGGTTTTAAACAAACGTCCAACAGTTTACTGCTTCACTATATGACTACACTGTCCCTTAATCATCACTCATCAGATTATAATTCAACTAAGACAATTCGGCTCGGAACAGTTTGAAAGTTGCATCCGAGGCATGTCATCTGCAAAGACGGAGTACACCAACGGTGTGCCCTTACTTCACTTTCACGAGCCTATAGAAACCCACCCCGCCATTTTAAACTTTATATTTTGTGTGGGGTGCACGAGCTATAAAGAAACGCCATACTACGCCATACTAGCACTACTCTCGACATGTCCCTCAAACTACCACAGTCATTCCCTCTGGGAGGCCCTGACCAGCTCGTTCTCGTCACTGAAGAACCCACCTACTACATTCTCAAACTCAACAACGCGCCGGACAACAGACTCACTCCAGAGCTACTCACCGCCTGGATTGAAGCCATGGAGGCTCTGGCTCTGTATGCTGAGGACCCCAAGCCTCTGGTGATCACCTCGGCGTTTCCCAAGTACTTTTCCAACGGCCTGGATCTCGAAAAAACCGCCAATTGCGACAACTTCACTCGAGACTACTTTTACCCCCTGATCCGAACGCTCTTGAACTTCCCCTGGCCTACAATTGGATTTCTCAACGGCCACACGTTCGCTGGAGCGTTTGTAGTGGCGGGTTTCTTTGACTTCAGAGTCATGAACCCGGACAGAGGATACCTGTGCATGAACGAGATTGAATTCGACGCTCCTATCATGGGAGGAGGTATGGTTATCTTTACAAAGCTGTATGGACGACAGGTGTCCCAGAGAATCACAATGCTGGCAGAACGGTTCCCTGCTCAAGCGGCGCTGGAAGCAGGTATCATTCATGCCAAGGGAATGTGGCCTGAAGTGGAGGAGATGGTCAACAAGGTGAAACACGTGGCTGGCAAGAAGTTCTACTCGTTGATCAGACAGGAGGTGTACAAGGACGTGATTCTGGGACTCAAGGATGAGGAAGATCATCAGGGGTTCCTAGACGCTCTTATGGGAGACCATATTGATCCCAAAGTGGAAGAGGAGCAGAGAAAGAGACTGGATCCTAAGATTAAGGCGTTGCTTTAGGAGCAACACACAAATAATAATTTATCTATCGTTATCTATCGTTTATGTAATGACAGTACCGGTACCGGTAGCTATACTATAGTGCACTGCCTGTACAGTTGTAAGTTCAAAAGAGAAAAGGGTATTGTCATACTCATATGAGTAGAAGAGTAATACAGCGATCGTTTCAATTATTAACTCAGTATGATCATTCTCAGGGGGTACTGTACAGTACATACAGCAGGCACATGGACCTCACCAAAATGAGGATGAGCAAAAAAAGAACACCCTGAGGTGCTGTACTCGTGCCTTCGACCAGATTTGAACTGATGATCTCGGCATTACTAGTGCCGCGCCTTACCACTTGGCCACGAAGGCAGATGTTGAAGCGGGGGAAAGCTGGTGATAATCGGAGGAGGTTGGAAATGAAAAATTTCGAATTTAAGGGGTTATATAGGAATTTAAGGGTATGGGGGAGATGTCGAGGGTGGTATTAAGTAGTGTTGAAATTTTGGTTCAGGTTGGAGTTCTACTGAAGGAGATATGATCACTTGTATATGTCTATGGCTGTAGATAGAGTAGAACAGCACAACACACGGAAATGACGCAATTGAGATAAATTAACAAGTACGTGTTATTTCATGGTGTCTACAAATGTATACTAACGTGGTAAGGGTCATTATGAGGCCTTCATATTTTTTTTGGTATGGTAAGATGCTCACAGTTACAGAGGTTGATTCTTCCCACAATAGCCTCTTCTTAGCTCAGATTAATTGTAAAAATATTCCTAAAACTGAAATATTTTTATCTCACTCGAAAAATACATCTCAATTATACTCTCATTATCTCTTTCAATCTCATAGCATCCCGTTAACCCCCTCAAAACGCGTTCCGGAGCTTTTTCGTCAAAACTGTATTTTTCGAAACCTACCATTACCACTTTAGGTGTTGATCCTGAGCGAGATTTGAAGTAAATCCAAGAGAATATTTGATCACTATATCATGATATGTCCTCTAAGATATCCAAAGCTTTCTCCTAATCTATACCTATAATACTGATCAAGATATGATCATTACAACATATCCACTTAATTTTCAACCCTCAAAAAACGAATCATCGCCACAAGAACAGCCATACCTCCTCCAAATAAAATACTAAAAATATAAAACCAGTTCCACAATAAAATTCAGCGTCTCAAGTACCCCCTAGATCTTTTAAAATTTCTCTTTCACCTCTTTCAACACCCTTTTTGCGCGTTTGAAAATCTCCAAATTTCCCGGTCACGTGACTTTTGCAGGTCCCATTCCAGACGCCAAAAAAAGTCCGGAATTTATCGGTTGGCCCGATGGTTTAGTGGTATAATTCTCGCTTAGGGTTTCCTGAGCAATTTGCGAGAGGTCCCGGGTTCAATTCCCGGTTGGGCCCACCCTTTCTATCTCCCGGTGGCCAAGCTGGTTTAAGGCGCGAGACTGTAATGGCATAAATTGTAATCTTGAGATCGGGCGTTCGACTCGCCCCCGGGAGATATTTTTTGCCCCACCCGCTAGAGGGGTTTGTTTTTAGTGGGCCCCTCTTCAAGGGACAACGGCTCAGCCCAAACTAGGGCCTGTTTGATTTTGTCCAAATTAATTTTTTGGATGCATTGAGTGACTTCGGGGTTCGGGGATTGGAGAAATGCCTATTCAATATGAGCAACAATGGCTGTATTGCCTCCTATTTGTCCTTGTCAGCCCTTCATAAGCATTGGTACGTTGCATCTGATGCGTCTATTCGTGGGATTAACTTTATTACGTCGGTTCGGCGTTAATGATAAGTGCGGTAGGAGCCGAGCGGTTGCGGTATGAGAGAATGGAGCCCATAAACGCCATCACGTGACCGTCAAAATGTGATTACCGCTTTTTCCCCGCCTCAAATCCACCCATTTCCCCCCTCCCATTCCTCCACGTGAAACCCTCACATGCTTCAGCCAACCTTGAAAGATGCATTCAGGCCGCGTCTAAAGTCGACATATAAAAAGGCTACCCCGGATAAAAAAAAAAGCTCCCCAAATCACCAATGTCCCTGCTTCAATCCTTCCCCCTGCCCAACAAGGGCGAGACCCAGACCGACGAGCAAAAGCTCATGTCTCTGTACGACAAGGGCGACTTTTACTGTCTCGAGTTCCACTCTCCTCCTGATAACCGTCTGACTTCTACCTTCATTGACGCCTTTGTCGAGGCTCTCAACTGGCTGCTGCTCAAGAAGAGCGGTTCTCCCAAGCCTCTGGTCACCACCTCCGCCATCCCCAAGTTCTACTCCAACGGACTTGATCTGGAGGCTGCTATTCGAACCCCCAAGTTCTTTGAGAGATACCTCGGTAGAATGCAGCGAGCTCTGCTGGAGTTCCCCTGGCCCACCATTGCCTACATCAACGGTCACGCTTTCGCCGGAGGCTTCATTCTCGCCAACTCGCACGACTTCAAGGTCCAGAACGACAAAAAGGGCTGGCTGTGTATGAACGAGATCGAGTTTGACGCGCCTCTGATTGGCCAGCTCATGTCCATTCACGCTCACCAGTACGGACCCGTCATTGCCCGAAAGATCACCATGATGGGCCACCGATTCCCTGCCACTGAGTCTCTCAAGGACGGTATTGTCGACGCTATTGGAGGATGGCCGGAGGTGGAGGAGATTGTCAAGAAGACGAAAAAGTACGCCGGAAAGAACTACTACAACCAGATGCGAATGACCATCTTCGCTCCCGTTCTCGACCACTGCATCAACTACTACGACGAGGAGGCCAAGGACATTGCCCGACAGGAGGCCGCCCAGAAGTTCGTTGACGACCGACAGGAGGAGATCAAGGCTAAGCTGTAGATTAATATATGTGTTGCCTATTGGAGTGTGGTACAGGTACAATGTACTTCTACCAAGTAGGTACCGTTCCTTTTAGTATTAGTCATGCTAAAGTAGTGTTATGCAGGTGGCTTCTAGAAGATGTAGAGAAGAGCAATTTAGAAGTGGATTTGTTGGAGATATAGAATGTGATGTGTTGTATCTATGACTCTCTCAATACGTAAATTCTTAGCTCTACTGCGATTAGAGTAATGCTGCACTATGAATAATCAACAAATACCACATATTATATGCAATTGATCGAAGAACAAGTAGTTTCGTCAATAGTAGGAATAATTTATTCTACTTAACGTCTATATATTCCTACCAGGTACAGTGTACTCTTGTTATCTGATTACATAGGATTAGCTTGTCGTATCTACCAGGTACATACAACTTACAAGTGTTATTTTCCCATTTCCTCCTTTTCTATCCATTTACTGCTCATCCCCTTCCTCATCGTCCTCATCTGTCTCATAGTCCTCATGACTATCATAATCGTCAGAAGTAACGCCATACTCCTTCTCTACCAGACCTTTCATCTTTCCAACGTCCTCAGCAGACATACAATAGGCCGAAAAGAGACCATTGTCAAACCCCAGAAACATCTCAGCACCCCTACTCCAACCATTGGGTAACATGACCTCAGTTCTCTCACCTGAAACCAGGTCTATCTCCCTTGTACCGACATGGGCTAAATGAGGCATATCACGTGACCCAGTAGTGTATCCATATCCTGTCAGGTCATCTACCCCTACAATTATCCTATCAGGGTTGTAGTACAACGTCTCTGTTTCGAGATCCACAAAAGTAGGCAGCAGACTATCCATCACCTTGAACCAGAGACAGCCATTGTATGCAACTAGAGGTGTGAATTGATATAAGTAATCACAGTACTTGACTGTTTGTTTCCTCTGCAGGTCCAGAATCTCATAGCTTTGTCTGGTCTCCAAAAAAACCAGGTTACAAGCTGAAAAGATGGATACGTTTGGATCACATCTTGACTCTCCAGCAAAAAAGTAAGCGTTTTCAGCAACCGGATTGTCTCGTGGAAGTATCACTGTTCCTTCTTCAACACTGACTATGATGACATCTTTATAAAGAGATTGATAATCACGAGGTGTCAAGCCAGGAGGAAGCGAGAACTCAACTCCTTGATACCTGATGACAGTCTTGTCTGCACCCGTATACTCCACAGTACTAGTAGTAGATTCTTTAGTCATCTCCATACTCTTGACATTTATTGTAAAGCTGTCATCTCGGGTGTACATTTTGATGAGTTCAGATTCGTCAAACAGGGGTTCAAAAGAGTCTGGAAGCGTTTCACCGAATTTGAGCACTTTAGGCACAACTAAACGGCTGTCACACGGGTTTTTAGTCACGTGAACATGATGATAAAGCTCAGAAGTACCGGAAGGCCACTTCAACCTAGCTACAAATACCAACACACAGTCCTGCCAAGAGCGCAAATCTCCTTCTCCAGGTTTGATCCAGGGGTTTCTGGTTTGTAATTTTGAGCGCATCACGTGACTCTGTTCGAATTCAGCGTACCATGCCTTTGATACTTGTCTTAGAGCACAGCATGATTCGAGAGATGAAACCGAGTAGATTTGGCGCATGATTTCAGACGGGAGTGAGTAATGTGCGTCTGATAGTTCAAGCACGTGACGTAGTTGAGCTGGTCTCTTGACCACGTGACTACCCGTAAACGCTTCATCTTTCCACCATCTTTTGAGCTCGTCGGATTGCCCTTTGAAATCAATTTTCGAATAGATATAGCCCGCGTTCACGTGATCCCATTTGTGATAGACAGAGAGCTCACTCCTCCGCTCTTCAATCGCTTCCTCAAAACCCACGTATCCAGTAATATGGCTTATAAGACTCAGAGAACCTGAGTGATCTCCGAGTTTCTCAACCAGCAGGTTTTGCTCGCGTATGGGAACAGATACACGCTTGTTGAACGTCTCCAAGGCTTCTAAACAGTTCTGTTTGGAGGCTGGAACAGTGAGGATAGGAGGTATGAGAAGCGCAGTGATTTTCTCGTCCAAAAGCTGGATTCGAGATATAAGATCATCTCCAATAGGCTTGAGTTCACTCAACACTTGGTGCACTCCTTCAGTGAGCTCGTCTCCAGTGAGATTGGCGAGGTTTTTGAGAAAAGCACTGTACTGGTAGCGACTCATTATGAGACAAGACAACAGAAGAAGGGCGAGACAAATATATAATGAGATGGATTAATTAGGGTTTTGTTTTAAAAATACATGTATCGCCACTTCCTGTCGTATCTGTTATCAGCGCAGGAGTCATACATGCATGACGCAGTGAGACAACAGGTCTCGGAAGCCACTCGCAGGTGTAGTTGGTGTGTATTTATATATTTAGAATCTCCGTGTTTGCTCACAGAGTATTAGTTATTCCTCAAACATGTTGCAAGAAATGAGCTAGGTTGCCTCGCTGAAATTTTGTAGGTAATGGTTTTTTGGCATGATGCGTAGCCTAACGGTAAAGACACGGCTATACCCTTAATTGTCATGAAGAACACTAGAATCGAACACAAATACTGCAAGTAACAGCTCACGTTACACATCTACCTGGTACAGTACTGTACTGTAGACACCAAATAGCACTGTATCTTTAAAACTACAGTAAATACCCTCTACAGTGTGTTCTCCAACTCTGTCCAACTACAGTTTTCTCATTCTTTAGTTCACAATAATATTAAATCTCTACACTATTTTTTTTGTATTTTTTCGATTTTTTCGATTTTCCGATTTTTCCGATTTTTCCGATTTTTCGATTTTTCTGTTCGAATCTGAAATGAACCACAGCTACATAACTACTCCAGGGACTCGTGCGAATTTTTGGCCTGTTCAAGTTGACCCTTGTCGGTATCCCCCAGACTCAGAAGCTCCATCCACAAGGCCATATTGACCTTCTCCTGCTCCTCAGTGATGTCAAACGACTCTTCAGAAGAGCTCTCATACTCTTCCAGTCCCATTTCCTCAAGAGCTCTCTGTCGGAACTGGGCAGTATGGCTCTCAACGGGGCTCTTGTAGACCTCCTGGGGCCCATTGACGTACTCCTCCTTGTCCTCCTCAAATCCTTCAACTCGGCAGCTACTAGTCAAGGAATGGGCCGTAGAATCAGGGACATAGATGCCATCGACAAAAGAGCCACAGTGGATCGAATCTCCACAGGTCTGAGAGTTGTCCAGGCAGCAAATGTTGATAAAGATTTCTTTGGCAGCTTCACGACGCTGATCCAGGTATTCTTGGGGACAGTGGTACTGATAAGCACTGCTGTCCTCAATAGCGCGTTCCTCATTGTACTCTTGCATGAGCTGGTCGTACCGTTTCTGCTGTCGGGGAGTCATGATTCGGCCTCTTTTTTCCAACTCGGCAAGCTGGTGCTCGGAGTTGTCAAATCGAGCCTCATCTTTATCAGAGAGCTTGAAGGGGAAGGAGACGAGTCGAACCATGGTTAGATGGTATTTCCGAGGGATTTGCACTCGTATTTAACATGTCTCACTTGGATTATGGACGGAGAAAAGTGCCATACAATATGACAATATGTGCCTTAATAGAGAGACGTAGAAGGGGTAGTTGGAGAGGTGTAGTCGTGGTGAAAAATGGATATTCAGACAACTCGAGTTTTTGTGTATGATAGTAAACCTAGCTAGAATGGTAAAGTCGTTTTCCTACTCCAACTGGTGTGAAAAAACTGTGGTGTGAGTTACACATGATGTGTACGAATTGATCCTAGGCATAAACCTGAATGGATAAATATGGACAAGACATAAACATAACTGTAAACGTCATGTCACGTGATCAGGTTCTATTGGACACCTAGAAGTCTGTCAGACACTCATAGTGACATTTCAGATCAAGGTAAGATATGGACCATCCAGGGAAGCTACAGAGAAGTGAACGCGACCAAAAGAATCAGAAAGAATAGGGCTATGTTATGGTGAGCTTTGGCTTGAGTAACTCAGATCAGCCGTGTTGAAGTTGCTGCTTGTACATAAATGTGCTGATCGCTTGGGTTATACCATTGAGATGTTATCCAACAAGAATATGCCGTAAGCTTCTGAGAGCTACTGGTATTGTATGGCTGATTCTATTTTTTAGGTGTACTGGCAGCTAGCTCTTTACCTTACTCAAGATAAAGGCTCTTACTCTATGTTAACAGAACATTATGAAGAACATTGCCAACTATATTACACCATGACATTCTGTAATGACAATAGCTAGCAGTCACGCAAGTGATTTTTCATGCCTCTAATTCAATTGTAGGTATATTTACTTGGTCTTGATCTAGCCCTGACTTGGATACAGCTATTATGCTTATCTATTAGTGACATATTGTCTCTTGTTACCTACGGCAAACCACTAATTGGGTCCGTTCGTGACCTTCGGCCACTCACTTCCGTTTCCGGTACTATACATGCATTTCTAGTTAATCTAATCCTTTTTCTCCTTCTCGTTTAATCAAAAGTAATCTTCTTGGCCTTCTTGGACATATCGACGTCCTTGAAGAAAGCTCCGTAAGCGCCATGCTCCTTCTTCTTTGTGTGGCCTCCAAACTTGAGCAGCTCATCGGGAACGGGCTGGTCAGCTCCTCGCAGCACATTAATAAGAGCTCCAGACAGGTGCTTCTCGTGCTCAGTGAACAGAGTAATGGCCTGTCCGGTCTTTCCGGCTCGTCCAGTTCGTCCGATTCGGTGAACGTAGTCCTCAACAGTAAGAGGGAAGGTCAGGTTGATGACCAGCTTGACGTTGGGGATATCCAGACCTCGAGCAGCGACATCAGTAGCCAGCAGAATGTTCTTTTCGCCCTTCTTGAACTCATCGAGAGCCTTGGTTCGCTGCTGCTGAGACAAATCTCCGTGAATAGCAGCGACTCCGTAACCTCGTCGGGTCAGAGTGCTCTCAACTCGAGTAGCCTCCTTCTTGTACAGAGCGAAAATGAGAATCTTGAAGTCGTCAGAAGCGTACTGACGCAGCAGATCGAGAAGTCGACCCTCCTTGGCTCGGGGATCAAGCACCTCAACACTCTGAGTAATTCGCTTGTTGGCAGCAAGCTCATCTCGCTCTCCAATCATGACCTTGGTGGGAGTCTTCATGAAACCCTCGGCGAGTTTTCGAACCTCCGGAGGCCAGGTGGCGGAAAACATGACGGTCTGACGTCCAGTGTCTTGAGTAGAACCAATGATCTTCTTGATATCCGCCTCGAAACCCTTTTCAAGCATTCGATCAGCCTCATCGAGAACAAGGTAAGAGACCTTGGACAGGTCGCAAGAGCCTTCATCAAGCAGATCACAAAGACGTCCGGGAGTGGCAATCACAAAGGAAGCTCGCTTGAGATCGTATCGCTGCTGCTCCTTGGGAACACCTCCATAAACACACACGGCATGGAGACCAACAACATCACACAGCTCCTTGATGTTATCGTAAATCTGCATAGCCAGCTCTCGGGTAGGAGAGACGACCAGAACTCGCACACCCTTGCCTCCACCAGTGCTCAGAACATGCTCAAGAGCAGGAACGGCAAAGGTGAAAGTCTTACCGGATCCAGTCTCGGCAACACCAACCATATCCTTACCAGCAAGCAGGTAGGGCCAAGAAACGGCCTGAATGGGGGTAGGCTTGGGGAACTTGGTGAGAACCTTCATGATTCGGTCGTCCAGAGTAACCTGCTTGAACTCCATAGTAGGTCGCATCTGCTCACCTTCAATGGTGATGGTGTGCTCCTTGAGGAAGTCATCGACGGTAGACTGGGGAACGTTGGAGAGCTCCTCAGACTGAGTGTAGTCTCCAGAAGACTTGAGGGTAGCCTTGGGGGTTTCGGATTTCTCCTCAGACTTCTTTTCCTTCTTTTCCTTCTTTTCCTTCTTGTCCTTTTTCTCCTTCTTTTCCTTTTTCTCCTTCTTTTCCTTCTTGTCCTTCTTTTCCTTCTTGTCCTTCTTGTCGAGCTTCACCTTCTTGGTGACAACCTCGTCGTCTTCAGTTCGGTCTCGTTTGCCCATTTTGCTGTAAAGTGTGGTTTGCATTTAAAAACGGATTTTTCTCACCATATGCATGAAAAATTATTAGAGTTTGGAGCTTATTTCGGAGGTGAGTAAGCAGGGTTAGGGTGATAGTTGGGAGGTTAAGCCTGTTAATTAAGGCACCATATGGAGATGTGACGAAAAAACAGGCAAAAATGAAGAAAAATAGGTGAAAAATAAATAATCAAAAAAATCAAACCAGAAAAATCTGCACACTTCAATAACACCAAATATACACCTCCTACTCATCCCTTTCCCCTATTGAACTCACCACAATAACTCCCTTATCGTGCCTAAGGTTCAGCCACTTTAGGCAGGGTGGGCTTTGGTAGATATTATCTCCTGGGCTACTGAGACTAGCTGGGGACACAAGGCTTTGACTAGTGGTCCTTTGACGCATGGGGAATAACATACAAGTTTCATAATTCCAAACAAGCAACAAACAAGCAACAAAACAAGGCCTTTTGTTTTCTGACCGCCTGCATGGCTGCAACAGCAAAACTCAATTGCTGTTTTATATCAAGAAGCCGATGCCACTTTTTCTCCCTTCCACAAAAATGTCCCGATCGAAATTCACCGAATACAAGCAGGCTGCCCGAAACTTCTGGGTACCTGAACCTCACTTTACCGAAGCTGATTATCCGGATTTGACCGGCAAAACCTATGTTATCACCGGTGGACACTCTGGAGTGGGTCTGGAAGCCACAAAACTACTTATTGGAAAGGGTGCCAAGGTGATTATCGTCGGTAGAAGCAAGGAGAAGGCTGCTGATGTGCTCAAAGAGCTGCCTGCTGGAAAATTCGACTTTGCTGAGGCCAATCTCGCCGACCTTACTACCATCTCTAATGCTGGAGAATACATCACCAAAAACTACCCTGAGATCCATGGAGTGATTCTGAACGCTGGTGTAATGACTCCTCCTTACTCTCTCACTGCTCAGGGTCATGAACTGCAGTGGGGAACTAACGTGGTTGGACATCATGCTATCATGAAGTACCTGGACCCCATTGTTCTCAAGACTGCCAAAACTGCTCCTCCTGGCACTGTGAGACTCGTCTGGGTCTCTTCTTCAGCCGTAGTCATTTCTGGACTCCCTGGAGGTATCAACTTTGACGATATCAACTACCAGAAGGAAGAGAACCCCAGTCCTCATGTTCTGTACTCTCAGTCAAAGATTGGAAACGCTTACCAGGCCTATCTGTGGTCCAAGAACCACCCCAATTCAGGCGTCATTTCAGTCTCCGTTGACCCTGGTAACCTCAAATCAAACCTCCAAAGACACTCCAGTGAGTTTCTCAAGAAAGCCTTCAACTATGTGTTGTATCCTGCCCAGTATGGAGCATACACTGAACTGGCAGCTCTGCTGGCTCCTGATGTCAAGGATGGAGAACACCTCATTCCCTGGGGAGTTCCTGGACACCTGAGATGGGACGTAGATGAAGGTAGAAAGGGAGAGAAGGGTGAGCATCTTTGGAGTAAACTGGAGGGAGATGTCAAGGACTTTGTCAAGGAGTCTTATCCTTAGACGTAATAGTTAATGTATGTGTGTTTAGACTGTTATACGAGTAACAAAGATGTAGAGTCAAGAAGGTAGATATATATAGGATCTGAATAGCATACAGTAAGATAATATACGTAGGAGAATGCTATTACAAATAGTTCTTGTATGTACTATACAGTAAGATACAGTACCGATACATACTTGTAACTTGTCTGCTATTAGTTCTTGTATTACACACGCTACACCATAAGCGATGATACAGTCATACCAAACAACCACAGCCACAAGGTCAAAGCAGTTTTTTTTAATTATTTTTTGGTCACGTGACTTATCCGTCCAACCATCTTCCCCCAAAAAAGCTCCAGGCCAGTTGCGGCCATATCCTGGTGAAAATACGGCTTCCCGTCCGATCAGCCATAGTCAAGCACCAGAGAGCCTAGTTAGTATTGTAGTGGGAGACCATACGAGAATCCTAGGTGCTGCAATTTTTACAGTCGCGAAGCGGCTGTATTTTTGCATTTTTTGCATTTTTTGATGTTCCGTCTCTAACCGAGGTTTGATGTGTGCTTCAATCAAGAGACCCTGGAGGTCCCAAAGTGGCGTTTTTTTGAGAATTTTTGCCACTGCGGGATTCTCGGATTGTGTCTTTCTCTTTGAGCGGCTTTAAAATCCGATACCATTCCTCCAGGTTCCTCAGTATTCTTTTGAAATATCTTGAGATTTTTTGATTAAGGTTGTCGTATATGTCAGAGTATACGACAATCTATGGAGCCAGAAAGTGGGTAAATATTTGTTTGACAACAAAACCAATCTCAGAATATCTATTAAGGAGTCAGATGAGTAGATTCTCCACTTGCTAATGCCATATTTCGTCCTACTCACCTGTCCAGGTCCTTCCATTCTCTTGTCAAAGTTTCCATCAGTGCAGATTTCATGCACATTTTTTCGGCACCAGCCATGTCATCAAACTTAGATCTGCATCGAGAAAAATATATAAACCCGCTTTGGTCCTCTCTAGAAACAGCAGAATCGACCAGATCACTCTGAGTCATTCTGAAATGGAAGGTGCCTTTTATAGCCTGCTGAAAAGCAGGTTGACAAGCAAACCAGTCTACACAACATGAGGACGTGAGTCTGATGACGTTGTTACAACGAGGACACTGTCCGTTTGAGTTGTATGGGAAGGTGAAATTCCGAATCCCTTCGGTTATCTCGGCTATGACGCATTGAAAAACTTGTATGAGTTGAGCACCTGGTCAAGTGTCTATAAGTCCACTGGTTGACCTCTTTGAAGAGTCAATAAATCCATGGTTGACCGTAGTGCTGAAGTGCATGAGCTAAGAGCCAGAGCATTGAGCCAGAGCCACCGATCGAGAGACTTTGAGATACGAGATACGAGATACGAGATACGAGATACGAGATACAAGAAACTCGCTTCTCACAGGTGCAAGTCCTGCTTGAGAGTTGAGATTCCAGACGAAACTCCTGTTTACCGCCAACTGAACAGCCAGCTGAAATGCAAGAGCTGCCAGTGCTGAGAAGCTGAGCTGTAAAGCCAGTTGAAGCTATAGCGAAGATCACGAAAGTGTTGGCCAGAACAAGCTGAACGCTAGAGTCAGAGCCTTAGGCCAGAGCTGAAATGCCAGAGCCATAGCCACCAATAAGTCCGAAGAGCGATAAGTGTGTTTGAGCCAATGCCTTGAATGAGCTAGATTCATTACCAGTGCCTTGAATGAGCCAGAGTACATACGCCAATAAGACCCAAGAGGCCATAAGAGCAGCCAATAAGTCCAAAGAGCAGCAGTCAGAGCCAATAAGTCCACAGTGCGATGAGAGCCAGAACATCATCAAGCCAGTGCTAAGAGCCAGAGCTACCTGAGCCACTAAGTCCGAAGTGCAATAAGTGCCACAGCCAAAACTACGAGCCCAAGTCCTAACGGCCATAAGCGCAAAAGCCGTTACGCTATAAGTCCACAGAGCAATAAGAGCATTGAGCTATTAAGTCCAAAGAGCATGAGTCATTTTGAGCCACTAAGTCCAAAGTGCGATAAGAGCTTCACTGAGCCTCGGCCAGTCTTGTTTAGGAGTAGGAGTCATTGACTGCCGAACCTGCTATTTAGTTAGAGGAGTAGGATTAATCCGAACCTCTGGGGTAATATATTCTGGACCAAAGGGTCCCACACGATTTGTTGTATGTGAACAGTACGAGTAGTTATTGTAGTATCTGGATCGTACTTGTTGTTTTTTGTTGTTTTTTTTCATTTTTTTCATCATCACCAAGGTTGCTAGTTGATAAAGCTAACAAAGGTCAACTAAAAGGTAGTAGTACGATACCTCACTCATAGCACCACCTAAAGTATTAATACAACGCTCACACTACCACCAGTAACGTACACCTGACATGTTCAACATGAGCTGATTCAAAAGAAATCATACATAAACACCGCCTTCCGTTATCCCACCTCCTACTTTATGGGCCAATTCATGTTCCAAGATGTACGAGTACCTGGTACAGGAACTCCCAACGTTGCCTCAATCCAAGTGGAGACTAAGACTATCGTAGCGTAACAGCGCTACACTACTACTGGTGGTCATCTATTGCTCCATCTTCACGCGACTACCCCTCTGCCGATCTTTAGAATGACACGTCGTCCCACGCGTTAAGCACATGCCCATGTGAAGTTAATTGAACAGGGGTGGGTACAGTAGGTGAGCGGTAGGTGGAAATGGTAAGCACAAGAAATACAAGTAATCGGACATCAAGAGCAACTTTACAACTGCTGCTTTTACCAAACAGCTCACACTTGTTCCACTACTACGCCACTATCTTCGCCACTATCACATTAACTTTTGAATAAAGTTGATGCAAGTGAAATTTCCAAATCAGTGGCGCGGTCAAAACACTTCCAACATCGTCACCTTCAACACAGCCAAGTATGAAGCTGACCCTCCTGCTGCCCCTGGCAGTCCTATTGCAACCGCTCCTGGCCCAAAACGTCAAGGTCTACGAAGGAGAACATGTCCACAGCGCCCGATGTCTGTCGGGGTTCATTGACGATGCCTGTGGAGCCACGTTCGAGAACGTGGAGGCTACGAACGCCGAAGTACGACCTCTCCTGAAGGATCTCGTCAAGGAGGACTACTTCCGATACTACAAGATTGATCTGAACGGAGAGAGATGTCCGTTTGTATGGGACGATGGCCTGTGCGGTAATAAAGCGTGTGCTCTGAACCTGGAGTCTGAAGAAGACCTGCCAGAGGTGTGGAAACCGAAAAGATTGGGAGCGCTGACCAAGGACTCGGTGTCACGTGACAAGAATGTTCGTCAGAACGAGCGTTTTGCCGAGTTTGATCTGGAGCAAGAGTACGACTCGAGAGGAGACAACGGAGGATCCAACTACTGTTATCCTGAAGACGAGTTTGCACATGGAGGTGTCTATGTTTCGCTTCTCGACAACCCCGAGCGGTTCACAGGATATGCTGGTCCTCATGCTCAGCGAGTGTGGAGAGCTGTTTACGCTGAAAACTGTTTCACAGGAATGTCCTCACTCCCTGGAGAAGTGTCTTCTCCTCTGAATCTCGGCTCTGGTCTGGTTCCTTTTGGCCAGCAGGACTTTGACTTGGCTGAGATTGACTCGTATGCCAATGATCTTCCTCATCAGTGTCTGGAACAGCGTATTTTCTACAGACTGTTATCGGGCATGCAGGCTTCCATTTCCACTCACCTTTGCTATGAGTACCTCGACATGGACGCTGGAGAATGGAGACCTAACAGTACGTGTTTTGAACAGCGAGTTGGTACCCACAGAGATCGTCTCTCTAACCTCTTCTTCAACTACGCCTTGGTTTCTAGAGCAGTGTCTAAACTGAACAACCACCTGGACGATATCAAGTTCTCTGATGATCCTAAACACAATGTGGAGACGAGGGAGATTGTATCCAAGCTTACAGCCCTCCTTCAGAACACCACTTCGGCCATTTTCAACGAAACTCTGGTTTTCTCGACCCCCGAAGCACACACTCTCAAGTCTGAGTTCCGACAACGGTTCAGAAACGTGTCTGCTCTCATGGACTGTGTTGGCTGTGACAGATGCAAGCTCTGGGGTAAAGTGCAGACTGCTGGCTATGGAACTGCTCTGAAGCTTCTGTTTGAGCTAGGAGAAGATACTGAGACGGTGGTCAAGAACCTGCGTCGAACCGAGCTGGTGGCTCTCCTCAACACCTTTGACAGGCTCTCAAAGTCCGTTGAAGCCGTGGAGTACTTTGAAGCTCTCAAGGAGGGTGCCCGACAGGAAACCCCCTTCTCGGCCTTCCTGTACTTTGTTCGACGTGCCACTTCTCAGGCTTCTCGGCTCTTTTCAGGCATCACAAGCAACATCGTCAGCCGCTTTGCATGGATCAAGGATACCATGTTCTGGGAAGATCTCAACCGAGAGCTGTACGCCACCAAGATTGGTCTCAAGTTCATCTTGCGTTCGTACTGGAACTTTCCCAGAAACATACTCATTCTGACCTTCAACTACCTGGCGCCCAAGTGGGACTACTTTGTAGGAAGAGACAAGTACCAGAGCCGAGTGGTTCCTACCCATCCCATGCACACTCTTACCAAGACGAATTAGGATACAAAACACAAACACAGGGCTGTTCTAATAACCAACAGCCTGATACCATCTGCTAGAAGATGGCCGCATATAATTATATATTTAAACGAATTTTACAGAAAGAACGAACGGAGAATGGCATGATCTGTGTTATACATAATACAGAGAAAACGAATAATGGTACTGGTATGATCTATTGTGTTATGCATATATACAGTATGTACCGGTACATACTTGTTAGTTGTTCCTTTGGTGATAGAGTATGGCCTTAAAACTGCAAATCGGTTAGAATAGCAACAGCTCTAGTTCACGGAACGCTTGGTTTGCTCGTTTTCAACGATTTTGAGCGACTTTCAGCTAAGAAACCGCTGCCTTTCCAGTAAGTCGTTTTTTCAACTTTTTGTCGATTTTCAAGAAACGTGGTTTTTTGAACAAACAGCCTGTTTTAAATCCGTAAACACAGCTGTCGTTCGCATTTCCTTCACCCACCTCTCCAGGGCTACTCCTCCTTCTCCTCCTTGACCTTCTTCTTCTCCTCCTTCTCCTTTCTCTTTTTCTCCTTCTTTTCCTCCTTCTCCTTCTTTTTCTTCTCCTTCTCCTTCTCCTGGTTGTACGTTTTACTGAGCTGCTTGCCTTCTGTCGAATCAAACGCCTTTCGGGCTTCAGTAAACTCCTTTTGTAGCACCAACAGCTCTTCTGCTCGTCCCAGTTTTCGCGGATCGTTTCTCAGCAGAAACTTGAAATCGTCGACCTTGATCTTTTGTCGTCCGGCAATCTCGGCCATCTTGGCAGCCTCATGACACGTGTCCACAATGTAGTCTGTGAGAATATCCTCCAGAGCAGCAACCGTCTCTGGATAGGGATCAGACACATCTCCAAATGCATAGAGGAGGGGTTTGACTGGGTTAGAGGGTTTAATGGTGCTGAGTCACGTGATACTCACTGTCGTTGACAAACAGATTTGTTCGTTTTCGTTTTCGTGTTCCTTCCAGTGACATTGTGTTGTGTAGTTGTGGTTGAGTTGATATTCAGAGATGTGCGATAAGTGGTCGGTATCGGGATTTTAAACCTTGTAGCAAATGGGAGTTTACTTAAGGGTAACAAAAAAGCCAACTAAAAAAGTGACCTGGGGGTGGCTACTGCTCGTTACAGGCATCCTACCGACATGAGAGTTTCAGTAATACATCGATTGACGCATGATATTATATAATCCACATTAATCCCATAATTTGCTAGTCTAAATTCCGAGTTGTACGCCCCCAAAGTATCGATATTACTTAACATTTCAGCTTTTCCCAATACCTTAACAAAGTGTAACTGGAGTGAAGAAATGTCCCAAGAATATGAGCCAGGTTATTGTTTCGAGGACTGCACTGCATGTTACTGTACATATACCGCAGAGGGTACCCACCGTTGATGGTACCGACCACTTCGAGTTGTGCATGACTTCAAGGTGAAGATGGTGAAAAATGGTGGAAAATGGTAAAATAGTGGAAAATAGTGGAAAATAAAAGTGACGAAAATTCAGTCAATAAATGATAATGGAATAGCGTAGAACATGTATATGAGGTGGAAATGGACTCTATTTGCCACTGGGGAGGTGTAATTACGTAATCACACTCTACAAACGCTTACATAAGCATTCCACAACGATAACGGTAAGTTTTTCAATATGGGATACAGTTCATACTCTCCCTCCCTTCTCCGATCACGGCCTTTGAAGATATCTTATCTTAGCTTTAGGCGTTTTCATAACAAAAGGTTCAAGTAGAATATGCTTAATTATTAGAGTGGTAGTTGGGTTCACTAAGGCTTGCAAAAATTAGTAAAGCCGACAATTTGGCTGCTTACGCCTTGCTCCACACGTTGACTAATGCTGGTTAATACCAGGTACCCCACTCTACGTTGCTACTGCGTCTTGGGATGCAGCAACATAGGCATGACTTTTGCAAAAAAGCAACTTCTTTTCGGACAATAAAGACTTTTTGAAAACAAGGTAGTTTTTGCATTCTAGGCTGCGAGTTTATTTGCAGCGGTGAGCAGGGGATTGTTCAAAAATGAACGTGTCCGGTGCGTTTCTACTGCATCTGTTTTTCAGTAGAGTTTGAGCTAAGACGTTTAGACACCACAGCTGTTATAATAAATACGGGCTGAAACTAAGGTGCAAGTGTGGGGGAAAAGCCTGCAAAAGCAATTTGTGGGGATATTAAGACGTTTCCAGGAGTGTATCCCTTGTTACAGATGGTAAAGGTGTGTTACTACTCTCTGGTTGAACATGCAAGATGAAGAAACCTTCGTTATTGAACTTTGACATCATCGTGGGTTTAATCAAGTGGAGTGACGTATTGTAAGCGGTGTGAGATACTATGGTACTGGTACCGGTAGATAAGGGTGATGAACATAGGGTACAGTTAGAGGGAATGTGAAAAAGAACGACAAAAAAAAAAAAAAAAAGNTAGGAGCCTCGGTAGTGGGGACATCGGTAGTAGGCTCCTCAGTGGTAGAGCAAGTGTTCGTGGTGACAGTGATGGTCTCAGGAGGTCCAACGGGAGGAGTAGAGGTAATCACAGAGGTGGTCACACAAGGATCAGTGGTCTGAGGGGTAGTGGTGGGGGCCTCAGTAGTGGGAAACTCAGTGGAAGGCTCCTCAGTAGTAGAGCAGGTGTTAGTGGTGATAGTGATAGTTTCCGGGGGTCCAACAGGAGGGGTGGAAGTGATCACAGAGGTAGTCACACAGGGGTCAGTGGTCTGAGGAGTGGTAGTAGGAGCCTCGGTGGTAGGAGCTTCAGTGGTGGGCTCCTCAGTAGTGGAAGGACCGGTAGTCTGCTCCTCAGGGGTGGTTGAGGGGGCAGTGGTAGTGGGCTCATCAGTAGTAGAGGGAGCAATAGTGGGCTCGTCAGTAGTAGAAGGAGCTTCAGTGGTAGGCTCCTCGGTAGTCTCAGGGACAGTAGACGAAGGCTCAGTGGTAGGGTCCTCAGTAGTGCTGGGCTCAGTAGTAGGCTCTTCGGTAGTAGAAGGCTCCTCGGTGGTAGACTCAGGAGTGGTAGTAGGCTCTTCAGTGGTAGTAGGGGCCTCTGTGGTGGGCTCCTCGGTAGTGGTAGGCTCCTCAGTAGTAGTGGGCTCTTCGATAGTAGAAGGCTCGGTGGTGGGTTCCTCAGTGGTAGAAGGAGCAGTAGAAGTGGGGGCTGTGTTAGTTAAGAAGAAGATATGTTTGTGGGGTTATGGTTTTTGTAGATGCACCCACTCCCAACAGACTGGTCATGTCGTGAGTCAAATGACTCTCTCATGCAGTCCAAAACACCACCAAGTGGTGATGGGAGGGGACAGAAAGAACAAAAAAAAAAAAAAAAAAAGCGTCACCAAATACGCCATCTTCCAATGTCGCGTTGGACTATCGCTCTGGACTATCGTTTTGGGCTGTTTCTTACTACCATGAGACATCCATCCTCAACGTCTTGTAACTCAGGGGCTGGGTCCATGCAAGCCCGTGTCATCTGATATTGCTCACGTACTCTGAGTATCGAACAAGTTGACGTCAATAAAAAGAGGTCATATGACCATGGGGTCCATTGAGCTATATTATCAGCCATGTTAAGAGCATCAGGCAAGCAATTATAATTAGCACTATACTACCACCGCGGCTAACACTGCTTGACGCCAAGAAGGTCCTATAAGTCCCGACCCACCTCACAGCACGCTTTCTGCTACCGGATTGAGAAACTTTTCCGACACCACCCAACGCTCTCAACATGCCAGATGTAGGAACCTACAGCGAGAGGTGAAAAGGTAAAAAGAAGCGTACGATATGAATTGATAGTGGAGTGCGATAGCACTATACAATAAATACCAAACGCGAATGATACACAATCGTATGACATCGTATACCATAGCTCTAGCCCACTAGCTTCTTTCTTCCGTTTCTTCACTTTGATCTATTACCAGGTTGTCCTAGTTTGTCGCCATGTGTGGGGCCGACCGTTGGCTTTGTTAATACGGACGGATAAACGACCTTAGTTGTTGGAGCTTAAAATACATGGGCCGGATAGCGGTTCTAGTTGAACAAGGCTTGTGGGGGTAGGGGGGTACAAAATATAGACAGAATGGGTCGTAATAGGCCGTAATAGGCCGAAATTTTCCACTTTTTGCACATCAAACGCTTGGCTAACGGACATGTTCCATGTACTCCTCCCCCCACAGAAAAAAAGCTTAGGTATCAGTAACCACAGTGTGCGGACAAATTTTTAGGATTGCACAAAGCTTATTTCGCACGCCGGCCAAGTTTATTTGGGCCAAACAACATCGGGTGCAACTCCTGGTAGGCACATGACAACCCTCTTAAAACGACATTCAACTGCCGATTAGAGGGGACATGAACAGAACGAAATCCTTCGCAGGATGCTGGACGTGCCGAAACAGAAAGATCAAGTGCGATCTGCGCAGACCCACGTGCCAGAGGTGCGAAAAGGCCAAGCTCGAGTGCGAAGGATACTCCATCAAGCTGAGATGGGCAAGGACCGGTAAGGAGGGCGAGGATGGAGAGGAGGAGATCTTTCGGCGCAGAAACGTCGACTTTGTCGAGTACCCGCCGGAAATGACGTTTGAGACCTACAGAGAAATGGACATTACTCTCCAGAAACTCCATGCTCCAAAGTTCCAGGCCGATGAGACCATGGTTCTCGGGCCGTTTGGCGTTTTTTCGGGCCACAAACGTCGCAGAGTTGATCTCCAGCAGCCAAAGCATACCCTATCTCCAAACAAACAGAGCCCTCACACTCCCCATGTTCAGCCTTCTCCACACAACCACTCGCCTCATACACCTCATGTGCCGCAAATCTCGCCGGAGAATATGCACCCGGAAATCGACCTGGATATTCTCATGAACAACATTCCGGTACACCCGCCTCAGATCATTCCTCTGACGTACTTTATTGATCCTAACCTGGACATGCACGACGAAGAACCGCAACCAGAGAGCTCGCCAGGAGGCATTATCCACCGCAACATTGAGCAAATGGAGGAAAACGAGGTCAACACGATTTTCACAATTGTCCAAAACGACTTGGCTGGAACTGCATTTCCCAAACTTCCAGCTTCAGAACTGCAGTTTTCAGATACTCAACTGCAGTTCTCGTCGCAGTCACGGTACCTGTTGCATCACTACATCACTTCAGTGTCTCAAACAATGACTGTTGTGGGTCATCCAAGAAACCCATGGATGCAAATTTTTGTTCCTCGAGCAATTTCAGCCATTGGAGACCTGGTGGCTACTGGGTACACGACCAACTCCCGAAATGCGCTGCTGCATGCTCTACTGGCCATTTCTGCATACAATCTCCAGAGTAAGTACCCCAAAAACTCGCTCAACCGAAAACACTACTCGGAGCTGGGCTTGAGACTAAAGTCGGAGGCTTACAAGTTGTTGTGGCCGTGTTTTACTGAAGATATCAGTGACCAAAAGTACAAAGACGTGCTGGTTTCGATTCTCTCAATGGTGCCTATTGATGTGGTATCTGGAAGTATGTCTGACTGCAGAGTCCATCTTCTGGCATGTCAAAAGTTCATTGAAATGCGTCTTTCTTCAAGAAGAGATATCTCACCTAAAGCTGCCACTCTGCATCGAATCTTTTGTTTCCTTAGACTTCTCCAGGAGTCTACAGTGTTTACAGATCTCATGGAAATCGACGATGAAGAGCTCAACGAGGTTATCACTGACGATCAGGACATTGACACGATTCTGACGGGTGCAGACGGATCCAAAATGTCTGACAAAAAACGTCTCAAGTTCTCAGACGCCGGAGGCGGTATTTTCCAAAAAGAAAAAGACCCCAAAAAGCTCGGTAAAGACGATAGGAAAAACTCCCACGAGGGCTACTTTGATACCCCCATCAAAAAGTCGCTGAAAGGATCCCCCAATGCTCCTCCTCCAGGTACTCAGCGGCTCAAGATTTCCGAGTACTGGCTTGGACAGCCTGATTTGGCACCTTGCTCTGATTCGTTCGACTTGAGCTCCATTCTCGCAATGTATGGTCTTCCTGACTCTCTGCAGGCGTTGCTATCGAGAACAACAGCCTTGGCTAAACGATGCATTTCGTTCAGACAAAAGAAGGGCACCAACTATGAGTCTGAGCAGATCAGAGTGCTTGAACAAGATCTCCTGCAGTGGCGGTTTGAAAAGAGTAAAATCGAAATCCCCAGCTTCAACGACAACAGAAAGGCAGTCTTGCATTACCACTGCATCACGTTCCATGGAGCTCTGGTGATTTACTTTTACCGGTTGGTCCTAGGCTGGCCAGCTTCTTCTCTGCAGGATAGAGTCAAGTACCTGATGCATATTCTGCTGGAGATGCAAAACTTCAAGTCCAAGGTCTCTGTCATCTCCACTCCACTGCTCTGGGCTGGCTTTGTAGGCGCTTGTGAAGCTCTCACGGAAGATACCAGACAAGGATACACCAAGTACATTCAGGATCTGGCCGAGTGTGGTATGGGTACGTACTATGTGCCCAGAAATGTCATCACCGAGGCCTGGAGACTGCAGGATAAGGGTGAAGAGAGTAACTGGTGGGATATAGTGAGGGACTGGGAAGCCCATTTGTTGCTGTCCTAAGTAGCAAACTGTACGATATAATGAATAATGACTAATGATATATTTGAGAGTAGATGCAAACCAGAAATGCAAAAACCACGCTACAAGGATAAACTCTAGTTGTTATAATACTGTCAACACACTGAATTGTTCTATACACATAAATAATCACTTTGGCTGGCTCATGTACTGCCCTAGGAACTCCTCTTCTCCAGAGCTAAAGTCATCAACTGCCGACTCATAAGATGAAGGAGGAGGCGAGCTTCTAGCTGGTGCTTCTTCAGGACGTGTGAAAAAATCACTACTGCCTCCCGACTTGAATACCAGAGCGTCCTTAATAGTGGCATCAAACTTGGAAACCTCCGGACTAGTCAGCTTAGGCAAAGCAAAGGAGGTGAGTTTGAGATCTTCCGGAGCTCGTACTCGTGACATAGCCACATACGCCTGTCCCTCTGCAAAGATGCCCTTCATGTCGATGACAGCTCTGATGAGAGTCTGACCCTGAGCTTTATGAATAGTCATAGCCCAAGACAGAGAAATGGGCAGCTGCACTCTTCGGCAAATCAAAGGGTACTTTTCCCCATACATGGCCTGTTCCTCCTCAGTCAGCATACGCGAGTAGTCGCGTTTCTCAAAGTCAGCAGCAGTAACGACGAAAAACTGGTCTCCATCGGGCTCCCTGTACTCGTCTGCAAGTCTGAAGACCACAAGCAGGTCGGAATTGGGCATCTGAGCCGGCTTGGGCTTACCCTCCATCTCTCTTAGCTTCTTCTTCTGAGCCAATGCCGATTGTTTGTACGCCTCGTCAATGTGCATGAGAGCGTACCGGTAGTAGGCCCACTGATGGTGTTCCAGAGGGACGACCCCTACCACCTTGTCGATACCTGGAGGAGCCTCGGCGTTGGTGCCCAGCGATCGAATGTTTCGGGGCTTGATGTGGTGATAGAGAAGGAAAAGTATATCGAGATCCTCACGGTACCGATGGTATGTTTGAGGAGTCATGAGGAAAGCCACCTGGCCCATATGACCGTTGACGAGACCTTTGTCGTAGTCATTCACCAGGTACATGATCTGAGCTCCTGGTTTGAGCCGAATCACCTCTTCACACTGAAACTCCTTCATGGCTGAAGCAATGAATTTCGGACTATACCCATTGCCAGTAGTACCAGCAGAGTAAAAACACACTTCCGGACCATCCAGCAGCTTGAGTTCTTCCTGGTTGGTCTCCAACACCTCCCTGATAGTTGCTCGTAGATGCACAGCCTCTAGTCCTTCAGGATGACGGCCCTCGAACCCTTTAAAGTAGGTTCTGAGCGCATCAGACTCGGCAGCTGTGCCCTGGTACGTTCGGAACATGTTGAGCATTTGCGCAAACTCGGAGCCTTCAGCCTGACGTTTGGCTACTGTTAGTCTCAGTCTGTTACCTCCAAACACGTCCTGAAAGGCTTGTGAGTTGAACAAAAAGTCCGAAGGTGGCTGAACATCTTTCTTCATCAGCTTGGCATACGCATTCTTCTCTTCAAAAGAAGGAACAGGAGGCAACTGGAAAAAGTCACCCACACACACCACCTGCATTCCTCCAAACGGCAGAGCAGCTAGATGTTTATCACGCTTCTTGTCCTCTTCAGTGTAGTTGAGCACGTCGCTGATATGGGCGTAACGGGTGTTTTTCTTCTTGCGGGTCGGGTTTTCTCGGTTGGCAAGCACCTCTTTATCGTGAGCAGCTTGGGCCATTTCAGCACACAGGTAAAAGTTGGAACGCACCTTTCGGGCAATGTAGTCGAGTTTGTCAAAGAAGGAAGCAGAAATCATGGACGACTCGTCAATGATGAGAATGTCGGTGAACTTCCACAGAGCAGCTTTTTTGGGGTTCTTGAGCAGGTTGGCCACACAGCCATCAGGTCCATCTTTCATAAGGCCCAGACCGGCCCATCGGTGGATAGTGATACCGTTGACGTTAACGGCAGCTAGACCAGTAGGAGCTGTGACCTTACAGACGATATGGTTGCGTTCACAGTACTGATCAATCTCCTTAATGAGCACAGATTTACCTGTTCCTGCTCCTCCTGTAAAGAACAGACTCTGTCCACTGATTACCAAGTCGAAAATAATCTGCTGTTCTTCAGTGAGAGTGACATGCTGGGGTTCAAGTAGAGACAGCATGGTAGTGTTGTTAGCCACAAGAGCAGCACTTTCGTCGTCACTATCTACTCCATCCACGTTCTGCGTTTGACTAGATCGAGGCATGCCAGTGTGTAAGTTGGTTCCTTCTGTCTCTTCTGATAGTTGTAGTTCAGTTAAAGGAGGAGGCCCAGAAGGACGTTCTTGTTCTCGAGCCAGAGAAGTGTACATTTTGACAAGCATGTCCTTTGCGTCTCTTCTCACCAGTCTCTTTAGTTCTCCTAGTCTCAAAGCTGTCACTTCAGCATGGTTCAAACCAGAGTGTCCGTGAGTGACATTTCTCATATCCGTCTTGTAGTGAGCAATGAGAGGCATGAGTTCTTCAGGCGTCCATTCCTGCCACCAGTCGTCGCGAATAAACATGTTTTCGTCTTGTACCTGGGGAGGACTATGTTCATTCTGGGAGTGTCCATTCTGACCATTCTGATGATGGCCATTCTGGTACCCATTCTGGCCATTCTGACCACTCTGAAACCCGCTCTTAACGTCCTCTTGATAGAGCGTTCCACTCGCCTCTGGCTCCGGCTCATCAACGTCCATTTCATCGTCACTCTCCATCTTCTCTTCCTTGACTCCCTCAGACGCCTCTCTCTCCTTCAACTGGCCCATCATCCGGTTGATGGTCTGAGCGCCCTCCTCGAGTCTCTGGCGCTGGTACCGCTCTGGCTGCTCTTCCCAGTGCCGGGTGGCGTTGCGGAGGGTGTTTTTGTGCTTCGCCTCGGCCCGCAAGTCGTCTGCTAAGCCCATGGCGTGGAGTGTTCTGGTGTGGTCTGGCTATTTAGAATTTCCCTTTCCGAGACGTGACGCGTATCCCAACAGTAAAGTGAAAAATAAAAAAATAAAAAAATAAAAAAAATAAAAAAATAAAAACACAGCTGTCAGAAAAAGTGAAAATAATGACAGAAAATAAAGAGATTGGAATGTGGAATAAAAGACAACACAACCACCTCTCAAATACACCAGTGTAGGGCTCTACATACTAAGTTAGTTGAATGTTAGTTGACGTCTCAAAATTAGTGGACATTTTAGTTACATATCGCCACCCTTGAGTACCCATGCCATCCTACCTGTTTTGTTCGTGTACAACGCTTTTTTTTTTTTTTTTTTTTTTTTTTAAATGTCTATTATGCTATGCTATTACTAGTCCGAGAAACCAGTCCACTCCTCCTCATCATCATCCTCCTCCTCATCCTCCTCCTCAACCTCATCAGCTTCATCAACCTCAACTTCCTCAATCTCATCAGAAGAAGTCTCACTCTCAACTACACTCACCTTAGGAGTCCTGTTTCCAATCTCACCAACATCCTGCTTCTCAAAACAAGCAGCAAAGAAACCAATACCTCCATCGACTTTAGGCAGTGCTCGAACAACTCCGTCAGCAAGAGCAGCTCTCTGGTTCTCAGGAAAGTCAGAAAAGCCGTTAGGATCGCCTCTTCTCTCCCACAAAGGCAGTACTCTTATCTTTGGAGCAAGCTGCCAGCCTTCAGCAGCTACCTGAGAGTCAAGCAACAGCTTCTGAACAACCTCCTCGTTCTCAATGTTGTGAATGGAGCATGTAGAATACACCACCTTTTTGGCACTTCCAAACAACAAGGCATGCTTGACAATGCGGTACTGGAACTCTGACAGCTTGTGAAGCCGGAACTGGTCCTTCTGATCGTCTCTGTTAGTCTCCTCAGCAGCAGCATCATCTTCGTGTTTTCGACCAAAAATACCTGATCCCGAACAAGAGGGATCAACCAGAATACCCTCAACTTCAGGGTAATCTTCGGGCTTTGTATCCGTAAAGTCTCCAATGTTCACCTTGATGCATTTGTCGCAGCCAGCTGTCTTGACCATCTTTGTCAGCAGCTTGGCTCTCAGGTTGTCCTTCTCAAACGCATCAATAGAGCCTGGAGTGCCCTCCACAAACGAAGCCAGGTGTGTAGTTTTGTTTCCGGGTGCAGAACAGCAATCAATGAGCTTCTGGCCTGGTTGGGGGTTCAGAATAGTAGCAGGAAAACAAGAAGCTCGGTCTTGAATGATGATCTTACCATTCTTGTAAAGCTCACAGTTGGCCAGTTTTTCTCTAGGGTGGATTCCGTACAAATGAGGCACGTGAATGTCCTTGTAAATCTGTCCTGGCAGAATTGTGCCTCCCACAATCTTGTCAATGGGCTTGAGTCTTGAAATCAAAGGCGTCTTTTCAAACTCCTCCACGTTACTCAGCACTGTGTTGATTCTGATCCATCTGATAGGTGTCGAATCTTCCTCCACGAGTTCGTCGAGGTCGGTGATTTTGTTTTTCAGCTTGAACTTGGTCAATTCGGACTTGAGTCTGGTCTGGTGAGCCAGGAACATGTCCTTGAGAGGTCCCTTTGAAATAGTCAGCCGTTTCGACCGAGAACAGAGCAAATCGTGCGCCATGAGAATAGCCATGTTCATGGTGATTTTGTTCTTGCCGGGCTTGTCATGGATAGGAATTTCAGCGGCCTTGATGATGTCAACGAGGAAGGGTCGGTATTTCAGGGTCGAGAAGACGACTGCAAAGACGTGTTTCGGGTCAGCTCTGAGTCTGGTTTTTCCAAGCAGTTTTGACTGGGCGAAAATACGGCTCTGGAGCGAGCCCTTTTTGGACGGTTCCAGAAACTGGGCTGCTTCCTGGTAGAAGTTCATGGTGTGGGGTGGGTGGTTGGTTAATTAGATGGTTCAGGATTTTTTCTGAAGATGCATGATCTAAAGTTTAATGTAAGCCGCACATGCGTAGAGCATTGAGCGAAGCGAAATGCCCTGCGAAATGGTGTTTCTGAGCATACAGGCAGGTATAACTCATCTGAAGCCCAATAAATGAGGAGGCTGTACCTTCATATGTATTTTGGGCGCTTTCTGAAATTTTAAAAGCGCAAGTACTTAGTTGAAAGATTAGTTAACAATTAGTTAAGGACTATGGTGTTGTCTAAATGGAGCGCCAGTTGACAAATACGGGCTTAAATAGCACACTCACCTCATATACACCCTCATCAAATCGTTTAGACCACTAGACAACCAGCTTTATCGTCCCATTTCTTGTACACAGCCACTCTAACGTTCGCCACACTGAACTAGGCTAAACGTTTCGTCTCCTTTAGGACAGGGTCTTAATTATACGAGGAGCACACGACACTTGGAACCATCAATCAACTGCCAAACGAGATAATGCGCAGCAACTATTTCTAGACATGTACGTAGACGACATGCCATACAAAAACCACCCATGCCAAGCCCACCGTGTCCTCCCTACATCCAACCATTGCTCAGCCAGAAACCTAGAAGCTCGTTGGTTGGCACTTTTCACACCTAATCACGCAGCAGATAGGGGGGGTGATAGGGGTGGCGGTGGAAATGAGCGAAATTTTAAAAATCCCTGGAATGTACGTACACCACGGTCACGTGACCCACAATACATATACAGTTTCTCCCAATTCGCCACCGCCCAGTGGCAAACCCCTTTGGATCTGCTTATCCGGATATAAGACGGTCCACTGCACCCTCCCAACTACCCAAACCCTATTTACCACACTGCACAGCGCATCAACATCAACATTACGGAGTCCACCTTCAGCAACCAACAATGGACAAAGAACTCATCAGCACAGTAAACAAGCTGCAGGACGCGCTGGCCACCGCGGGACCGGCCTCCAACCCCATTGATTTGCCCCAGATCACCGTGGTCGGCTCCCAGTCGTCTGGAAAGTCCTCCGTTCTGGAGAACATTGTGGGACGAGATTTCCTGCCTCGAGGAACGGGTATTGTTACTCGACGACCTCTTGTGCTACAGCTCATGAACCGACGCCCTACCGATGAACTCGGAGTACAGAAAGATACACCCACCGAGCGAACCAACGAAACCAACGAGGACGAGTGGGGAGAGTTTCTGCATCTTCCTGGAAAGAAGTTCCACGACTTCAACGAGATCAGAAACGAGATTGTGCGGGAGACGGACGCCAAGACTGGAAAGAACCTGGGAATCAGTTCGGTTCCTATCAACTTGCGTATCTACTCTCCTCATGTGTTGACCCTTACACTGGTCGATCTTCCTGGTCTCACCAAGGTGCCTGTGGGTGACCAGCCCAAGGACATTGAGCGGCAGATTCGAGAAATGGTGCTCAAGTTTGTGTCTTCTCCGAATGCGATTATTTTGTCTGTTACCGCAGCCAACACCGATTTGGCCAACTCTGACGGTCTGAAACTCGCGCGAGAAGTCGACCCTGAGGGAGCCCGAACGGTCGGAGTGCTCACCAAGATCGATCTCATGGACCAGGGAACCGATGTGATTGATATTCTCGCTGGAAGAGTTATTCCTCTGAGATATGGCTATGTTCCCGTCATCAACCGAGGCCAGAAGGATATCACCTCCAACAAGAGTATCAAGGCTGCTCTGGAGTACGAGAAGGACTTTTTTGAGAACCATCCGTCGTACAAGGCCAAAGCCCAGTACTGTGGTACCCCCTACCTTGCCAAGAAGCTCAACAACATTCTGATGCTGCACATCAAGGCCACTCTGCCAGATATCAAGGCTCGAATCGACAAGACGCTGCACAAGTACCGAACCGAGCTCGACCAGCTTGGACCCTCTACTCTCGGATCGTCTTCTTCCATCGTGCTCAACATGATCACCGAGTTTTGCAACGAGTACCGTGCTGTTCTGGACGGTAAGGGACAGGAGGTGACTTCTCTGGAGCTTTCTGGAGGAGCTCGAATCTCCTTTGTCTTCCATGAGATCTACTCCAATGGTGTTAAAGCTCTGGACCCCTTCGACCAGATCAAGGATGTGGATATCCGAACTATCCTCTACAACTCTGCTGGCTCTTCGCCATCACTGTTTGTTGGCACTGGAGCCTTTGAGGTGCTTGTCAAGAAGCAGATTCGACGGTTCGAAGACCCCTCTCTTCGATGTGTGACCCTTGTCTACGATGAGCTGGTCAGAATCATCACCCAGATCCTCACCAAGCCCTCTTACCACCGGTACCCTGCTCTCAAGGAGAAGATCAACGCTGTGGTGATTGCCTTTTTGCGAGGAGCTCTGGTCCCCACCAACAAAATGGTAAACGATACTATCAATGCTGAGGAGTCGTACATCAACACTGGTCACCCCGACCTTCTCAAGGGCTCTCAGGCCATGGCTATTGTGTCTGAGAAGATGGGAGGCACTACCGGCATTCCCAAGGCCGCAGACCCTGCCAACCCCACTGGCGAAGAGTCTTCTGGCTTCTTTTCGCAATTTTTCGCGTCGAAAAACAAAAAGCGACTGGCTGCCATGGAGCCCCCGCCAGCAGTGCTCAAGGCCTCTGGTACCATGACTGAGCGAGAGACACTGGAGACAGAGGTGATCAAGCTGCTCATTCAGTCGTACTTTAACATTGTGCGACGAACAGTGGCCGATATCATCCCCAAGGCGGTCATGCTCAAGCTGATTATGCATTCCAAGCAGGAGATTCAAAAGGAGCTGCTGGAGAACCTGTACAAGTCGGACAACCTGGACGATATGGTCAAGGAGAATGACTTTACCGTGCAGCGAAGAAAGGAGTGCCAGAAGATGGTGGAGGCGCTTTCCAAGGCGGCGGAGATTGTCCAGAGTGTATAGATAGAGTAGATTAATGAATTACGAAAGAGAAAGCATGCGTACTGAAGGAGCATTGCGTAGCAATGCGAGTGGACTTATTGATCATGACAGTGACATGCGTAGCATCTATGATACTTCTCACAATACGACACTGCTCACCTACAGATATACAAAAGCAGTTGTAAAAATCATTTGGTATACTACTTGTAGATCGTACTGGTACTGGTAGATGGTTAGTCATATATCAAAGTTCGTGGCGTCAGCCATGCATAAACTGTAATGAGGGTTAGAAGATAATGTAGATTACGGTCGATGGGTTGCTCTGTCTTTATTAGGGGTTTTTTCGGGTGTAGAGCGTCGGTGGTTAGTGTGAATGCAGGGGTTGTGCAAAAAATAAAAATCTGATTAATGCCAGACTTTTCATATACCCCTTTGCCGCCGCTCCCCTCATCTGCAGTGAGCACCTGACATTGATACATCTAACTAAAAAGAATAGTGTGGCAGGTGCACAAGACAACTGTCAAAGTTTATCCGGTTGTGGGGCGACTCAGTGTACTGTAGTATTTGTTAGGATGGCAATATCGCACTGGCCACTATTATATACTGTGTGCTAGCCATACACTCGTGTTCATATTATCTCAGTTATCACTAGCTAACCCTTTTAAACTATCACCCCACGCCTGCAGGTTGTCTGAAGAAAGAGCCTACTGTAGCTCCTCCAAACCAGGGTTGGGACAAGCAGAAAATATAAACAGTCTCCACTTTGCTCCAGTACACGGATACTGTCACGAAAGGTGAAGCTACACACACAACCAACACAAGTACGCACTCACAAACCCTACCCTACACCACTATCTCACTACCTGCATATCAGTCTCACTCACATCTCACACCACTCACACCACTCACCATGTTCAGCCTGACGGACTCCAAGTTCCGTGAACGTGTGGAAGACAACGTGCGGGCTCGCAGTGCGCTACACAGAAACGGCTGCGCCACCTGTTCGTACCAATCAGTCGACACCCGGGCCTATGGCTGGAGAAGCACGTCCAACAAGACCAGACTCTTCTCTCGACACACGCTGCGCAACTTCAGCTACTCCAGCCTGGTTGGCGGCATGGCGCTGTTTGTGTCGCTCAGTTTTGCTATTAACTGGGTCCTTCTCAGCGCCTTTGGAGGGTCTCCTGTTCCTGGAGGCCTTACTGGAGGTTTCAGACTATCTCCTATGGTTCCAGGCACCGCGCCACCCGGAGGAGCTCCGATTCTGACCAACACGGCGCTCATCATCTCGCCTAACTCGGACTTTGTGGTTCCCGCTCGAATGGCCGCTTTTGGAAGGGGACTGATGATGGACCATAATGAGTTCGAGGTGAATGAGGACTATGAAGCGTCCGGAATCTCCGACGGAACTCCCATTCTGATCCCCCCGAATCGGAGAAAAGAACCGTCCGTTACCGCGCCTCTCAGAGGAGAACTGGCGGTGGTAGGCGGAGATGCATGTGGAGGAGGCAAACGGCGCAACCTGACGGACAAAATCGCGCTGGTGATGCGGGGAGGATGCTCGTTCTACGACAAGGTGCTGACGATCCAGGAGTGGAACGCCAAAGCTGTGATTGTGGGCGATAACCAGTACAATCGGGGTTTGGTGACCATGTACTCCACCAACGACACTGACATGTGCCAGGTTCCAGCCATGTTTGTTTCCAGGGCTTCTTTTGAGCTATTATCGACTGAAGATGAGGTCAGTATCATTCCTGGCCCCTCAGCCACTCCTGCCCTGGATACTATTCTGTTCTTGCTCATTTCCCCCATTTGTTCTCTGTCAATCATCTACCTCATGGTGTCTGTGCATCGGTATTTCACGCAGCTGACCCGCCGAGCTCCCAAAAGAGCCGTCAAACAGCTGCCTGTTAGAGTCTGGATGGGCCAGGGCATTTCTTCTCCTGCCGTAAAGGGCAAGGCTCAAGGAGGGTCCAATTCAGGGGTGCTTGAGAGTGGAGAAGCAGCTTCAACTGCTCAGGAAGAAGGAGCTCCTCCGCCAACCACCTCCGACAAGGTCTGGGTGTCGTCCGACGAATGTATCATTTGTCTGGAGGAGTTTACTGTTGGCGAGTCTCGAGTGATGCAGCTCCCTTGTGGCCATGATTTCCACGAAGAGTGTATCCAGAGATGGCTGACTACGCAGCAGCGAACGTGTCCCATTTGCAAGCACGATATCACGCAGCCCATGGGCCCACCCACAGAGACCACCTCGTTGGTCTGAAGCGCTGCTACAAGGTAGTGCTATGACAGATACGAATATTTATTACCGTGCCCGAAGGAGGTACCCAAGTAGCTAATTGATGAGTTTAAGAAAAGAAAAGAAAAAGCAGTGTGATTGGAGGGGAGTAATAGGGCGTTTGTAGGGCTTACAGGTTGCAAGGCTGATTCTGACAGGACCGTTTGGTCTTTTAGATTATGACAGAAGCCGAGGTTACGGAGAAAAAAAGGTCATGAGTTTAAAGCGATGGGAAAAAGAACCGTGAAAAATAGTAACCCTTGATCGAACCACATATCGTACTATACGCCATGATTTGTTTTGTTTTTGGAAAAGAAATTAGGCAGCGTAACTAGCACCACCTCCAAGCTCGATCGTGCAGGTACCGGTACTTGTGTCTTAGCTGCAGAAGCAGGGCGATGCTCGACAGCTGCTTCCATAATTAGATTAGCACGGAGTTATGAAGATGGTATGTACAAGGTGGATGAAGGGCAATACGACAAGCAAACGAACCAACAAAAAGAAATGTCAAATAGCCACTATTGCCTTCCTACGGTCCCCGTTTGGTCCATTTAAACAGTACAAACCACGGCTTCCACTGACACAATAAGATCTGGTTTATTGTTGATCTGAAATTCTACTTGTCTTGCTGCAGATCGGACACTGACCTTGTTTGGGCGGAAAGTCAGAAGCGAAAGAAAGAACGAAGAAACGGAAACGGAAAACCAAACCGAAAAACCGTTTATTGTTTCCCTGGCCATTTGGTGCATGCTCACAGTTGAAACGGTCTTGGCGTGCTCCGCCTTATAGCAGCCATTTATGATGAGCATCGGGTTGCTGCCTAGGCTCTATGGCGTTTGCTTATAAATTACAGTACACCATGTTTTTTAGCGCATCTGGTAGACAGACTATTTTTGTCCGTGTCGTCCGTCAAAAGACCCTGTTTGACGTCTCCTTCAAAAGCGCTTATAGTGGACATGTCCACCCCGTCTGAGCTGCAGGCTGACCAATGCATTAGTAGAGCAGGTCGGTCGTCAAAGGATGAGCACGTGCCACCAAGGGCTGTTTTCCAGACATGGACCTACCTGGCAGCGGTATGCTAAAAAGAGGGTAATATGCTTGAGCGGATGTGAGTTCAGGGAGAGTTGGACCAAGCTTTGCAAGTCGCCACAGTAAAGGTGGAGGTGCGTATACGATGAGACAGTGCCTGAAGGAAAGACGGCTGTATATATAAGCGAGAGGCCACATAAATAACAGCGTCTTAACACCACCCCCATAGCACCCACCTCTTTGATTTGCTTTGTTTCAATCCATTTCTTTCTCCTCTTTGGCCTTCACGTCACTGAAAGTATAACTCCCAGTCTGACGTTCGCTTACCAACTTTCAACTCACCTCCTCACATCCTCACCACCACACCACACATGGACTTTTACTTCCAGCCCAATGGCCAGCCCGCAATGGGCAACGGTCAAATGGTCAGCGGCCACTCAGGCCATACTCTCAACATGCCCCCCGGACAGCAGCAGCAACTTCATCAGCAGCAGCATACCATGCACCCCCACCAAATGCTGGATGCCAACGGAAACCACATCATTCCTGCCGTGGTGTCGCCCCCCAACAACTTTGACGCCATCGACTGCTCGCCGGACGGGCTGGACTGCCAGATTAAGGACGAGCAGTTCGGCTTCACCAACCCCCAGCAGACCCAGTTTGACATGAACATGGGGCACATGGATACTAACGCCCAGGAGCTTGGCGACGACCAGATGCAGGCTGACGCTCTCGACGACGACCTCACGACCAAGCGAAAGGCTCAGAACCGAGCTGCCCAACGAGCGTTTCGAGAGCGACGAGAACAGCGGCTCAAGGAACTGGAGGACAAGGTGGCCGAGGTGGAGCAGGAACGAGAGCGGCTGGCCAGCGAGAACGAGCGCCTCAAGCGGGAGAACACGGTCATCACCACCGAAAACAAGGTGTTGATGGAAACTGCTGTTTCCAAGGGACCTTCTTCTCCTGACCCCACACAGCCTCCCACTGGAAAGGCCCACTTCCCCTACAAACAGCTGCAGGAGATGCGGGCCAAGACCCAGGAGACACTGCTGGGTGGCCATGAGCCTCCGGGAGATAAGAATCTCAAAATCATCTACCAGAGCGAAGCGTCCCATGAGACCATGCTGGGAGCAGCAGCGGTCTGGGACACGATAGCCAAGCATGCGGAGGACGAGGAGTTCGACATTGACCTGGTCGCACGGCTCATCCAGGGCCACCAGCGATGCGAGGGTTTCGGACCCGTGTTCCCTCTCAAGGTAGTGGAGGAGGCCATTCAGGAAGCCATTCGACAGTACGTTTAAATTAGTTTGGACGAGTCAGAAGCTGAAAACCCTGGACCAGAGTGTCGGATATATATATATAAATGTGCTTGCCGGCTGCTATATGAGCATTTAGCGGCTGGTAGAGCATAGTAGTTGAATGCAGTTGAGTTTTATGTGATTTCACCAAAGTGTAGAATGATTTACGAGTAAGCATCGATGTGAGGGTTGTGCTGGTTTGGTTGTTAATTAAGGACGGATTGGGAACAGAATAATAACGAATGTGATGAAGAATGGACATGTAGCTGTCTGAATCACTGTATATCACGTGTTTACTTGATGGGTGATTTTTTGGTGTTATTTGGTGGTGTATAATTTGACACCCTTTTAGTCCTCTGTTTTCAGCCCTGTTTTTGACGTCATTTTAACGTCAACAAATTTCATTCCTCCCAGTTGAGTCTAATTGTTGGAAGTAGAAGAGAATAACAGCACAACAGGACACCACTCAGCTCAGCGGATATATGACCAAATTGAAAATACAAAACGGCAATCTTCCTCTACACCCCCAATAACCCCATTTTCACTTCATTCATTCCCCCACACACCTCCCTCCACCTCCCACACCACCTGTACTGGTACTGTCTATTTTCCACCTCCAATAAAGTTACAGTATCGTACTCCCACCTCAAGTCTCATCACCAACTTCTCCAGTCAACCAACATCACATCATGTCCGGATTGCCCCAGGCCTTGGCGAGTGGATTCGCGTCGCGTGTGCGAGAAGGCGGCACCACGCTGTACATCAACACAACGCCCATGCTGCGATCGGCGCGTCACAACACGGCCGTCAACTACGCCGAGTTCGAGGAGGACTTTGACCAAAAGTCCACTGACGAAGAGGAGGACGACGACCAGTCTCAACGTGATTCCGACGACGACTCCGATGACTCCGATGAGCCCGCGAAAAAGGAGCCCACCGACAAGTTTCTGGCTCTCAAGGCTCCTCTGGTGTCCAATGAGCCCAAGAGAGCTGCTCCTCCTGTACGACCAGTCATGTACCCTCAGGAGATTCTGGAGGAGATTGCGCAGGTCAAGGAGCCCAATCTGGTGCCGATTCGCGTGTCAGTGGAGAACATTGAAGTTTTCCGAGTCCAGGACTTTTTTCTGTGGGATGCCGACGAGAAGATTCTGACACCGGAACAGTTTGCAACCATGACGTGTGCGGATTTGGACGTGCCCATCGGATACTCTGCGCAAATGTCCAGCCAGATCAAAAAACAGCTCGCCGAGTATGCTGCTGCTCCTGCTCTTCCTAAAGATGTGGAGGTGCATGTCATTGTCGAGTTGGCTGTTACAGTAGACAAGATTGTCTACGAGGACAAGTTTGAGTGGGATCTGAGCGGCGAGTTTGCCACACCTGCCGAATTTGCACGAACAGTGGTGCAGGATCTAGGCCTGTCTCAGGAGTTCTACCCAGCCATCACCTACCAGTTATATGAGACCCTCAGCAAGCTGCAAAAGGCGTGGCTGGAGCGTTCTATCCCCCAGGATGTCGACAACCGAGCGGCTTTTGGTCTCGAGGCGGGTCTTCGTGTGGATCAGGAGCACCTTGGAGAGTCCTGGGTGCCTCGAGTGGAGGAAATGACGCCCGAAGAGATGCAGAAGCGGGAGATGGAGCGAGACCGATCGTCGCGACGACTCAAGCGAGAGAGCGCACGAATGGCAGAGGTGCCGTACGTTGATCTCGACAGCTTGTATTCTAGAAAACGACGACGACGGTTCGACGAAGATAGCAGGAGTGGGTCGCCCATGTGGTAAGCAGGGTGGAGTATGTACAATAATATTAACTGGATGGTAGAAGAGAGTAGATTCAAGCAGCTGTGTGGTGTGAATTTGAGTACAGTACTCGTGTGTAGCGTTCGACTTGAGTTTACTCGATGGTGAGAAGGGCTACAGCAATGAGAGGTAGTGGAAAAGATGCAGCAGAGGATGGCGGTCATTTTGGTATGTCCATGAGTGGGATTGGACAACTGTAGCACCAAATATTCATTAGAATGAAAGGAGCAAGACCATTGAATCACCAGATTGATTCAAAACGTGATGTTGGCTGCTACCTACATTCAGGAATGGAGTCAGTGCGTATTGTAAGGACACTATTATTGAAGTGGGTCTTGTCTCTATTAAAGTGGAGAGTAAGTAGGCCCACTTTGTAGATATACAGACAGTAAGTACATTCCACATAACCCTGGGCTTGTATATAAGTGGGTCTATACTCCACTGAAACGTTTGTGCCTTGCATTTTATTCAACAGGGTCTGATAAACGTCGGTTATTGGTGGGTCTTGGGCTCTATTCTACGATACCTATGGTGCTAACTCTGTAAAGGGATACATAACCGTACACGTGCCAGTAGACACATCTTCCATCCTATAGACGGCACCCCACACGCCCACAAACCTGCTATTATGCAATAATTGATAATGGTGGAGAAAACGTGTGGAGTAGGTTAGCACCCCCACTTCAGGGTTCCACAGTGGGGGTGAATAGGCTGGGTTATCGGCCAGGTTATCACTAATTACCAATCCTTGGCATGTTGAGACTGGTAGCCCAACTGGCGTTGAGATCCAATAAACTACTGTACCCTAGCAGTAGCACATTGACGATAGCCGCAGTACCCACAGTAGCAGAAAAACTCCTCTGCATACCAGCCATAGACACACGGTTTGATACTCGCCAAGGACTGCTGTTTTAAACCGAGGTATGTACTTGGAGAGAGAGGAAGAGTCCGTAAACAGCCGAGGGAAATGTAAGGGGTGTGTCAGGGTACGTAGTGTACGTAGAGTACAGTAAGAGCCGTTTTTTTGCACTATAGCACTAGTAGCCCCTGCACACGACATATCCCGGCCTTCCTGTATCTACCGAGATTAGATATCGGAGATGAACTGATATGAGCTGATATGAATACGGATAAGCAGATAAGAGAAGCGACCATGCAACAACATCAGACGGCATGACGATCTCTGTATCTCCCTTTTGACCCTTTTGATGTCTCACTCGTATTCCATATGCTTATACGGAACAAATCGGTTCTATCAGCAAAATAAGGCTCAACTGCAAAACTGGCCGAGACTTAGGCTCCACACTAATGGAATAGATGACGTGCAAAAATACCGTTTTCGATGTGCAAACGTTGATAACGAGTGTGTCTGGCCTGACTCAGTCACTCCTTATCGCTATCTCCGGTTCTCCGTTATCTAGCCTTTGGTATCGGGTATCAGGTACATTGACGGGGTAACATTCCATGCGTCGTATTCAAAAGAACGACATTTTCACATCCGGGGTAGCCAAGACCCCGCAACCATAGAGCCCTCCAAATTCTCTCCCCTTAACCGACAAAGGCTGGCCAAGCGCATGCGAGCAAAATCCGGGGTTGGTTTTGTTTTTTTCGCTTGTTTCCACCGCTAGCGTCGCTTTCACCCCGTGGGTACCATCGCTCCTATATATATGCAACCTTGGAGATGCTACGCTGCCAGACAGAGACAAGATTACGGTTGGAGGCTAAACGAGATGGATTGTGGAGAGACGAGATTGTGGGGCAAGAGGGGACGTGAGCAGCCGTACTCGTCACAGCAGCAAAGTAGGATTGATCCATGAGACCTCTACAATATTTCTTTGCTTCTTTGCTATGGGTATGGTTATGGAGTATGACTGTGGGGTTCGTATAGTAAGCCAAAATCGTATTTTGTATTTACATAGGGACATGGTGAAACATGTCAGACGGAAAGCTATGATTTATCCGAAAATCTCGTTCACGTCTTCCCCGTGCTTGGCAGTGGGGGTTTTGCCAGTGCTACAGACACACAGTACAGTAAATGCTTGGTGGTTGGTGGTTGGTGTTTAGGAGGTGAGTTTTAGTCATTTTTAGAAAATGTACGATACACTGGGCATTCAGATTTGCCCAGATCGCCCAAATTCACTGCTTGTTATCGAAGCGACTGACCATGTCTACTTGTGCAAACGCCTACGTTACAACGACATATTAATTGCATGCACTAGCGTAGGAGCTCTGTCTGCAAACACAACACAGCACGATCAGCTATCTACACCTTGACCAAAGCCCTGAGACAAACGCGTATCTAATCTTGCCCAGAAGTGTCTTTTTTTCTTTTGCACAGCCGATAGTCCGGGGTGAAGCGCATGCACTCACGCCACCCCGTTGTCCAAAAGGCGACCAGGGGGGATGTAACATGTCGTGTGGACAGCGTCGCATTGGCAAAGTGGCTATCGCGTCTCGCTCAACAGAGTTTGCAGCTAAGTTTGCCTTGGTCTTGTGAGTTTATGGAGTAAGCTTATGCAGCGTGAGGTCTTGGTCAACCGGACTAACGCACGGCGTCATCACCGGGGTTTATTGGGGTACACGGTATAAAACACCAGGGCTTTCCATCACTTTGAGCAAGACAGGAATCGGTGAGTATGACAAGTGGCTAGGAGCTGGACACACTGGAACTACAACAGGGTTACTGGAGAGCACTACAAAGGTCGTCTGATCTATGTTGAGAGGGGTCAAGAACATTGACGAGTTTTGGACGAGATTGATATGATCTGGGTTGATTTTCGAGCAATACGCTCCTCTATACTGATCTATCATTCTCCCTGAACGCGATCACTTTTTTTCCCCTGAATTTCAACCGCCTTTGTCGTGTTGTCGTCGCATTTCATTTCGCTTCTTTTCTTGGCTATCTTATCTTTCGGGTAATCAGGCTATTTTTAAAGTCGTCAACAAAGGCTTCGAAGAGCCTCAACACAGCACTCCAAACAGCACTCAGAGACCTCCAACCGGCGGCAAATCACAGCTCCGCCATTACGCAGCCCCTGACAACGCATCTCGCTCTTTTTTTTTTTCTCCACTAGCCCCGCATCAGCCCAACTCCACCAACCCTATTTCTAACTCAGTTTTCACGCACGACTCGGACGCGCCAACCTAACTAGGCTAAAATTAAAGTCAAAATGTCGCTTCATTCTTCCACATCTCACGACGAGAAAAACAGTACTGTCGACCCTGTGTCTTCCGAAGACATTGGCAAGACCCGGGATATTGAGATCCAGGAGCTGCCCGACCAGATCCTCGAGGCTCATGTCGACAAGTCCAAATGGTACAACAAACGGCTCAAGATTGGCAAGTTCCATGCCCTGCCCTACTCCTCTTCCTTTGTCCAGATGATCATGGTCTCCTTCATCTTTTTCCTGTGCCCTGGTATGTTCAACGCTCTGACTGGTCTCGGAGGAGGAGGTCAGATGGACGGTACTGTCCAGGCTAACGGTAACGTTGCCCTGTATGCCTGTTTCGCTACTATCGGTTTCTTTGCCGGAACTATCGCCAACAAGCTCGGTGTTCGAGCTACCATGACCATTGGAGCTTTCGGATACGCTCTCTACATTGCATCTTTCCTGTGCTACAACATCACCGAGAACGGTGGCTTTGTCATTGCTTCTGGAGCCATTCTGGGTTTCTGCGCTGCCTGTCTGTGGTGCGCTCAGGGTATGGTTGTCATGGGATACCCCGCTGAGCACGAGAAGGGTAAGTACATTGCTGTTTTCTGGGTCATTTTCAACCTGGGCTCCGTTATCGGCTCTCTGGTGCCTCTTATCCAGACCACTGTTGACGGTGCTGAGCTTGGAAAGGTCGGAAACGGTACCTACGCTGCCTTCCTGGCTCTCTCTGCCGTTGGATGGCTCCTTGCCATGTTCATGCTGCCCGCCAAGTACGTTGTCAAGTCTGATAACACCAAGGTGATTGTTCGAGAGAACCCCACCTGGAAGTCCGAGATCATTGCTCTCGGAAAGACCATTGTCACCGACAAGCACATCATTCTGCTGTTCCCCATGTTCTGGGCCTCCAATTGGTTCTACACCTACCAGTTCAACGAGTTCAACCAGCCTCGGTTCAACATCCGAACCCGATCTCTCAACAACCTGCTGTACTGGGTCACCCAGATCTTTGGAGCCGGTATCATTGGTATCTGTCTGGACTCCAAGCGAGTCGGCCGAAAGAACAAGGCTCGAATCGCACACATCACCGTCTTCGTGCTCACCATGGCCATCTGGGGAGGAGGATACGACTTCCAGCGACAGTACACTCGAGAGGACATTCCTACTGGCCCTGATGCTGATCTCGATCGAAAGTGGAAGATTGACTGGTCCGACTCCCGATACGGAGGACCCGTCGTTCTGTACATGTGTTACGGTCTCTTTGACGCCATCTGGCAGACTTACATTTTCTGGGTGCTGGGAGCCCTGTCCAACTCTGCTCGAAAGGTTGCCGTGTACGCTGGTTTCTACAAGGGCATCCAGTCTGCCGGAGCTGCTGTCGTGTGGCGTCTGGACGCTACTGGCGCTCCTTTCATGGGCATTTTCGCCTCTTGCTGGGCTCTGTGCTGCGGCTCTCTGCTGCTGGCTGCCCCTGTCATCTGGTTCTACGTCAAGGACCATACTGACGCCGTGGAGGACATTGAGGATCTGGGCACTGATGTAGCGGTGCTTGCTGCTGCTGGAGATGGCGACGACAAGGAGCAGATTTCCGTGCACGAGCGAACCGAGTCGGTCTAGGAGTGATTTATTTAATAATTGTATAGCATTGAACATGAGTGATTAAACTAAGAGTTTAAGTAATAGTCTAAGTAGAACTTGTACAACACAGAAGGCGCAATGGTTGAGTAACGGCTTAGAAAATTGAAATAGAGGGTGTTGTAGTGTCAACAAATGGACTGTCAAAAGGGCAAGTAATTCTAGAGATTTTAATAGGCAACTGGTGGACGGTAAAAACGTCGAGGTTGTAAAAACCTTAAATGACATAAGGTTCACATTCCGAGCCATGACAGACGAGAGAATACGGAAACGTTTGATTTCGGCTTAATCCTTTACATAAACGTATTGTTTTTGGTACCAAAATGGTCCAGATGGTCCCCTTTTTCTGAATCTGGCAACTCCAGACCTTTAACACCCATTTTGGAGTAATGTGGGCACAGTCGGATTTGGGGACTCAAGAATGGCGTGTTTTTTCTCTAAAGTGACCCTACCATCATAATACCATCATCTATGTTATAGTATACTGTTGCTATTGCTTTTGAACTCATGTAACAGACGATCTTGGGCTGGTTATTATAGCTTCCCCACAGATCCCCATAGATCCACGGTTACATTTCTGCAAACAATAAAAACCAACAGGGCTGGTCATTGGGATCTGCTGTAATCGTCCATTGTATTCGGTTTGACGTGCATTTAGTCTACTCAGAGACTGGAGACGGGTTTGGTAGGTCTAACAGTGTAATTAGTCCCAAAGGGGTAGATTTTAGCTGCCTTGTCAGGGAGTCAGGGAGCAGGGATCAGGGTAAAATTAGTATTAGCAGTGATACAACGCCATTATAGGGCCAAAGAGCCGTTAAACAATGTCTTTTAGAACTGGTCATGTCTCACTAAAAAGCAATTCAATACAACCCCACGTGTAGTCATCGCCTTTGGCTGGAGACATTGAGTTTTTCTTTTTCTACACTTGTTCAACCGGGCTGGAAAGCTATCCGAACGATGCACAAGTACCTACCTACGCGAGCCCACTTTCCGATCTGGGTCTAATACGTACATATTGTAAGTAGGGGCTTTTGCCTGCGTTATGGCGTCACCCTTTATGCGGTTAATATCGAGTTTGGAAAATAATATCCATATAATATTGAAAGACAGGGTCCGCAATGTAAGGTACTGTGTTTTATTATTATGCTGGTCCATTGATGGCCATCCTGTTCATCACTGAATATCATTGTATTGCTGAGGGCTGGTAGAGTTGGGAGCATGGATAATGCTGGCAAATGCAGGTTCCAAACCTGAATAGGTTGGGACAAGCCAGCCTCTTGTTAGAGTTCGAAGATGAATAGAGAGACAGATAAAATGGGGGTAAAACGAGGTGCTGTTGCCATGGAAACAGCTGGAATCAACTCGTAAACCGCGTTTCTATCGATTTACCAAAAATCCCTTGTAAATACCCCTTTCCTAGGGTCCCTTTTCATCTTCTCCTAATTCCATTGGACTAACCTTAACCAACACTTTTACGTTAACAGAGGGATTGTCTCCTTCCTTCCAGATAAGTTTTGACAGACATTGATATTGTTCGTCAGGGACAGGGCTGGCACGTCTGCTGACGTCGTTAACGTTCGCTGGCCGTATTTGCCCCAACAAAAACGCCTCCGTGCAACGTGGGGAACCCATACATTCTCTCTATAGCATAACAAACGGGCTATGAATGGACCAGCTCTAGACTGAGCGTAAGACGGTTTGCCAGTGTCTCTCAGTCCCGTGACGGCAAACTTTGCTCCAAACCTCTGAGCCGTGTGACCCTGTGTATGCACGGTGGCTACTGGCGTGGGTCTAAGGTGGGATCCCGTCTTGTTTTGGCGAGCCGTAACCCGACTACTGGACCAATACGGGCTAGTTTTCCCCTCATTGGCAATATCCATATGGCAATGTCGCAAATGAAGGCCCGTGTTTTCTCGATTTAAGTCTTGTACATCCGTGGATCCTCCATACTGGATCGTTTCATTTTCTCCACTAACAGCAACCGATGCACAAGAGAGACTAAGCAGGCGCTCTGGAAATAATATCGGGCCACAACGGCATACATTAAAGCAATTAAAGGTTGTTATGGTATATTGGGTAGCGAATATAATAGTATATAGTGTCACCACACGATCACAATGTAACACTATACTGTCGATCACAGGGCAAAACCCTTTGCCTCAGCCCTCGCTGATCACTGAGACAGCTGGCTCGTCCCTTACGTCACTCAGGGTGCATTGCCAGGCATCAGCGCTGCAGATTCCCACCTCAACTGCGCTAGAAGATGGAAAAGTGGGCTAAGGTTAAAATTTTGAAACGTGCGTCGTGCGTCTAAAACACTAATTGGGACAATTTCCCACCAGCCCTCTATACCTGAACCCCCAGAGAAAGGGCTGGTATAGAGTGCTAGGAAGGTGCAAGAAGCGAAAAGAGCCCCTTCCGTCTGCCGAGCCCCGCGTAGAAACCCCATATATACTGCGGCAGCCCCAAAAACCTCCCCCTCTTTGTACCAGTACCACCAAATCCGACCATTATTCACTCATTTCCAATCCACACTAAAACAATGAACAATCTTGTTAACTCTCTGGATAGCTTGTCCATCGAAGACACCCAGATCCACTCTCGATACCGCGCCAAACGACATCACGTGCGAACTAAATCGTCCCCCGGCTCCATCAAACGCAACCAGTCTATTCGACGACACTCCCGAGCCCTCTCGTCCCACTACGACCACTCCAACCCCTACCAAGATGCCGCCTCGTCGTGTGCCCAGCTATCCATGAACCGGCGCTCCACTAACAAGGAAGCTAAACCCAGACCTAAATCTTATGTGGAACCTAGAGTGGCCTCCACGCAGCGAAACCAGTCTCACTCGCGCAGCTTGTCGCAGACGGGAAATCAGCCTGGCCCCTCTTACTCGCATCACCGCTCCAAGTCGCATACCAGCCCCCCAAAGCGTTTTGAGCTTCGTCCGCAGTCAGCTCACGAAACGTATATCTACCAGCCCGACGCTCCATCGCCGCTCTTTGACGAACCTTCTTTTTCGTGGATGCAGGAAGCCGAACATCAGTTGCAAGACCTTCAGTCCAAGTACTCTCCCGAGCCCATGACCGCCAAAACGTCTCTGGCCTGGCAGATTCCCGACGAGAGTCATTACTTGACCTCGGTGGCTGTCCATGAGTCTTCTCCTCTCATTGCAGTCGGCTCTGGAGGTAAGGAAAACAACCTCTTTGTCTATGAGACGACCCAAGATAAGGGCTTGATTCACCACCAGACGATTTCACTGCCAGCTATTCACGGCCTGAAATGGCTGTCGCCTTCGCAGCAGGTGGCCGATCTGGGCAACATTCTGGCCACCTCTCACTCCAACGGTCTGGCTCATTTGGTTCTCCTGCCTGACTGCTACTCTTCAGACCCTGCTGAGATTCTCAAGAGATTCAACCATAAGCACCATGTCAGCATGAAGGATACTCTGTCGACCCGAATCAAGCATTTGGAGTTGACTACTCCCGCCTGGAGATCCTCAGTCTCCTCTTCTCTGGCCACTCTCTACTCTCAGCACCTGTTCCTCTGGGACCCTTCTCGAGGAGACACTCCTGTGCTCACTAGAAAGGTCAAGCGAGCCGAGGCTTTCTCCCTGTCGCCTTTCCAGGACGGACACGCTGCTGCTGCTTGTGGCAAGTACACTTCTTTGCTGGACTTGAGAGCAAAGAGTGGTTCTGTCAACCTACTTGCAGGTAACACCACTCTTGCTGCTTTCTCGCCCATGAACGCAAACTTGCTGGCTACCGGTCATTCAGACAGCTCTGGCCTTCAGGACAACTGTGTGCGAATCTGGGACTGCAGACACACCTCTGGACCTGTTCATAAGCTCGAGGGACACACGGACCAGATCCGATCTCTGGAATGGTCCAAGTTCAACCCTTGTGAGCTGCACACTTCGTCTAACGATGGTTCCCTGCGACTCTGGAACATTGGCAGACAGCAGGAAATGAAGAAGCCTTCTCTGGAGGTGTTCTCTGGAGACCTGTCAGCTCAGTGGGACGAACAAAAGGCCAATGCTCAGTGGCTGCCCAAGAGTGCAAGAATGATGCAGCAGCGAGGACTGGCCTTCAAGGTCGCTCCTCTCAACATCCAGAAGAAGGACAAGAAGGAAAAGAAGCCCGCTTCATACTCGTCTTCTGTTATTGCAAAGACTCCTCATGCAGCTGTCGCTTCGGCTTCGTTCATGCCTACTGGCTCCATGCACCCTTCAGTGGTCACTGTGGACTCGTACGGATCGCTGGGCATTCATTCTCTGCCTTCTGCTACTCCTTACTCTGTGGAACCCGAGATTGGCCGAACTCTCACTGCCAGAATGTCTGTCCAGAGCTTTGCCTCTACAGACATGTCTTCGGACTTTACTGAGGCAGACATGTCTTCTGCGTCCGATACGTCGCCCATGACGTCGCCTTCTCTGGCTGAAGTGTCTACTTTTGGCACTTATGAGTCTCCCATCAAGGCTAGCATTCCTGAGGCCCATCCTTCCACTTATGAAACTTCAGTGAGCTCGTCTTACATTCCTCCGCTGCAGATCAAGAAACGGGTTCCTTCTGGCCCTCGACACATGCGGGTGCCTTCTTACAACCGAAACATGCTTCCTGAGATTGATCTTGATTTCGACTTTGGCCTGACTGCCTAAAACTACTCTAACATCCCATCCTTTGGCAAAGCCCTACCCTTTTTACGGCCCAAACTGCCCTATTTTTATATATAGTCTTGTTTAGTTTCTGTATTTATTCGATCCTTTGAAAATCTATGAGACGTCAGTAGAATTGTAGCGTGCATTTGCAATTTAAAAAAATAAATGATCGAAAAAAAGCCAGCCCTCTGGCAGCCCTCTGAAATAATAAGGTTGCGTCGTCTAATTAACCACGATGAGACATTCTCAAGAGGTCAATATACGCCGTATTGGAGGTCTCAGAGTGGCGTGTAATTTTAACCAGCCAATCTCCAGCCCTCCAATACCCTCCATTTCGATCCTGACACCGATACAGTGTGTATTGCGAGTTCTGTCTGCATCTCTGTTATCTCTGTTGTGTTCCAGCACGCGTCTACTATAGTTAGCACCTTATCTACACCATCTCCATCTCGTCACTGTTATACATGTATTGAGTAGTTAGCTACTGGTTACTCTAAAGTCCCTTGGACAGCGCCTCGTATGCGGGCGAGGCGTTGGTGTAGGCCTCCTTCAAAAAGTACGTTTTCTGGTGGGTCGACAGGAACCGCACAAAATCCTCCAGGTGTTCCTTGAGCACAGCCACACTCTGGGCGTCCATGTTGGTCATGGCAATGAGTCCTGGGAGGGATACAAACAGCCGCAACAGGTGCTCAGCGCCGTACACTTCGCTCATGGTCTTGTTGGAGTGATCTGGGCTCTGCGTCACCTGTAGGTACTGTTCTCGTTCGAATCTGTAGAGCAGAATAGAACCGAGTGAACGGTCAAAGTACAGCTTAATACCGGAAACCACCTCGTTGAGAATGTCTGCATCGGCTGAACCCGGTCTGTACTTTGCCTCTGCGTCCTTCTTGAACTCCTTGAGGATATCCACCACCGTCACCTTTCGAGGCAACCCAACCAGCTGGTGGTCCTTGGTGACAAACTCCCAGTCGTCCACCAGCTGCGCCTTGAGCTTATCCGGAACCACCAGCGCAATCTCCTTGCGCTTGAGGTAGTCGTCTTCCTTCTCCAGGTCCTCCAGAGCAGCCAGGCCTCCTCTTCTTTTGACAGGCCGAGGTCCCTCAGCAGGCGAGTCCTTGGACGCCATGGATTTGCGCTTTGTCGGTGCCGGAGACGCGGTTTCACTGAGCGCTTCGGGAGGAGCCAGAGCGTCAAAGTCCTTGCCCTTTTTCGCCGCTGCAAGCGCTGCAGCCTTGAGCTCCTTCTGCAGCTTGATGTTGTCCTCATTGAGAGCAAGCACGCGCTCCTCGCCGACCCACTCGTCCCATGTGTTTTTCCAGCCCTTGTAGTGCACGTAGTAGCAGATTTTGTCTTCGTTTTCGTCCGCCAGATCCGCAGGCACGTCGGGCTTTCCTTCCTTTGGGCTGAAATGCCGGTTTTTGTCGTTGGAGTCGTCGCCATCGGGAGTTGCTCCGGCTCCGGGGAGACTGGCTCGAGGGCCTCGCTTGCGTTTGTGAGTGTTGACCACGTTTCCGATCTCGACCGTGGGAGGCAGCCCGTCGTCCACCTTGGGCTTGGAGCCGCGTTTGGACGGGTCGTAGGACATGAGGATTTTTGCTTCGTAGAGCAGCGGGCCGTGGTACGCCAGGCACCGCGAGTTGGTAGCCAGAACCATGGTTGTGGGGGGATTGGTTGAGGGTTGGCGGAGTAGGACAGATAGTAAAGTGGTGATATAGGGTTGGAAGCTTAGTACCGCAACGCGTGAAAAATTGAACTAAAGGGGAGGGAAACAAGGTAAAAGAGACGTTAATGGGGTTACCAAGGGGGTGACAATTTTTTACAACCCTCAATTGCTTGATTGCAACCACTACACTACTCATAACCTGTAAGTCAAGGGTTAGGTTGGTGGCTATTGTTTGGATTGGTGGGCAAGTGTGCTACGATACAAGTGGTGTGCTACGATACAAGTGTGGTACTGTATTGTGTGTGGTCTTGGGGTCTTGCAGTGGTGCATCTGTTATAGAAATTGTCATATTATCAAAGCGTCTCACTCTCATTACCATGCTGCTTTCAACGGGGTGTAACTGAGGTACCACTGGTGAGACAGTGATGTGCAAAAAGCAAATGCCGAGTGTAGAGTACGAGATGCGGCTGTTTATATGAGATGACCAATTCGCTATAAATAACTGTTCCATTGTCATTTGTTCATTTTCCTTGCTTGTTTACATTGTCATATTGTTCTCTCTATGTATTGTCTCCCCTACCAGTCAAGTCCCAATAGCCCCAACCTCATGCTCAATAACCGTATGTATCGTATTGATAACCACAGCACAAGGCTCCAACTGGAATGGCCATGAGTAGACATTTTCCAATTTTTATTGCATTGCCGTACTCCCCCGAACTCCCTGATTCCAAAACTACCACTTATATCCCTCCACCACCCTTCCTTCACCCACACCACCGTTGCCCTACATCCTACTCCGCATGGCCCCACTTTAACTCTCTCCATCCGCCCTTAGCTCTTATCCGCCCGCGCTAAAATAATTCTCAGCATGCACGAAGTCACAGTGGTAGGAGCAGGTCTGGTGGGCTGTCTGGCGGCCCTGGCGTTTGCCGACCGAGGCCACAAGGTGGCTCTTTACGATTCTCGACCCGATCTCCGTTCCGAGGCGGAGCTCAAGAACGCTTCTCTGAGATCCATCAACTTGGCCGTTTCAGCCAGGGGAATCGAGGCCCTGCGATCTGTCGACACCAAGATGGCTGACAGAGTGCTGGCTGACATTATTCCAATGTACGGCCGAATGATTCACGATCTCCAAGGAGGACAGCATCCTCAGAGTTATGGACTATGGGGAGAATGTATCAACTCGATTGATAGAGCTCAGCTGAACCGAACCATGCTGGACGTGATTGAGGACAACGACAACATCACTTTTTTCCCGGAACACAAACTCACCAACATTTCGTTGAGTAGAAAGGGCAAGAAACACCAGAGACCTACAGCTACGTTCGAAACCAAGGAGGGAGAAGAGAGAGTGGTGGCCAGTGATTACATCATTGGAGCAGATGGAGCTTTCAGCAAGACAAGAGATCGGCTTCAGAGATACGTCCGAATGAACTACGCTCAGCAGTACATTGACTGTGTTTATTTGGAGTTGAAGATTCCTAAAGCAAATGGTCCTGATCCGTTCTCGATTTCACCCAATCACCTTCATATTTGGCCTAGACACAAGTACATGCTCATTGCACTGGCCAATGGAGACGGATCGTTCACTTCCACTCTGTTTGCTCCTCCTGCTCTGATGGAACAAGTGTGTGAAAACAAGGAGACCTTCATCAACTTCTTCAAGCAGCAGTTTCCTGACGCATACACGCTAATGGGAGAAGCCCAGATCCTTGAGTCATACGATAACAACCCTAGATCGCCTCTAGTCTCGCTCAAATGTTCTCCTTACAACCATAAAGGAGAATGTCTACTGGTAGGAGATGCGGCTCACTGTATGGTTCCTTTCTACGGCCAGGGCATGAACGCTGGCTTTGAAGACGTGCGAGTGCTTATGGAGATTCTGGATGAGAAAAACTGGAACGTTGAAGAGGCTTTTGATACTTATACCGAGAGAAGACATAAGGATCTGGTGGCTATTGTTGATCTGGCTATGCGAAACTACGTGGAAATGAGCCATTCTGTGGTCTCACTACCATATCTCATCAGAAAGAAGGTGGATGGTGTTCTGGGTAGAGTGTTTTCCTCTGTCTGGGTCCCTCTCTACTCCATGGTTTCTTTCAGAGCCGATATCTCCTACTCTGAAGCTCTGCGACGAAGTGCTCGACAGGACCGCATTATTGGCAATATTGTGAACTGGACTTCTCTTACTGGTCTTGTTGGTTTGGCTGCTGTAGCTTACTACAAGGGCCGGCATTTCTGGGATAAGCTGTGAGCCAAGTAAATAGTCACATAGCCATATAGTCACATAGTCACATAGTACATACAAACATAGCATTAATGACTGTACACAGCATGAGCCTGTAGTATCAGATACTGTTTAAGAGGTGGCACTGCTAGACACTCTCATAAGGTCTTGTACAAGTAGTTAGCTCACACCTCAAACATTGCTCCACTTGTAGTAACCCTCGCTACTGATTTTGGAGCTTGTGGTGTCACTCAGAAAGAGTAAATCTCTCACTCGGAGTTCATTCGGTGAAACTGTATGGTTGAGTTTCATATACCGTTTATGCCTGTCTCTCATACAACTTTCTCACCCAACTTTAGCATGTTGGGTGGGGAAACTGAGACAGTATCAGGTGGTTGCCGAGTCGTTAGCCGTATTTCAGACCTTCAACATGTTGTTGGGGGTGCCTATGTGCCGGTAACAGCTGGTTTTTTTCTATTTTCGTTTATTTCTGTTGTATTCATCATTGCTCTCTCCTCCATTATAGTTCATCTCGCTCGCTTAACCTCATACGTAATCATGGCGTCATATGCAGCCTCCCCCGACTTTTGAACCTACTAACTACAACCAACTTCTAAATCATCATAATGCATTAATATACAGCTTACTTGGCGAGAGACAGAGTCTCGTTTCGGGTGCCCCACCAGTTGAGAGTCAGGGTCAGGCCGACGGTCTCGAGCAGAGCAGACACGGTCTTGCCAACAAGGTACTCAACGGGTCGGTTCTCCTGGAAGATACCGGTGACGAGGGTAGGGACAGAGTTGACAGCGAAGATCAGAGCACCGAGGTAAGCAGCTCCCTTGGTGGTGGTGGTACCGGTCAGCACAATCAGAGCAGACACGGCGTAGGACTGCAGACCGGAGCCAAGCAGAGAAGAGCCGTAAAGAGAGACAACACCGATGTTCTCCTTCTGTCGGGCAAACTCCTCGGGGGTGTCAGCGGCCTTGGCTCGCTTGATGGTGTCGCCAATGACGGGGGCGAAACCAATGAGAGAGGAGAAGTGGGAGAAGATGGTGCCGACGGCAAGGGCGGAGGGCTTGATGGGGGGGAAGTAGTGGAGAGACATTTTAGAGTAGTTGTGGATGAGAGGGTGAATTGAGGAACACGACGGCTATATATACTTTGAGGGGTTTCACCGACGCCTGGATATAGCAAGAGTGAGCAAGCCGAATTAGCTTCCTTGTATGCAAGCCTGTGTCGATGGAAATATTTGGTGAGCCATTGCGCCACGAATAATACTGCTATCGTAATGAAAGTAACACCAATCGAACCGCTAGACTCACACCTTCCGATCCTTACATTTACATGTCACACTTTCCCCTTCCATCCACCCATTGACCTCATCCCCGTCCTAACCCTGTCCCATCCCCAATGCATGCTCTGCATGACGCCACTGACAACCACAGTCTACTGCCACTTCCTTCCTCGTACAATTAAACGTGCGCTACGCCAACTGATTGGCCACCCACGCCCATCACGCTCTCCGAGGTTGCGGCTTGCTGTAACGTGTGCTGACGCACTAGCAATGATCTAGACGTCCCCTCCTGGGCTATGCACCTGCTACATGTTCTACACGGTAAAGACGGAAAAAGGACACTGTTATTACATAGTCGAGCTAGAAACCGCGAGCCGCTATCTGCCCCTGGACTCGTACAAGTTTGAATCCTCCCACTATAGACCTCGTGGGTTGTCCTTTACAAGCCCATTCGTCCATCTCAGAAAATAGGCTTTTAACCTTTTAGCCTTCGGGTCTCGATTGCTATTGTGGAGGACGACAAGCAAGGCTGTGGGTTGTAAGCTGTAAGAGGAAGGGCAGCTCCAGCAACCGTCCCAAATAAATACGTCACGTGATACAGATCATGTGACCGCGCGTGAGCTGAAACAACAAGTTTGTCACGTGACACAAGCAACCCACAAACTCAGTTCCTGAGTCACACGAGGAACACTAGACAGCCTAGGTCACGTGTAGTCACGTGAAATCCAGCTTCTAGGTCATGTGACTAAAGCTGCCCCTTCTGACCTCTCAACAACCGAATCTCAGTCTCCAACTTATCAGCAGCCCTCTTGGTCTCCAACAACACACTCATGCTATGTTGGATACTCTCAAACTTGGCACACACCTTTGCGGTAGGCATAACCGGCTTTGGAGGAATGCCAATGTCCTGTAGAGCAGCCACAATCTTTGTCTGGATCGTGGGCTTGAAAGTAGTCACCTTGGATGATCTGAGGTAGACACCAGGAGTGAGTTTATCATGGTACGAAATACCATAGGCAGCTTCTTCCTTGGTGGTGAGTTTCTTTGAAATAGCAGCTGCGATAGTCGTAGCGGCCTTCTTGTCCTCCTTGGCAGCCTTCTTTGCCTCCTTAACGTCCTCCTTCTTTGTAGTCTTTTCCACAGACCCTGCTCTATCAGGCACCTGAGGACCCACAGAACCGTCCTTTGTAGGCTTGCCACCCTTCTTGGATTTGTCGTTGAGAGTGGATGTGAGGTGAGCGAGTCCCTGAGAGGTCTGGAACTGCACTACACTGGATGTAGGTTGAGGGGCATCCAGTAGTTTGAGCAGATCAGCTCGTTCTTGGAGCATTTTCGCCGCAGAGAGCTCCAGTTTTCGCGATTTCAGAATCAGAGCCTCCTCCTCTGCAATCTCAGCAGGAGATCTAGCCAGCAAACGCTCCAGATACTGTTTTCGCTTGATTTCCATATCTCTGGGAAACTTGACTGGGGTCATATTGTACCCTTCAGCTGTGTACTTTTCCGGGCTCTTGGACATGGCTGTGACCACGTTGTAGAATCTCTCTTTGAGATCCTCCACCGTTCGGGCAGTTCCATCAGGTGTCTCTTCCTTCTTGTCTTCATCCTTGGCATCGGTCATTTCCACATCCTCTTCTTTCACCTTTGCGGGTTTCTCTGTTTCCCCAGCAACGTCACTCTGCCACTCCCATCTGTCATGGATAACAGGCCATCTCAAGTCCCACTCTGAACACAGGTCCATCAGGTACTTTGTCTCATCTAGACTCCAACCTGGAGTATCGAGTTTCAGCGCGTCGTAGTCCTCCTGTGTGATATCCGGGAACGAAATCTGGGTATTCAAAGCCGCAAAAGGGTACTGGTCGCCCTGAGTCAGCTCTCCTCCTCGAACCCAGTGGTTCAACACCAATCCATCATCTCTAGCTTCATTGGAAAAAGGTGTCCACACCCACGGCGTCAGTTTCGCCTGCCACTGCGGCTTGTCCTTGAAAAGCGACGTGTGAGAGTCCTTGGACACAGATACCGAAGGCGTGTTTTCGCCCATCAAAGCGAACAGCTCTCGCTGCATTCCATCCATCCTCTTGCCGAGAGGAGCTGCCAGCTTCTGGCGTTTGGGCTGGGCAGCTAGCTTGTCATTTGGGTCGAGATCAGGCAGATCCAACACGTCTCGCACATCGGAAGAAGACGCCATTTGTAGTGGTGGTGGTGAGATGTTTTTCAGAGTTGGGAGGAGGTTGGAAAGACGTGCATGGAAAATATGGTCATGTGACTGAACTTTAATAGGATAATAGGGGTGTGATGTAGCTGGGGGAGTGTTGATGGTAGAGGTTTAGGATTTTGTGTGGGGGTTATTGGGGGTGGGTTTTATGTTTTGTGTGATTTACAGCCTGATTGAGATGTTGTAGTAGGCCATTTGATGATGGTTCTTGAAGCTCCTTCTAGTTGGGAGTTACTGTCTATAGTTACAACTTAGTTCACAAGTTAGTTGGAAAAGAGGCACTACAAAAACCACGATTCTGTTCCTGTATCACCTCTCTCCAAGTCTAGACTGTCTAATCAGATCAATCTGTCTCTCTGTGAACCCTATTACTAATGATATACATGTAAGTTAGGTCCTGACGAAATACCGAGCAAGGTCTCGTGAGCTCTGAAAAAGGTTCTCTTGAAACTTGCTTAATTGATGACTGGAGAGCAATACTGTACCATCAAACGCATGTGAAACATTCATTTCATGTATTCGCCACGCTGACTAAGCAGTTGCACCGCCACATAAAAGCAAAACGGATCTGAGACATAACTAGCCACAGCAACCCGAAAGTGTAGTATTGGTTGATCCAGTTTCTAGGTGTTTTAAGGTTAACACTTCCATTTCCGTGTATCCGTATAAGAGAACAAAAGAGCCTGCCCAACTTTTAGCCACAAAGGAAGCCACTGTGTGGAAGATAATTATAAACACAAAATCAGCCACGGTAACACATACATGACCTTCAGATCATGCATCTACACAGTTTCGTATATTTGTACCTACTCAGTTGCTCCTCTTCTCTCCTCTTCTACCTTTAACCTCTGCCTTCTGGATTAACTCCAGGCGGGGCAAAGGTAGAAGAGGTGCCTTGGACGTATTGAGGAGTTGCACGGATTTGAGGATTTGCAAAATTGTGTGTTTTTGCTTTGTTTGTGAGGTTTTCGCTTTGTTTGTGTAACATTCCAGTACAAGTACAGATCAATCAATATGACCCATCGCTCACTATCCGTTGACCCGTTCCTCTTATCCGACCCAGTGCATGTCAACTGTACATCTGAAAGTGAATCTTGATATCACGAAAATTTACGAAATAATTGTTTCTACTGTGTACTGGGAAAGCTACTACATTTCTCTCTCTCTCATTCGTTTAAATCATGCTATTGGTATTTACATATAAATATCTAAGTGGTCTTAGTTGGCAATCTCGTCTCGAGCCCATCCCTGGCCCTTGAAGGTGGTCAGGTCCTTTGAGGGCTGAGGCTTGCCGTTATCAATCTTGAGAGCAAAGGGGTTTCGGTCATGGTCCTGGTCGAGGTTTCCGAGAGTGTGGTTGACCTCACAATGCTTGGCCTCGTCAGCTCGAATGTACTCAATCAGCTCTCGCATAGTAGGGTTGGGGCCCATGTGCCAGTAGTCAATGGCAATTTCGGGGATCTTGACGTTGTGGCCCTCCCACTCGGGAAGTCGGCCGGCGTCAATATCGGTGATGCAACGGGAGTAGGTGATAACGGCCTCCTCCTCAAGGTAGCCGACAAATCGGTGGCAGATTCGAGGAGACACGAGGTAGGCCATGAAGAAGAGGTTGAAGAAGACACCCTGTCCGAGAAGGATCATGGTTCGCATGAAATATCCAGGCTTGTGCATCTTGAGGAAGGTCAGAAGATGCATTCGCTCGTTGTAGGCCTCCTCAAGGAGAGTCTCAATCCAAGCTCTGTCTCGCTGAAGAGCTCGCAGAGACTGGAGATGTCGGCACATTCCGCCAACCATACCGGGGACACCGGCAATGGACTCCAGGAAGAGGAATCGCTGGTACCACTTTTCGGGGGTCATCTCGAATCGCTTGAGGTTCTCCTGTCCGGGCTTGGGATGCTTGTAGCCAGTGAACAGATCAAACGACCATCGCATGGTTCGAATGGCGGCCAGAGCACACTTGTCGGAAAAGGTCTTTGCGTTTCGGTGCTTGACCACCAGGTTCTCCATCTGGGCCTTGGTGTAGATGGGATGGACCCACATGGGGGTAGTCTCGTACTCGTGAGAGTCGTCAGCTCCATAGATGGAAGCATCGGACTTCTTGGTGTTGGCCAGAGTCTTGGTGTCTCCAGGCTTCTTGATCACGTCCTTCTGATCAGGGCCAGTGGACATGAAACGAAACTGGGGCCGAGAGACGATAGACACCTTGGCGAGAGCCCGAGAGGTTCGCAAAAGGGAGGTTGTAGTCATTAAAGTCATTGTTGGGTGGGTCTTGTTGTGAGTTGATGGAGAGGAATTTGGCAGGAGGAGTGCCACCTTTTATATCTTTCTCTAACAAGGGTAACACCCTCTCTAGCCCTCAACCCGATGACTTTGCTCATGCATGGTAGCCGCAAAGCCAAATTAACCTACCAGTGTAGGCCGTTTGCAGACCTTGGTGGCTTTGTTCCCTCTCTCTAGCTCCCAACTCTATCTGGCCATGACTAACAAGTCTTCCAATTGGGCGTCTAAACGAGGCACTGTTCTCTTCCGACAGAGTTGACAGGTGCGGCTTTACTAGAGTTGAAGGCATCGGGTGGAGGGAGGGAAGTCGATTGTGAGGGCTGTATAAGGCTCACTTGGCTCATTTCGCGATTAATCCCGCTGTAGGGTACGCTACAGGAGCCACATTGAGAAGGTAAAAACGTTTTTTTACAAACCTAGTCATTCCAATTGGGTCTAGATTTTTGTGGCGTCAGCCTCAACTCTAAAGAGCCACCGCATGTGTGGCGCACCATCAAGGGCTGTTTTGCTGTAGAAAGACTATTGCCTGCATCCACTCGCCACATCCACCAGCCACTAGCCACTGGTTATGCACATGTTGTTCCGGGTCTTCCGGTGTCCCAAAATAAGGTTGTCACATACCACGGTATTTGCTCGTCCTTTGAGGGCAAGTGTATTAATTTACCACCAACAAGTGTGTGACAAGATCTACTCACCGGTCTCTTGTCCACCATCTTAATTTCACTCCGATTCATTCCGGTTTCAGCGTGCACGGCCAAACGGCTCCTCCAAGCGGCTCAGAGTTTAACGCATCTTTTTCTTCCAAACATTATCGCCGCTAGAACCCATGACCCTCGGCTCTGCTGCAAGAAAGAGCGTTAGAGAAGCTCGGCGTATACGTCGGTATCTTTCTAGAGTGGCTGTGGCGCCACAATGGTGCGTCTAGGAGGTGGCTATTGTGGCTAGTGATATGTTCAAAATGTATCCCATACGATTCAAGTGGTGATGTCGAAAGACCGAATGACGATAATGACTTGAGTATCACAGACTGGTATTCGCGGAAGAACGGGTGCCCAGAGATAGTCAGGGGTGGCACTAAAGAACGTGACCTTCCGGTGCATCCCGTTGTGACTCTTAGGGTTGTGCTGGACGTAGATAGCCAATGGAGAGCGCTAGAGAACTGGGATTGATCTGGGAGTTGTCCCTTTGGTTTCTTTTTGTAATTACGTTGATTTTGACATGCGTCGATATATATTTCGGGTTGGTCTTTGGTGAATTCTAGTTGAGGCCTAGACAAAAAGCTATTGGGAGTGGCAACTTAGACTCTGCTCTTCTTGGGGCTTAGAGGTTATTCAAACAGTAAACAGAAACAGCAGCCACAGTGGTGAGCAGAAATACGAGCACTTAAAGAATGAGCAATAAACGAGATTTTGTTGAAAACGAGTGTTTCCACCGCAATTTCCACTCAATTCCACTCGGAAAAATCACTCCTACCCCAGGTCATCTCAGCCACAGGTACAGACTCTATCCGTGTGGAGTCAGCCACAGTTGCATTCTCGCCTGTCTCATGCCGATCTACCAATCAGCCTCTTTCCATTCTTCAGACACAAGTGTAACTGTAGTGGCAGATCAAGCCGCATCTTCCGGATCAAACTTTCTAGAGTAGTAGACGGATGTGTTACTGTAACGGTAGGCTGTGACGGTGCACTATAAGCCAGTCAATTGAATCGTTTGTTGCAATTGGTTCTTTTGCATTAATCACTCATTTGTCACCCACCTCTTAATGTCCTCCTACATCACCGTTAGTTCAGGCGGCACTCTGCACTGGATGCAGATTTATCATGCACATGTGAAACTATTAAAAGTGGAGGTTGGATGCTGTTTTGGGCAGTAAAACAGACATCTGCCACATGTCTTTGGTGTATTTTCGTAGCCCCTTTCTGTCTACCCTGCTATTGGTTATCTTCGTGGCTGGTGTAGCTTCAGTAACTCAATTGAGACGCCTTCATCAAGACTCTAACTGTTCAACGCCGCAGACACAAGTTTACGTTATCCGAGCCGCCTTATGGGATCCACTCGGAGTAGACAAGCCAGGCTGAGACGAGGATTTGATTAAAGAAGCGGTATGTGCACATGTACAGTGACGTAGGGTGCTGAATAGGGCAATTTTTGGGTCCAAACAATTTGGTGTGTTTTTTTTGATAGTCATTAGCTACACGTAGCTACTGTAACCTCAAAGGTCTGAAGGTCTCAAGGCTGCCTTATTTTTAAGAATTTATTTTTCTGTTTCAATTTAACATGAACCAAGAGCAGCTGTAAACATATGCCCTTCAAATAGTCGTTATAAATATAGAAACAAAAAGTACTCAATTGGAGCCCCAGTTGTTCAAATACATTAATATAATACAATTCATAAATATATACAATCATCTAATAGTTCAGGCCGCCCTCTCGCGTGCAAGCACGCTCGAGCGCTACTCCAACAACTTCTCCTCCCTCACTGGTGCCTTGGTCATCCTCTCAATATCCGCCTCTTTATAAAAATGCGGCGCGACTTCCGTCAACCATTGCGGCTCGAGAGGCATGCAGTTACGCATATACTCTTTACTCGTGAGTACCAGCTCATGGTACAGCAGCCACTTTGGTCTCTGAAGATGCAACACACTGGAAGGGTGAATGTACACCGTCTGATTGGACTTGACAGTCTTGTACGAGTCTCCTCCTCTATTGAGTCTAGCAGCGTTAGGGAAGAAACCAGCAGTAAGGGCCTTTTGAATGGCTGTTTGAGGATCTTCCATTTCAGCAGCAGAGATATCAGGATCAATTTCTACTCTGTCACATAGGGCGTACAACTGATCTCTGACGTCTCTAGCCCTAGTGAGAGACTTGTACTGCATAAAGTTGTCTTTAGCCCACTGTTGAGAGTAGTCAGCAAGAGACCATTGTCTGAATACCTCTAACAGGGTGAGATGATCTCCTCCAGGCTTGGTAAACGCTTCTCTGGCTCTATCCGCATGCATTTTTTTATCTTTTGGTCGATAAAACAGAGAAGCAGCTTCAGCTAGCATGGACACGATAGACAGCACCTCAGAGGTGCACTTGTACTTTTCAGAAGCCAGGATAGCTCTAGCAAGCATAGGATCTGTGGGGAACTCAGCCATTTGACGTCCAATTTTGGTAGGTTGACCTTTATCATTGATAGCTCCTAGAGCATACAAGAGCTCAAGGGCTTTGATCAACGTATCTTTAGGAGGAGGATCCATAAACTCGAAAGAGAGGATATTGACAATACCCAAAGACATGAGCATTAATACCACTCCACAGAGATTCGAACGCAGAATCTCAGGGGTGGTGTTTGGAGGTAGTTCAGACTCAAAAGCTCGTTTAGTGTACAGTCTGAAACACATACCTGGACCCACTCGACCAGCTCGACCTCTTCTCTGTTCAGAAGACGCCTGAGAGCAAGGAGTCACTACCAGAGACTCCATTCCTGTCTTTGGATTGAAAACATTCTCCTTGACAAAACCAGGATCAATCACATAGACAATTCCGTCGATGGTAATGGACGTTTCTGCGATATTGGTAGCCAGTACGACCTTTCTGGAGCCCTCAGGAGTAGGATCAAAGATTCGTGCTTGCAGTTCAGCAGGCAAATTGGCGTAAATAGGACACACAATCATAGGAGGGCATTTTGGCCCGAGTTTGCGGATCGTTTCCTGTAAATTTTCAGCCATATTTTCAATCTCATCTTGACCAGTCAGAAAGACAAGGATATCACCTTTACCCTGGGTAGCATGAATCTGCATGACAGTGGTAATAGCTGCATGCAAATAATTAGCCTCGGGCTTTTCAGTATGGTGAACAGCAACTGGGAACCGTCTACCAGGAACCTGAAAGATAGGACAGTCGTTGAAGTAGGCAGAAAACTTTTTGGCGTTCATTGTAGCTGACGAAATGATGAGTTTCAGCTCAGGACGAGCACGAGCAATGTCTTTAAGCAGACCCAGAACAACGTCAGTATGGAGAGTACGTTCATGGGCCTCGTCAATCATGAGAGCTGAGTATCCAGATAATTCAGGGTCAGTTAGGAACTCTCGCAAAAGCATACCATCAGTCATGTACTTGATGACCGTCTTCTCGGACGTTTTATCTTCAAATCGGATATTATAACCAACCTGCTGTCCAATTCTGCATCCCACCTCTTCGGCTACTCGAGTAGCTACAGCCATAGCAGCAACTCGTCTGGGCTGTGTACATCCTACCATACCTCTTTGAGTGTATCCTGCTTCATGGAGGTACTGGGGTAGCTGAGTGGTTTTACCTGAACCTGTTTCTCCAACAATAACAAGAACCTGATGGTCCTTGATAGCTCCTAGGATTTCATCTCGGTATTTGTAGACAGGTAGCGACTTTCTCACTTCATCGATTGATTTGGCATGCTTTTTGGCATCTTCAATCTGCTTCAACATGGCCTTTTCAGCTTCAGAGGTCTTCTTTCCTCCCTTGTCCTCCTCAGAGCCAGTAGTGAACTTGATGGCTTGTCTAGGATCAAATACAAACTCGTATTTGTCCTCTTCTTCAGCCTTTTTATCAACAACACCAGCATCTCCTCTCTTACTCTGTTCCCACAGTTCTCCATCTTCCACCTCCCTTTCAGGTTTCTTCTCGTACCGTTTCATCAGCGAGTCTTTATCTTTATCAGATCGCTTTCCCTCAGTGATGTACGCATCGGGAATACTGTATCCATCTACTCCTCTGTCAATCTCCTTTCTCTCCTGAGCAATCTTCAGTACCTGTCTCTTGTACTCAATCTCTCTCTGTTCCTCCTTGGTGAGGTTTTCCCAGCCGTACTTTCGCACGTCGTCTTCAAAATCAGCCACTTCACGCTCAAGCAAGTACAACTGCTGCTGTTCTCGTTTAGTGAGGTACTCCTTTCTGGCTATAGATCTCATCTGATCTAGTTCCTCTCTGTGCTTGTCTAGATCGTCAGCCATCTTCTCACGCTCCTTGTTACGCTCCCTGTTGTCCTCCTTGCGTCCTTTTTTTGTATCTCGTTCAGCCAGTCGTTTGGCAAACTCGTCTCGTTCTCGAGCATCCTTTTCACTATCGTAGTCAGAATGAACATCGTCAACAGTATGAGCTTTTCGTTCTGGGCTTCTTTCTCGTGACTCTTTTCTCTCACTCCTGGTCGTTTCCTCCTCACTCTCACTGTCGCTGTAGTGTCTCCTTCTTCTCTTGGTGCTCTTCTCATCACTGGAAGACCGTTTCGGAGGTCTGGACGTAGTTTCCACCGGATCAAGCAACAAATCGTATTTTTCAGCAGCTGACGCCACAGGCACTTTCGTCTTGGGCTTGGAAACATGGTACCTGCTCCACAACTCCGAGGCGAACGATTTGATCCCGTTTCCTTCAAGACCCATATCAGTCAGCTGAGTGAGTAGATCTTTGGCTGAAGCTGCCTCTTTGGCTTGAGCCTCGCAGTAGTCCACCAGCATGTCGTCTGAGGCTCCGGCAATCTCTATCAGCTTGTCCGAGATCCATGACATGTTGTGAAGTTTTGTTTTGATGAATTTTGAAAGATTCAAAATAACCTTGTATCGTGCATGACCTTAACATGGTGAAGTGAATACTGTAAAACAAAGGTCATCAACAGACAAGCTACGATAGCTAATAAAAAGGGTAGAAGGAACTACAGAGAAGACAACAATGGCACTCTACCATCATCTATACACTCATTTCAACAGTGGCGATTACGTAATGATCTACAACTACACAATCACAAGTACAAGCAGCATCTATTTATCAAAGTACTGTGTTGTATACTCATCATGTGCTTTCCTTTCATCTCATTATTGCTGTCTCTCTTACAGTATTTCCTTTACAGTATCGTTCATAGTCCACCCTTGACTAAGCAAACTCTAAAGTGTGGCACTGGACATGTCCCAGCTAACCATCTAAGTCTACAGTAACCATCGCCACCACACAACATGTCGACGGATGAATCATTGATCAAAGCGGAAAAGGACTACACCGAGGAGCTGGACGCGCAGCTGCCCGAGATCCGCACTCTCGCCAAATCCAACATTGCCGCTGCTCTTGAAAAGCTGCTGGTGCTTGAGAAACAGACCAGACAGGCCTCTGACCTGGCTTCTTCCAAACGAATCCTCAAGGAGATCGTCGAGACCACCAAAGACGCGGACAAGGACTGGACGCTGCTCAATGAGCAGGTGCAGCTGCTGTCCAAGAAGCACGGCCAGCTGAAAACGGCAATTGGGTACATGATTCAGAGCGTCATCGACCTGCTGGACAAGGCTCCCTCTGAGGCCACCAAGATTGCCACCATTGAGAACATCCGAACCGTGACCGAGGGCAAGATCTTTGTGGAGGTTGAGCGAGCACGAGTCACGTTGACTCTGGCCAAGATTCGAGAAGCCGAGGGAGATATCGCTACTGCTTGTGATATTCTCTGTGAGCTGCAGGTGGAGACTTATGGATCCATGGACCAGCGGGAGAAGACGGAGTTCATTCTCAAGCAGGTGCAGCTGTGCATTCTCAAGGGCGATTTCACCCAGGCTTTGATCCTCTCGCGAAAGATTCTGGTGCGGTACTTTGAGAACCCTGACGTTCAAGACCTCAAGCTCACCTACTACGACTACATGATCAAGATCTCGCTGCACGACCACAAGTACCTGGACGTGGCGCAGCACTACCTGCACGTCTACGATACTCCCAGTGTTGTTGCTGACGCTGCTCAGTGGAAGCCCGTGCTCACTCACATTGTCTACTACCTTGTGCTGGCACCCTTTGACAACCTCGAGTCGGACCTGCTGCACAAGATCAACCTGGACCACAGACTGCAGACGCTGCCACTACAGGCCGAGCTGGTCAAGAACTTCATTGCCAACGAGCTCATGCGATGGCCCAAGGTGGAGGAGGTGTATGGAAAGGAGCTGCGTCAGAGCGACGTGTTCCAGTCCAAGGTGGAGAATGGAGACCGGCGGTGGGACGATCTGCGAAAGCGGGTCATTGAGCACAACATTCGGGTCATTTCCAAGTACTACACCCGAATCCGAACTGCTCGATTGACCCAGCTGCTGGATCTGACCGAGAAGGAGACGGAGGAGTTCATTTCGTCGCTGGTGACCCAGGGAACCATCTACGCTCGAATCAACCGACCTGAACGGGTCGTCACCTTTGCTAAACCCCAGGATACCAACGATATTCTCAACACGTGGTCCGCCAACATTGGCACTCTGTTGGACCACGTGGAGTCCATTGGTCACCTTATCACCAAGGAGGAGATGATGAACGGCATCAAGTCCCAGTCTTAGATAGCATAATCATGATAGGAAGTACGAGTAGGTGTAACAACGATAGAAGCAATGTGCTGTGTGTAGTGTGTATGGCAGGACGACCCAGTTGTAGGTGCTCAATTGCAGTACTCTTGATGTGTTTCAGTGGGTACTTGAATGTTCTGTTGTGTTCACTTTAATATCTATAAAATTAAAAATATCCAAGGATTGAAAAAAATTGAAGTTTCAAGGTCATCTTCTGAAATTATAGGATGTGGCTTCTGTTAAATGAGGTCAATAGAACACACAATAATATCTGTAAATTCAGTAAAATTATATAGGAATCATTACAAGAGCCATTACCAGTGTTCTGATTAAAAAAACCCATCCAAAATATGCCCCCTGGTAGCTCTCTCATCGCCACCTATAGCACCCTACCATTTACTTGGATCATTACTTAACGTTATACTTAACCTCCATTTCTCCCGCCCCCTGATAAAGTTTGTTGTTTCTTTACTGAAAAGAAAAGGTTAGCTTGCCAGCTGCAGGCATATTGAGAACCACCGTCTAGAGGCTCCAACTCACCGCCAACATGCTCAAAAGCGTTCTAGACTCCAAGTTCTTTTCGGAAAACCGCCGCAAATCGCTGTATGGCGATTTCAGACGCCTCAAAACGACAAACACCGAGGGATATGAAGCCAACATCACCGCCTGGAAGTCGGTCATTCTCGATTTCTGCAGATCCCACCACCATGTCACTTTTACCAGCGGTCCAAAGCTCTTGAACGATCTCATTTTGGCACCCCATGGAAAGCCCCAGGGTCTGGATATCGTTCTGGACCAATTGCAGGAGCAGGAAGCTATCACCGACTTGAATACTTACCTTGGAAGATTCTACATGGATATCTGTGGCACTAGACCTAGTGGCGTGACGTCGTTGGTGTCGTGGGGAGTAGCTTCTCTTGTTAGAGCTTCAGGAATGGTCAAAAACCCGTTGGAAAATGCATCAAATGGCCCTGGTACTTTGAAGGAGAGGACTTTTGTGGTTGCTGATCTGGTTCAGGAGGCAGCTGAGAGTGCTGTGAGCTACCAGGGGTACGTGGGGAGCATTTACACGTTCAGTGAGTTTGTACAGCTGATTCAAAAGTCTCAAAGTGCCTATACAACTACTGATGCTCGGTGTATTCTGTCTAGACTGTATAGGACTGACAAATGTTCTATTTCTCCTGGAAGTGATATGGTGGATGTTTCAAACTGTCCTGTGAGCCATGAAATCACCGTCATCAAATTTGGAGATGCAAAAGAGCCTGTTTCAGAACAGGACAGATCTATTGCTACTCTTAAACAGACCATGAGCGGTATTCAGACTAAGATCAACACCATTGAAGCTCGAATCGAAGAGTGCACTAAAGAAGCCAAGCGGTACCTCCAAAGCAAGAACAAAAGCACGGCTCTTTCGTACCTGAAAATGCGAAAACTGAACGAAAAATCGCTGGAAAACGCCTCAGGCTCTCTACTAAAGCTGGAAGAGGTTATGCTGGCTATTGACAGTGCAGCTACGTCTCAGCAAGTGATTGGGCAGCTCGAATCGTCCTCAGAACTCATCAAACGCATCAACAAGGAGATTGGAGGAGCTGAGCGGGTCAACAAGGTCATGGACGAGTTTGACGAGCAGAAGTCGCTGTCTCGAGAAATCCAGGACGCTCTGGAACAGGATAATGTCGGAGAAGACGAGATTGACGACGAACTCGCTCTCATGGAGGCCCAGGAGAAGGCCAAGAGAGGAGAGAAGGATGATGTGGTGGATAGACTGTCGGATCAGTTTGGAGATCTCATGGTTCCTACTACGGAGCCTAAAGAGAAGGAGGGAGAGAAGATGGAGGCAAAGAAGGCGGAAATCGAAACTCCACTGCAAGTTTAGCCCTGCAAATGAATATTTATATAAAACACAAGTGCACAACACCGTATGTAACAAATGTATCTTGAACATGAGGAAGTGCCGTATTATACCGCTAGTGCCGAGTATATCAGTGTAGAGTATACAATTGCATAGGGTACACAGCGGGTTCTGTATAAGGTACCCCGTACATACTGTATATCCAAACCATAGTCAGTGCCTCAAGGGATATAATGAATTTACCGTAAATAATGCAAGGGATACAGGTGAGGGGAGTTACTACCGCAACCAGACAAAGCCCCGAAAGCCCGAAAGGGTTCTAATTTGAGACATTGGACAAAGAAATATTATCTTGTACCTGCCAAGAGATGTTAGCCGTGATAGTGGTAGTCATACCAAAGCAGTAAGTACTGGATATGAGAAAATCACATTGAGCCTTGTTGAGCACGGAAAGACCAAAGAGGGAGGCTTTACCCCTCTCTATATCATTTTTGGGCGCCTTTTGGGCGCCTAAAGTTCCATTCTTGGGCCTTCCGCTTTGGCATGGTGACGTCATAAGCTATAGCTGGATAAAGCCGATATTTGTGCTGTAGTTGCTTTTCTGGCACGTCCAATAAACACGTGGGCATTGACAAGCTGTTATCTGGGGTATTAGGACTTCACTATGACTGTTTTGATTGGATGATACGCATTTCTGTTTTGAGAAGCCGTAAATACCAAAACAGACTGCCAAGACGTCACTGGCTACACTTACTTATTCCGTAAAACACACTAGGAATACCAGTACACCAAAGAACGGCACCAAAGAACCTCTTTCCCCACACAACCGTGAAAAGAAATTCCTTGCATTATTTACTTCTAAGCCTGTGTTGATCCGGGGAAGTTTGGGGTACGAGTATGTAGTTTGTGTGAGGAATGTGCCAAAAGGAATCTTTCTTTTGGCATATTTCCATCGTATCGTGCATTCCGGGAATGGCATACTCTTCTGTCTGTCTTGCAGTTACCCAGTCCTTGCTATAGAGCTCTTGGCATGAGGGATTACACTAGCTAGCTATAGCAATGGAGCGATTAGTTAAGATTCCGAGGTCTACACAGTCTGCACGGTGGATCGGGGAAATTGGAGAAAAAGAAAGCAAACAGAGATATGCGTGTTATTCCGTGTGCAGCTAGGAATAGCTATTGGTGTGAAAGCAGCCCAAATCCCACCAAAAGCCACATATTTATGCTCTGGTGATCCTTAATGGAGTTTACGATATTGGTGTGGTATTTTACCAAGTACTTCTTCAGTAATGTAGACAAAAGTTGATAAACTACATCGTCGGCTCTCCCTCTCTTGCTCATTCCAGGCACATACCGTATATCTATAGAACCTGGGGAAGGTAGCTTGTGGTCCATAAAGACGGTGATCTTGAGCTAGTTTGGAGGTTTCGTGGGGGTCACAGTGGCATAGCCCTGGAAACGGACATATTATCGTTCCGGCCGAGTCAGCATCTCCTGACACTCCCCGGACGCAGGAGTGAAACATGAGGGGAAACCTATACCGCAGGCATGTATAGAGATCTAACCGGATATGAAAAGATCTTCGAGCCATAGAGCATACGAGCAAATTAAACAAACTGAAAATGTCAACCGAACGTATGTCAGAGATAAGAAGTAGTTGGAGTAACTACAAGCTGAATCAGGGGCCGTACCGGTACGTACCTAGCACTAACTACTGCTTTAGTAAGTCTTGGATGCGGTTTCGATGGGTTACACACTAAGTAGGTCCTATGATAACTGAGCTAGGCAAGGCCAACAAAGTCAGTCAGTGTATTCCCTACAACCCTACAACCCAGCAGCCTCGGTGAAAAAGCAAAAACTCGCCCAAACTTGTCACGTGACCAGATCAGCAAAAAAACCCACCATGCATGTGATTCCGGGTCTGACCGCACTAACCGCAGCCACACTTTGACAGCAAGCAGCAGCGGCAGTCTAGTACATGTCTGTGCATGTTTCGACCACGCTCCGGCTAATCTCCGCCGTCGGATTCATATATATCTGCTGGTTGGGGGCCAGAGTGGGGGGTTCAAAGAAGAAAAAACGACATGCGGCTTATTAGGCCAAACTCCGTTATGCAGCGTGGGGGGGGTGGGAAAAGCTTTTATTCTCGCTTATCTCTGGGCCTTTGCGTGGGGGGCAGCCATTAAAGCGAAAATTAAGTTTGACCTAGGTTAACGCTTTGAAAAGTTGGAAATATGGCTCCGAAGCAAGAAACTTGAACATGAATTGACACGAGTTACAATATACCTTCAACCAAACCGAAAAAGAAAGCACGACAGACGACGCGCAAACACTAAACGGGAATCTGCAACACCCTCTCTCGTTCCCCTCTCCATCTTGATGCCAACCAAGCCCACCCAGCTCATCTATAAGTCGCACTAGTGCCCTTGGCCACCAAGATATAACTGCGAGCGTCTTTCCGGCAACATGACGTGGAAAACGAAAATGGTCTCGCCAAAAACTGTTGTGTTAAACACCCCCGATGTGGTCAAAGGAGTCGCTAATGGCCTGTATCGGATCGTGCGATCGAAACACCTATGGCTCAACTATGGCCTCATTCCAGTCGGAACTATAGCCATGTTGGCCGTATCGTACGCGACCAACCTGCTGTTTCAGCTGAAACCGGTTGAATTTCCTGCTTCGGTCATGGTTCTGGCTGTGTTGTTCACTGGAATCATGTTCATTGAACGTGTTTTCGGCACCAAGTACTCGGACTTTTTGATGCATTATTTCAGCATTCCAGGCAAGTTTCTGCTAAAGTGGCTCGCTGTGTGTTTCTGTGGAGCTTTCATTACCCTACCTCTTTCAGAGCACGTTACAGTAGGCCAGGCTTGGTCCATGGGTCTCATCTTTATCATCGGCCTGGTGTTTTACCTCGGCTTGTGTGCATACATGGCTTTGGCAGTCGACTGGTTTGTCAAGCTGTTTCATAAAGAGAAAATCAACGATGAAGAGAAACAGGCCGAGCAGACTTTTGACCAGATCGAAGAGCCTACAGGTGATTCTGAAACTGCAAACTCGACAGATATGGAGAATGGAGAGCCCATGGTGGACAACATTGTCATGAACCCTACTGAAGCTGATAAGATTGAGGAGGAGGAAAAGCAGGAGACACGACAACTAAGTGTTGCGGAAAAAAGCTCGAATTTTGTTTACAACAATTTCGACGATCTTTTCTACTTTGTTCTCTTCTGGGTAGGACTCATTGTCTACTACTCTAGAGGATACGCCATGATCATGCACACTGCCATGGTAGCTTTTGTCTTTAGACAAGTCAACAAGCTGTCTCCTCGTCTCAAGCGATACTTGCCTCCTGTTATCATCACTGCTGGTATTTGCATGCTCATTATCCTTATCACAGCTCTGATTGGCAACCATCATAAGCCTAGAGACTTTATGAACGATCTGAGAGATTACAAGACGGGAAGAAATTATCTCTACTTGGTCAACAACTACAGAGGCTGGAACAAGGTCAATCATAATGGCCTTTATCATAAGTTACCAGGAGCTGGAGATGTCTACTCTTCATTTATGGACGCTGGTATTGTAGCCATGCTGGTCCCTTTATACGAGTACAGAGCTGAACTGATTGAGCATTGGATCATGCTCATTGTTCCTATTGGTTCAGGAGGCATCCACTTTTTTGTCTATCCTACCATTTGCTACAGACTATGGCTCACCTCTGAGCAAGCTCTTGGTTTTGCTGCTCGTTCAGCTACTCTGGCTCTAGCTACTCCTGTTACTGAAGGGCTAGGAGGAAACATTCAAGTCACCGCAGTCACTGGTGTCTTGTCTGGCATTGTGGGTGTTCTGATTGGTGACTTTTTGCTGGAAAAAGTGTACAGAATTCCCATGGACAATTTGATGGTGGTGGGTATTACATATGGTACGAACTCGTCTGCTGTAGCTGCTACCACTCTACTGGCTTCGGATCGAAGAACCGGAGCCATTGCATCCTTGTCGTTTGTTCTATTTGGAATCACCCTTGTGGTGCTCACTGCCATTCCTCCGGTTGCCGATGTGGTCAAACATTTGGCTGGCAAGTGAGAGACGTTATTTATCTATAGAGCATTACATTAATGAGTATCACGAGTAAACGTAAACAGCGTAGCACAACACAGCGTAGCAGCGCAGAGCTCAACACACCACACAGCATAGCAGAACAGAACTCAACAGAGGACAGTATAACACCAGAGATGCTGAAATCGTGTAGAAAGTGAGAGCTTGAAATAATTAAAAAAATCATTTGGAGCTATCACAGCTGTCAGACTGCTATATGAGTGGTGTGTCAAGTTGAGCTATGTTGGGCTGTCTTCTGTTGTGTATCGTAGTGTTGAGGTGGAGGAAGAGTATCTTGGGAGTGGGCACACCCTTATATAATTAGTTGGGAGTCACAGTTACTTAAGGGTAACCATCGTATCTGACAGGCCATGATGAAGTGCATGACATTAATTGACAGTGAGAGATGATCATGGTGGGCATGACATCATGATGCAGGTACGAATAATCTATATCGATATCTACGGCTATCCAATTAGTCTCTGTATTGCTTCTTTTGCAAGTCCAAGACTACTGCAAGGCAATGTATAAATAAGGGATACGATATGGATATGAGTACGGTCTTGGCGTCTTTTTGTTTAGGCGAAATTCTCGGAGCAAGCTCCTCTAATTTCGCCTCTTTTTCACATAAATAATAAATTAACCTAAACTAACAACTAATAACTATACACAAACGAAGGCTCCAGTTCTCCAGCCATGTCACGCTTCTCCTCGCTCATAGCATTGAAGCTATCAACGTACTCCTGAGTTCGCTTCTTCTGGTTGTCTCGGTAGACTCCGTACATGTAGATGCAGCATGCAATCATGGACAAACCAGTGAAACTCACTCCAATGGCCAGACCCTTTTTGTACAGAGGAGCATCCGTCTTGATGTACGAAAAGGTGGCAATGATACCTCCAATGTTACCAAAGGCAACCTGGTAGGCAGTAGCCACGGATCGTCGATGGGTTCCTCCAAAGTTGAGGTTGGTCCAGCACACAATCAGAGGCATGGCTGTGTATGCTCCAGAGGCAATCATGAACAGAGCTCCGTATCGCACACTGGTGTTTTCCGTTTCGGTGAGAATGACAATGAAGCCAATGATGCAAATGATTCCCGAAACGAGTGCCAGGGTGAACTTGTGTCTGATTTTGTCAGACAGTACAGCCATGGCCATAGAGAAGCCAAAAGCAGCGACCCAAGGAGGAACAGATCGGAACTGGGTCTGAATAGGAGAGTATCCCAGCGACTTGACAATCTCAGTGGCAAAGTAGGCGTATCCGTAGGCAGGCACAATGAGTCCAAAGTACATGAAACCCGCGAGCCAAATCTTCCAGTCGGAGAAAATGTACTTGACGTCTCCCATGGTCATCTTTCGGTCAAAGTTGGAAGCAACAGAGCCCACAGCCAGCTTCTCCTTCATGAAAGCTCGCTCGTTATCGGTCAGGAACTTTGCATCTTCGGGGAAATCGGAAATGACAAAGTACATGAGCAGAGCAATACCAGCAGTGGCAGCTCCCTCAATGATGAAGATCCATCTCCAGGACTCGTAGCCCTGCTTCATGTTGAGGTTGTTGATTCCAGAGGCAATGAGGCCTCCAAAAGCTCCAGCCAGACAGGTGGAAGAAAAGAAAAAGGAGTATCGCTTCTGAGCCTCTTCTCGTCGGTACCACATGGACAGCAAGTAGAAGCATCCAGGGAACATGCCGGCTTCAAATAGACCGAGCAGGAATCGACAAGCACACAGCTGGCCAAAGTTCTTGACAAACCCCATTCCCAGGGTCACAACTCCGAACAGAACCATGCATCCAGACAGCCACTTGTGGGGCTGCAGTTTCTTCATGAGCCAGTTGGAGGGGATTTCAGCAAGAATGTAGGGAACAAAGAAAATCGTCAGAGCAGTGTTGTACTGGTGACCCTTGAGATCCAGATCCCTGGAAAGACCGTAAACGTTAGCGTTGGAAATATTCACTCGATCCAGAAAGGCCAAGAGATAGAGGAAACAAATGGCGGGAATGATTCGGAAATCGAGCTTTCGCATCAACTTGGACTGGTTGATGTTGTATTTCTCAGCAAGCAGGTCAATCTGCTGCTGGTGAGTGAGAGTCTCATGATCGTAGTTGTCGTAGGAGGTGGTGTCGACCATAACCTCTCCCTTGTAGGGAGCTTCGAAAGAGTCAGAAGACGCCATCAGATTTTGTGTGTGTGTTTTACAAGTACGAAACGGGATCGGCATGCTACTTATATACCCGGTCGTGTGTCACTGTATCAGAAAATGTGTCATTGAAAGGAGGTACGGCTGGGACAAAGAAAGTGAGGTTCAGAGTCATAGAGTTTGGATTTTGGTTTGAGTCTAGAAGACGCAATATTGGTCTAAAAGGGCTGGTGTTTTGAGGTATTGTTCATTTCTCCTGGGCAATTTAATGGTGTCAATTTCAGACCTCTAGGGTATATATTGACCTCGATAATTGGACCTCCTCTGTTTTGCAGTCGTTGCTCGCAGAAAACAAACTTTGCTTTATGGTTGCAGCTGTGGACTGAAGATGCACCTAAGGAAACGTTGTGTGTACAAGAGGTTTTTCGATCTCGCGATTTAATGAATGGATTGGGATGAAATTAAAATCATATATTCATTTCCCCATTTCCAGTAAATATCCCGATCTACAACCCCGTAGCTCCTCCAGTTATTCCACAAAAGCTGTTGTACTTCGCACCTCATACCCTGCCCAAATCTTATACGACTTCCCCACACTGGCTTACAGTAGCGCTTGACCCTGACAAAGAGCAAAGCGGTGTAACAGCCATTTATTACTCTTGTCGGGACAGCATCTTCTAATTAAGTCTAACTATGTACTGCTGTGGGGTACATTTCTCTTTCCGATAGCCTTTCAAAGCCGGTTTCTCCTACGGTCTACCACTGAGATACACTTGCCACACACACCATCAAGGCGACTACAAACGCCGATTACGGAGCGACCCCGCTCGCATCACGTCTCCTGCTTGGCGTTGACTGCATCCTGAGTAATAAGTGCTTTTGAGACGCTCGGGGAGTTCCGTGAGACCTGCCCTTCCGGCCGCTTAATAGGGTTTTTCACCTAGGTTTTTGAAAGAGTTTATTGCGGAGTTTTTAATCGCCGTCAATAACAAGAGCATGAGAGGAAGCTGACAGACCCCCACATGAAGCGGCTTGTGTCTAAGCCGAATCTACACCGTTTTCCCCACACCAACTTGGGGGCCAAAATATTTTTATTCAGGGCACTTTTCAGAGCTCCTTTTACACCTCCTCGGAACATCCGGTGACTAAAAAATAACCTACGAGTAAAGTGTGGTTTACGAAGAGAAGAGAGCAACAGCCGTGCCTATCATAGGCCGGGTGGTGGTGGTGGTACAGTAAGTGATACTCGTATACGACTCCACTTCTCCACACTCTTGGCGATGACTTATCTCTTGTCTTTTGTTGGCTGGAGATTGTCTCTTGTTGTGCTTGTCCGTTGCGGATACCGTTCCCGATTAGACGGACAAACCGCACGATGCAGAGTAGCTCTTTAGGTTTTTTGTAAAAGTTGGAACAAGAACCCCCCCCTTTGTTCGGGCTCTCACCTTGGAGCTGCAAAAAAATAGCATGTCCCAAAGTCGAGCATGGCCACACCACAGAGCAGATTAGCTGTCCGATGAGCTGTCCGATGAGCAGTCCGAAGTCGCTCAGACTACAGTAGGACATAATATGGGACGATACGAGAGCTTCGGGTACTTACGGACCGGCTACTTGCTGTCAACCAGCGTATAAACCACTCGTCTTGGCTGCTGTTCTCCTCTCCTGCCTGCCTCACCGATGTCTCGGGTTAATTACGGCCTAACTCCACTTGCCGAAGGTCTAGCGGAGGAGGTTGATTAGTCAGACTAAAATATGAGATGGTGATGATGATGTAAAGGCTGGTGTAAAGAGGAGGAGGTGTATAATAGGTGGATCAAAAAATTATTCAAAAATATTAGTTTTTTGGAGTGGTTTTTTGTAACTCTGTCAAAAATCGTTTTCTGAGGATCTACTTGTGGCTGTCGAAAAATAGACATTCTTCTCGTCATTTTAATACCAAAAACTAGTATATTATATTGCAAACCTCAGTCTCAGCTAATTATATCGCGAAATTCTGGCGAAAAACCACATTTTGAAAATATCTCAAGTTGGTCGAACTTTATTTTGGTGATGAGATTTGGAGGTAGATGTTTGTTTTGTCATATCTGGGTTAATATGTATCAGAAAGAGATGGTTTAACAACCAAAAGAATCATTTTCAGGTGCTCTACATTATATGCACTACACCGACCCATTTAATTCAAAAGAGATCACTCTATCGCCAAAATCTCCTAAAACTTTCTTAAAAATCCTGCTAGAGCCCTATACTCATTCATCCATACTTACACAACCAAATTATGTTTATTGACCTACTCCTAATTTCACTCAGTACCCTACAACCCCTTCATCTCTTCCCCTCCACATCATTTAAAGTTCCTTACTAATCCCCTCCCACTCTGTCCAGTGACAAAATAACGTTCGAAAATTTCACACACCATCACGAATCAACATGTCCCAGACTATTGGTAAAGTGAGTATTCACGCCTCTACAAGCCCGCAAACCGATGATCCCACCTCACCCCACCCATACTAACCCAGGCACGTCTGGCTTTTTCCAGAACATGGCACTTTGTGGACGTTGCCAAGGAGCAGCGAACCCTTGGTCGACTGGCCACCTCCATTGCCCAGACCCTCCAGGGTAAGCACAAGCCCGTCTACAACACCGGACACGACTGTGGCGACTACGTGGTGGTTGTCAACGCCGAGAAGTTGCGATTTTCGGGCTCCAAGCTGCAGCAGAAGGAGTACTTTGTGCAGTCTACTCAGCCCGGTCACTCCCACCATGTTCCCGTCAAGCGGGTGATTGAGAACCAGGGAGTCAGCGAGGTGCTGCGACGAACCGTGGCCGGCATGCTGCCTCGAAACAAGCTCAAGCGAGGCCGAATTGCACGACTCAAGGTCTTCGAGGGCACCGAGCATCCCTACAAGGAGAACCTGGTGGCCTATCACGATGAGGCTGGCGTCATTGTCAAGAAGGAGTAAGAAGGATGGATTTGTATATAGAGCATAACAATGTTGATATTGAAAAGTATGGAGTAGCTGAGAAGGTATGTACCATGGATAGATATTGTGGTAGCTGAGAAGGGTATGTAGAGATAAGGTCAAGCCATGTTTAAGGTGAAGCCAAGAGTAAGGGCATATTAGGAAGGTAGACACTGTAGCTAACAGGGTAAGCATTATCACTTTTGTACAAGTACAGTGATATAATTCACAGTCAGTATGTCTCAAATCATATCAGTGATTACTAATATAGATCTTTTTGGTTGAGTACAATATTTCATCCATGTTGTATGTTCCAAGCACTGTGTTTTATAGTGTCCTGTGTTCGCTATTGTTTTTAATCTTCCATTTTTCACCCTTATATTTTTCACTCCTTAACAGCTATCATACTGGCACTTGCTCCATCTCTTAAAGTTAACAAACCCAATCGCTCTCCCTATCACACCAACATGTCGGTCGAACCAAAGTACAAAATCATCCAGCGGTTTGACGAGGAGGAGGACAAGCTGGCGGGGGCCACTCTGGCATATTCAGACTCGCCTGATTTCGAAGGCTTTGCAGAACTGTGTGATGCTGCTCGAAGTGGAGATTTAGAACGAGTCGAAAAGGCCGTAGCCTTTGGAGTCAACGTCAACCAGATTGACGAGTTTGACTACTCACCGCTCATTCTGGCGTCGTTATGTGGACACTACGAGGTGGTGGAATATCTGCTGAATAACGGCGCTAAGTGCGATCGAGACACTTTTCAGGGCGAAAGATGTCTGTATGGAGCACTTACCGACGCAATTAGACAGCTGCTGCTGAAATTCGACATTTCCAAGGCTGTAGACGCCACTCAGCCGTTTCTGGCCCATCTGGCAAAGGTGTACTCTAGAAGGCTGTTTACCGATGTGGTGTTTAAGGGCGTTGCAGAGTCTGGCGAAAATGTCGAAATCAAGGCGCATAAATTCTTTTTGGCAGCCATGAGTCCGTACCTCAAGGAGGTGGTGGCTAGCAAAATCAAGTCCGTGATACCTATAGTCGCCAACTTTGACGACTTTGAATACTGCATTCGATACCTTTATTTTGTGGAGAGTGATGCGAAGGAGAGCAAGATTTCGCAGAAACTGGACGTCACTTTTGACGATTTCTACTCGGTGGCTGTCAAGACAAAGCTGGCAGTGTACTTTGAGAAGCTGTTGGATCAGAAGATAACGACTTTTGAACCTGAGGAGGATGTCATTGACAAAATGTCTGGTCTAGAAACATTCCCTGATGCTGCCATTTACACTAGAGATGAGGAAACGGGTTCAAGAACATACTACCCTGTTCACAAAATGCTCCTATCTCGAGTGGAGTACTTTTCGCTCATGTTTGGCACTGACGCTTTTCAGGGGATTGATACAATGTACGCTGAAGCTACCAGTGAGTTTCCTCTTTTGGAACTCGATGAATGTACTCCAGAAGTCGCAGAGATCTTCCTACAGTGGCTGTACACTGACAAATGCGAGATTCCACGTGACCTTGCATTGGATGTGTTATTCCTGGCTGACTCTCTGTTTGCTGATAAACTCAAGTCTCTAGCAGCTATTGTCATTTCTCAAGCTGAAACGCCAGTAGCTCCTCTAGGAGAGATTCTGAGAGCTGCTTGGGCTACTCGTATTGAGCGTCTGGAACACTATGTGGCTCAACACATCTCCAACGAGCTGGAAGAGTGGATTGATAAAGACGAGTTTCTGGAACTGGTCGAGGAGTCTGCTGGAAGAGTCACAGCACGACAGGAAACAGATACTATCGAGCTGGTTGATGATGTTCGTTATTATTTGGGCAAAAAATGGGGTGTTTTCGAGGAAGATCAGGATGAACATACTGGTAGAGTGGACGAAGAGTACAGAATCTCACAGTATGAGAGGCTGTATAATGCCGACCTGGATAAAATTGATGAGATGTTGGATAAGCTGAACTTGGGGGCTTAGACATAGAACGAACGAAGGAAACAATGCATTGTATATATTATGAGAGTAAGATGTAAGGAGATTTTATTGTAGTTAGGGATAGGTTGTTCATACAGTTGTAGACTGTTCAGTTGTAGACTGTTCAGTTGTAGACTGTTCAGTTGTAGACTGTTCACATACTGTCTGAGCTACTGGGCTGTATTGATCGCTCTTGTAGTGTATAATATGTATGCATTGTATGTTATGTACTGTATATATGTCATTGCCTAAAGCATACCCTTAACATCATCGTCATTCTTAAGGGCACTGGTGATCTCTTCTACTCCAATCGTAAGTCTCACTTGAGCAGATCTTTCTCCCTTGATACTCTGTTGCATGATAATACCAGCTTCCACCAGCTCAGTGACTGCGTTCATAAAACCAGTCATTCGCACTCTCTTTCCTCCCTGCAGTAGAATATAAGACAAGAATCCCGCATTCTCACTACTCTTGATCATCCGTTCAATCTCCTCAATGATATCACCAAGCGAATCTGAAGGCAAGCCGTTTCGTCGTTTTCGAGCTAGCAAAGCACACAGGAAGATCTTGAACGCCAGAGGAAGGCCTTGCAAGTAGTTGTAGATCGGCGTAGAAGTAGCCTCATTGGCAGCCTGTTGAATATGCTTAATCTGCACCTCTTCAGAGTCCATTTCAGCAATCTCCACAGCTCGTCTACACAGGTCCAAAGCTCTTCTAGCGTCTCCTGAAACAGATGCAATCTTTCTCGATGCAAACTCCACTGCATCAGGACCGACTACAGTTCCTGAAGAGTCAGCAATACCTCCTAGACGAGACTGAATGATGAGTTTGAGCTGTTCATGGGTGTATCCTGGAAACTGGATACGAGTAAGACCGAGTCGTGACGAGATTTTGTTAGAAAGTGTTCTCTCAGGCAAGTCCATGGTGTTGGCAATAGCTACCACAATGAGCTTAGAGTGAGGGAGAGTAGGCCAGTTGAAAAAGTTGTACATGACCGACTGGTTTTGAGTCACCAACTGGTCCAGTTCGTCCAGAACCACAACCAGAGGAGTATCATTGCTCTTCTGCTGGAACCGGTGCTCCAACAGTTTGGTGGCATTGTTGTAAGACAGCCGTTCACCTGAGAGCTGTTCCCATAGCAACTCGTAAGCAGTATGAGGAGTGGCTAGCTTCATTCCGTTGAGCTCGACGAACAAAAAATCAGGCAGCTCATTATCCTCCACTCTGATTTGCAGCTGAGAAACCACTTCTCTGACAGTAGCTGTTTTTCCCGAGCCTGGAGTTCCAGACACGAAAATACAGGTTCCTGAGCCTGATCTGATAGCACTTTCGATACCGAGATACACGTTGGAGAACTCTGTTTCTCTGCAGGGTAACGTATCAGGTACAGCAGCAACATGCAGTTTAGCTCTAGCAGCTTGATGGGGAGACAGCTTTGAAGGAGACAGGTCAGCTGTCTTATACGGCAAGGTAGCGTCTGACAGAGCCTGTTTATAAAACATTCTGCTGTTAATAGGGGTTCTGTTAAGCGATAACACATCCGGTTCTGTTTTAGTTGTGCACAAGTAATAAGGGGGGTTAGGTTAGTATACTCACCGTTTGGGTGTGGCTAGACCGTTTTCGGTCTTTCGCTTCTTCTTTGGCGTGCTCATGGGTGTAGCATTGTTGTCTGGTTGAGGAAGGTCGTGATCTTCCAAAGCTCGTTTTCTAGGTGTAGTAGCAGGCGTTTTCTTGGTCTTTGGCTTCTTTGGCGTCTTTGGTTTTTCTTCAGGAATGTCGTAGTCATCATCAACGTCATCTTCTTCTTCAACTTCCTCCTTGTCGTAATCTGAATGGTCTTCTTCATCAGAGTCAATATGCTTACTGGTCTGTCTGGAAGCCTTGACAGCTGCTCTTCTTCGACGCGGTTTGTCTGTAATGAGTTCGTAGAGAGTATCCACAAAATTGGGCATGTCTTTGGTGATATCACTCCAGTCAAACTCCATGGACGTCTTGTTGGCATCATTGTCAAACACGTATCTGCAAAAATACAAATCTTCCTCCTTCTTGCCATCTCTAGGAAGAGCGTCAAACGCGTCAACAGACACACACTCAACAGTAAACTGCAATTCCTCCACCAAAACATCCACAATTGAGTTGAGCAGAATCAGCTCTTGGCCCTTGGAGAAGCGGTTTTTCTTGGCATCGGGAATCAGATGCTTGGGAGTCAGAGCCTCCGCATCATTGTACTGTTTCATGAGAATGCACTTACATTCCAGACCCTGATCTCCATGCTTGAAGCTCTGAATCAATGCAAACTCGTTGCCCTCGACTTCAGGGTCGTCTCTGAGCATGACCACATCGCCCACTGAGATTTCCGTCTTGTCGGTGGCTCTGATTGTGGTGATAGGCGCGTTTTTCTTTGGTTTGCTCGAAGCATAGACGGCTGTGTATTGCTTTGGCATTTTTCGACGTGTATGTTGATGGTGGACTTGGTGCAGCTAGAGTTTTTCGGGTCTCGATTGGGAACTTTATTTGGAAGGGGTGACGAGATAGGGATGAATAGAGAACAAGGAAATATGGAGGGGTTTTTTTTTGGAAGTGATAGTTGTAAGTAGTCTGGGTGTGTTTTTATTGTGGTATGGGTGTAAATATGGCTTGATTGAGCTTCTGAAGCACTACTCTGGTGTTACTTAATGCCCTCCAATAACCTAAGTAAAAGTAGTTGGGAGAACACTACACTATGTCATATTGACTAAACAGCACTTGGCTACAGCTACAACAAACATAGTCTTCTATTATGTTCATCTATCTACAGTACCGTACCGGTAGTCGTACTTGTGATTAATTAATTACCGTTAACACCGTTGTAGGTGGAAAAGTTAGGAACCGATCTGAACACCACCCTGCCATTGATCACCTCGGCTATCTTGAGATAATCATGGGTCTGAGGAACAAAAGTAATGGGCTCAGGAAGCTCAGGTTCGGTGATATACGGCTCAATATCGTTCGGCTGAGTGCTCACCTTGGGCATATGCATCTGGCCAACCACAACCTTGGTAGGACCTCTGATATGGACAAAGGTCTGGAAGGGGTTCGGGTTTGTGTATGAGCCGAGTAGGCTTTTGAAGCGGCTAAACAGCGATGGTTTAGGGATAGTAGTAGCTTCAGAGCTGTCTGGGTGCTGTTGCTTGGAGAAGGTGACTGCATTTTTGGCTGCCTTGGCTGCCTTGTTGGATGATCTCTTAAACATACCCAGGAGTGAAGAGGGTATACTGGTGAGTCTATGGACCAGTCCTCGAGAGATTTTGGACATGGTGATCCACCACCGGTTGTTGTACAGGTAGTAGTGGGGTGTGGGGGGTGCTGTGGGGGTTTTGGGGGTGGTTTCATGCGTTGTTGTGGTGGTGGGTGTAACAGGTTCAACTGTCTGTTGAGGAAGGTCAACCTTTGGAATTTCAGAAGTTTCAAGCACTGACGTAACCGGACTAACACCCAGTGTATCCTTGTTATTCCTAGTAGCCGCTGTATACGGCTTATTGCCGACAATCTCAAAAGCCGTGTTCTGATCGTACTCCACTGCTAGCAGAGACGATTTATCCACGTAGAAGCTCTGACCCGCCGGAATCTCGGTGATTTGAGCATTGTAACTGTTGATGTAAAAGTTTCCTCGGCCCGAAATCAGATCCAGGTTCAGCTGACTCAGAGCCTTAGGACTAGAGCCAATGGACAGTCCACTGTGGAAAATCATACAAGAGGAGCGAACCAGCCAATCACGAGTTCCATCCATAGTAACGTTGTGCAGAGTACCTTTTGAACTCACAGTCGTTCCCCCTGACTCCTTGAGACGCTTGAAAGGCCCCTTGGCTCGTCCAATGACCGTATTTGGCGGCGTTGCAATGATTTCGGCAGACGAGTTGATGTAGCCATGCTGGACCCAGAGGAGAGACGATCCGACACCCGCAATGGAGCCTGTATCTGAGACGATGCTGGTTGCCACGTGGTTGGTGACGGTGTTAGCAGGCGCGATTCTCAGTGTCCTGAGTTGTTGCGTGGGCGGCATTTTCGTTGTCTCGCTGAAAAACAGACTCCTTCGTTAGGCGTTTGGTGATGTTCATGCATGTGAAGTTTATTTGGGTGGTGGAGAGGGAATGAGTAATGGAGGAGTAGGAAGGTGGTGTTTGCTTTTGTCAATATTAGCGCAGTGGTTTATTGTCGTTCGTTTTCAGTTCCATGGGTTTCATTTATATACCGCAATAAGCTGCAAGTTTGTCTGTTAAGCTATGAGCCCATGGTGGAGTCCGAGGTTTGACTTATAGCTACTGTAGAGGGGAATGCAAAGTTGAGTTGGTTAAGAGAGTTGAGTTGAGAGAGTTGAGTTGAGAGAGTTTCGTATAGCGTAATAGTCAATGGTGGTGCCATTATCAGATTGCATGAATCGTATGATGTTGTCTATGTGACGCATTTGGACAGGTACAGTAAACAGGTGGTTTGTTATCTCCTTGTATCTCGATATCAGTATCATGTCTTGTTACTGCTCTTCTACGAGATGTCTCGCCTTCATATCTGAAAATCTGAGTTAAAGACCCGATTAGTGCGTTTCAAAAACAGTGGCCTCATTACTTTACAGCGAGATTTACGGAACATGTTCCGATGCATTGAAGGCGTTGCTGTGGATACGTTCTATTCTGGTATGTCCCGTATAGTAATTGCACTTGAGATGCATCCTTTGTAAGGCATGTAGGCACGGAAAAACTTATCCGGTTTGGTATGATTCGGAAAAACTACCATACCACTACAAACACTAGATCGCGTGAATAGCAGCCCACTCACTGAATCATAATTTATACGGCTGTTTCTCCGAACAAGTTTACCGTTTACCAGTACCCGTGTGTGCTGATACACTATATGACATCTCGTATTGACCCCCACCCTCCCACCTGAACGATTGCTACTCTCATTTGCTATAGGAAGATACAAGGAGTAGGCGTAATCGCTCAAAATGCTCGGTTTAAAAGGGCAAAGCGTATATATTCTGTGCAGCATAATCCGAGACAGTCGTTTGTTTTTGTTTGTCACGCCTGGTCCCATTGCAATAATGTCTCATGGTCTTGAGAGCACGCACTTATCTCTGAGACTAATGTTGCAAATAGGCTTTTGGGCAGGTAGACAAGAGGATGAAAAAAGGAGAATAGCAAGTGGTATACAGCATCAATTGACAACCAAAACAGTGTCGAAAAGCACACCCCTACCACCAAATCCCCCCTACTACACCATTGACCCAGTTACTTATCTGTAGCACACTCTAACCCTCCAGTCCACGCTCATCCCATCTTTTATCATGCACCACCAAAACCTAACTTCACTTGCTAACCATGTCGAAACGAGGATATAAAGGGCATCCGACGCGGATCCTGACCTTCAAGAAACCGCGAGACGACACTGACAACATGAGCGACTCCGAACCCCAAATGGTCGACCTTGGCGACTACCTTTTTGCCCGCTTCAAGCAGCTGGGCGTGGACTCTGTCTTTGGAGTGCCTGGCGACTTCAACCTGACCTTGTTGGACCATGTTTACAACGTGGATATGCGATGGGTGGGCAACACAAACGAGCTGAATGCGGGCTACTCGGCTGATGGATACTCTCGAGTGAAACGACTGGCTTGTTTGGTGACTACTTTTGGAGTGGGAGAGCTGTCTGCTGTGGCAGCTGTGGCTGGTTCTTACGCTGAACATGTGGGTGTTGTCCATGTGGTTGGAGTACCCAGTACCTCTGCGGAGAATAAGCACCTGCTGCTGCACCATACTCTTGGTAACGGAGACTTCAGGGTGTTTACCCAAATGTCAAAGCTCATCTCAGAGTACACTCACCACATTGAGGACCCTTCTGAGGCTGCTGATGTTATTGATACGGCTATCAGAATCGCCTACACTCACCAGCGACCTGTCTACATTGCTGTTCCCTCCAACTTTTCAGAAGTTGATATTGCCGATCAGGCTAGACTGGACACTCCTCTGGACCTGTCTTTGCCTGAAAACGACCCTGAGAGCCAGTCTGAGGTGATTTACGAGATTTGCGAGCGAATGAAGGCCGCCAAGAAGCCTGTAATCCTCGTTGACGCCTGTGCTTCTCGATACAGATGTGTTGATGAAACCAAGGAGCTCGCCAAGATTACAAACTTTGCCTACTTTGTCACTCCCATGGGTAAGGGCTCAGTTGACGAAGATACTGACCGGTACGGAGGCACCTATGTCGGCTCTTTGACCGCTCCTGCTACTGCTGAGGTTGTCGAAACAGCTGATCTCATCATCTCTGTTGGAGCCCTCCTCTCCGACTTCAACACCGGCTCCTTCTCTTACTCCTACTCCACGAAAAACGTGGTGGAGCTGCATTCCGACCACGTGAAAATCAAGTCGGCCACTTACAACAATGTCGGCATGAAGATGTTGTTCCCTCCTTTGCTGGAAGCTGTCAAGAAGATGGTTGCTGAGACTCCCGACTTTGCTGCCAAGGCTCTGGCTGTTCCAGACACTACTCCCAAGATCCCTGAGGTGGCTGATTCCCATATTACCACCCAGGCATGGCTGTGGCAGCGTCTGTCTTACTTCTTGAGACCTACTGACATTGTTGTGACCGAAACCGGTACCTCCTCCTTTGGAATCATCCAGACCAAGTTCCCCCACAACGTCCGGGGTATCTCGCAGGTACTGTGGGGCTCTATTGGATACTCGGTGGGAGCCGCTTGTGGTGCGTCTATTGCAGCTCAGGAGATTGATCCTGAACAGCGAGTGATTTTGTTTGTTGGAGACGGCTCTCTGCAGTTGACAGTCACTGAGATTTCTTGTATGATCAGGAACAATGTCAAGCCGTACATTTTCGTGCTCAACAATGACGGATACACTATCGAAAGGCTCATCCACGGCGAAAACGCCACCTACAACGACGTGCACATGTGGAAGTATTCCAAGATCCTGGACACGTTCAACGCCAAGGACCACGAGTCGATTGTGGTCAACACCAAGGGCGAGATGGAGGCTCTTTTCTCCAACAAGGAGTTTGCCAAGCCTGACAAGATCCGGCTGATCGAGGTCATGTGCGACAAGATGGACGCCCCCGCTTCGCTCATCAAGCAGGCCGAGCTGTCTGCCAAGACCAACGTTTAGAACCATTGCAGCCATTGCGTAGCAATGGTTTAAAACCGCAATGGTTGAATAGCATGTCACGAGGGGCATATATAGATGAGCATTTTTATACCACTATGAAGAGCGTAGCGAGATGTACTTGTAGAACGCGACCCATTAAGGTTTGCCGTAAGGTGCAGCATTGGTGGAGTCCATACGATACAATATATCAGTACCGACAGTATATGGCTTATATGGTATTGTAAGGGTGTTACTGTTACTGTATCGTAGGGTGCTCTTTGGGAGGTGTATTTACAGTATGGTTGTCTTCACTGAGTTGAGCTTAACTTCAGTATTGTTGTAGCCAAACTAGAGTAGCTAATGTGAAGCTAGACCTTCAGCTTAGCTGAGGGGCCGTTGGATATACTATGGACTACTTGCACTCCAGGTCTTGTTTCAGAACGGCGTGTTTTTTTTTAGCCCTCGTAAAGTGCTCGTATTTCTGTATGGTTGACATATGCAACGGCTAATTAGACATCATAAGACAGTAAAGTGTAAGTCTCCGATCTCAGCAAGAGTTGTAACGTTGCAACTGGAGGCTCAAGCTCATTGAGAGCAAACCCGTTTTACCCCATATTCCCACCCACCAGATGAAGGGCAACTATGTTATGGACGGCGCCTAGGCATGCCCAAACTTTACCAGTTTATGCAGTGTACCCCAGTTTTCGAGGGGTTTGACCAAGCCAAGACTAATGCGAGGAGACACGCATATATATACAGTATATATACAACACACACCTCCTACCTCCACGATAACTCACACCCACACTACATGACATCTGTCACACCCAACACCCCCTACTACATTGTCCACGGCCCCTACCAATGGCGAATCAACAACCTCGTGTCGTATGCAACCGAGGGCCCCATTTTGTACGGCGTTGTAAGCAACAGCCCTACCAATTATCTGGTGCGAAAAACAGCCGAACGACTCGGAGCTGAGCCTCTGAATCGCGCCTTTGATTTTGTGACCATCCCCTCGCCACTCTCAGCCATCAGCATTGTCCAGCAGCTAGGTCAAACACTGTTTACCGCTACTGAAGGAGGCCATAACGGCGTCTACCACCTGGACTGGAACTACAAACGCATCCGCAAACTGCTGGTTCCCGAGTCGTTTGGCGACTTTGAGTCGCTGGCGTTTTACGGCTCCTCTTTGCATCTCTTCAAGCCCGGCCAGTGGCTCACTCTGGGCTATGATCTCAACAAATTCAAGCAGGTGGCCCTCAAGTCCCAACAGAATGGGTTACGCGTTAAACCAAATGGCACCACCACGGAGGAAGCTGTTTGCGATGATTCGGACTCGGAAGACGAGGCGCTCACACTAGCACCAATCAGATCGCCCCCCAAGTTTGGCCGTCAGAGAGCCAGATCGTCGTTTGGGTCGTTTTCCGAAAGCCTGTCGCAGTCGACCCTATCGGACGACATTAGCGTTTGCGAACATGTGACGGAGCGCAGTGGGGCTCTGGCGTGTCACGAGGACAGCCTCGCGCAGACGTGTCTGTCTGTTTTCGCAGATCCTCCCAGTTGCATTATCGGGGGAGATGATGGGTTGGTGGTGGATTTGTTGACGAATTCGGTTAGGCATTTGGCGTTGTCGTCGTTGTAGGGGAAGTATCGCTAGGTACTTCCAATACGAGTACGACGACTATGGTAGTGCCTTCTGACATCCGATTCTCCGACCTTCTGTCTTCCCTGCTTTGACTCCGTGTTTCACCTGGCTTTCAGAGCAACGCGTATGTAAAACACCCGAAAAGTGTGCATCACACACAACAACTCGCATGAACAAAATGAAAATATCAAATAGGGGGGAGTGTAGTATTTGTAGTGTCTGTAGTGCCACTCTGGTTTATTGTGTGGCAGTGTTTCTATGTTTTTACTTCTGCTTCATTGCTCCAACTCTTGCTATGGAGCAAGTCTTAATTAAGGGTGGTGAAAAATCAAGACTTTAAGATGGGCAGTGCTCAGAAATAATACTAGGAACGGAGACCTACTTGTAGCTACCGTACTGTATGATACTATATACATACAGTATCGTAAACTGGAACTATACAACCGTCACAGCATTGTATGTATCACACCAAGCTGCCAAACCTGTCACTTGTTCCGACCGTTGTAATCGGAACCTCGGAGGCTTGGCCTTATCCGTTGCTTGCAGGATAAACATGTCAGACGCGGTAGCGACAGCAAAGAAGCAAACGAGCGCAAAAAATAGAAAAAGATAGAGCTCACACTGCCTGGCCGGATTCAATGTTGTTAACGGAAATATAGTGGTCGGTATAAGGGCACCGGCTTAACTTTTCGAAAGCTCGCGTGACCGGATCTCCAAAGACAGCTCATCAATTAAATCGCTCATCATATATATATAATAATATTTTTCATGTTGATGGGACCATCTTGGCACACCACACCAATGACATCACAGTTGGACCCACTACACTTGGACTGTCCCTTTTCTGTACGATAGCTATTCTTCTCTTCGGCATTATCCTTAGCACCGTTAAGTTAGTACCGCTAAACTGCCAACTCTAAATGCTGCCCTCACTCTATACATAACTATCGCATCCTCTCTTCTGCTTTCACTACCGCACAATGTCACTCTTACCAGCCCAAACAACCACATTCTGCTCAGAGTGCCCACACTGCGAGTCGGCGTACTCGCGCCAAGCTGCCCAGCACACCCACAAAATCACCGGAGAAACGTGTTCGCTCTCCATCCGAGGCTTTGACGGGAAATCTAAACGATACTCATTTTCGAGCGACGCGACGCTCCAGGACGTGCGAAAGGAGCTCAAAAAGAAGGCGCAGCTGCTCAACCAAAACTACGCCTTTGTGTCGCTGTTTCCCACCCGAAAACTGAAGGAAACGGTGCCTCTCAACGCCCTGGGACTGTGCCCGTCGGCTTCTCTGTTGCTCAAGAGAATTCCACCAAAGCTGTCCCCTCACCAGGCGGAAAAGCCCAGCTTGTCACGTGACCTCATCAACCACGAGCAGTCGCGCTGGACGCTGTCCTTCATCTTTCTCTTTGTCTCGTCGTCCTACTTTTACACCCAGGACTCGTGGTGGCCGTTTATGACCATGTGGGCCGTGTTGGTTCTTGTTTTCCGAGCCATTCGTCAGAACCACCTCAACTCACAGACCTCTGCTCCTCAGGTGCGGTAACCAAAAAGCGCATATATTTATTTATTTATTCGGATTAATGGGATTGAATTGGAAAATGATGAGAATTAGAATCGTAGAGTTGGACACTCGTAGTGTCTCGTGTCTCGTGACCATTAGCAACACAACCCCACACTATAGACTCGTGAAACCTGCTACTCGTACGTATCCAGTCGTTAGACCTGCTGGTTATGCTGCAGTGTTGCATTATAAGGCGGCTTGATGCGGTGAACCCCTCAAAATAACAACACTTTCCGGCCAGTGGCAAAAAGATATCTCCACGTGAAACACCCCACAAACCTTTGAGCAGCCAGATTAGGCGGCTAACGGTCTTATTTTGTCTATTTTAGGCCCCCAAGCCCCACCTTCTCCACACTTTTTGTAGATGCGGCCTTGCAGGCTCCACATGACTGCAAGGTCTGAGACACCCCTCAACCTGCCAAATCTATGTCCAAAAAACTTTTGTTTTATTTTTTATGAGCCGCCAAGAAGAGATACGAGCAGGGACAGGTCAGCTTTAGCTTGTTTCCCCGGCTCCACAAGCCTCATACGACCTTATCATTTAACTCGGTGCTATTTTGGGCTTAGCTTGTCTTTTCCCACACGACAAAACATTAAACCCTGAATAATGGTTTTTTGGAGGCGGTTGTTGGACGCCAGAGGTTAGATAATGAAGTTCTGATTGCATAATTGGAATCAAGGGATTTTTCTGAATATGCTGGTTTTTTCAAAAATCGAAAAAGATGGGTATTTGAGGCCAAAAAATCGGCCGGCACGTGATTTATCAGTAAGGGTGTATTAGAAATTTAAGGTTCAGAAATAAGTCATTCCGCAATAGTTTAGTGGCTAGAATTTCCGCCTGTCAGGTTTTACCAGCACGCGGGGGACCGGAGTTCAATTCTCCGTTGCGGAGATTTGGTTACGGCCATATCCTGGTGAAAATACGGCTTCCCGTCCGATCAGCCATAGTCAAGCACCAGAGAGCCTAGTTAGTATTGTAGTGGGAGACCATACGAGAATCCTGGGTGCTGTAATCTTTTTTTTTCCCGAGCGAACGAGCGTAGCGAGTTTGCTCGGGTTGTATTTTTGTACGCTGGCATTAATTACACTCAAATAATCTTGTTCCATCTGTTAATCATTACTAATGCATTCATTACGCCAAGTAAAATATGCCAGTTACTTGGTCTTCTTGTGGAGCTCCATAAGGGTGACTCCGTCTCGCTTGAAACGAGCGTGCTCCTCAAAGTCGGAGATTTCGACAATGGTGAAATGCTTCTTGATGGCCTTGAAAAACCGCGTATCGGCCTTTCTTCGCTTCTTGTAGCTCATGAGAATCTTGGTATCCATGTTGGACAGATCAATGAGCGTCTTTTCAAGCAGAGGAAAAGCAGACTCGAGATAGACACAGTCAGCAGCGAGAACAAGGTCAACAGGCTGTCCTTCAAGGAACTCGGGAAGTTCTTCACCCCAGTCGAGCACCTTTGCTTCAACAGTCTTTTCCAGGTTGTTGAGTGCAATGTTCTGGTTCATGAGAGGAATCATGTTTCTTAGTTAGCCAAGTCATATGGGAATTGTTTTTTTGTACTCACTCTTGGTCGGTAACCCACACCTTGAGGTTAGGAGGGGCCGATTTCGACAGCGCTATTGCCAGACTGGGTTAGTATAATGTATAGTTATCAGATCCGATAGTGAGACAAAGGGAGAGATAACAGTCTTGGCGTTGCAGTGAAGAACTCCAATGACCAAGTCACGTGATACTTGATCTCATTGCAACTTCTCTTCTGCTCCTTCTCCTTCTCCTTAACCGCTTGTGTCTCTCCATTCGTTAGAGCGCTTGTCGTAACTTACCCAGTAAGACCTGTGCCAGAACCAATTTCCAAAACCCTGGGATAATGCTCAATACCCTTTCTCAACAGATAATAAGCCAGCATCTCGCCAGCAGGCCACAGCTTTCCTCCACAGCCAGCAGCTCCTCCGTCTTCTTCAATCTTGAGACCATCTCCCTCCAGCAGTCCATCAAAGTTGAGGTTGGATCTGCCAAGATTCAGACGTTCGGGTACCGCCACGACAGCAGCAGGGAGCACCTCCGTTTCGATCTGTAGTATTTCCATGGTGTAGGGCGTTTCCAGGAGTGCGACGGCGTGTGGATTCAGGGGATGGTTGGCAGCGTTTTTTCTTCTCCCGTTTCCACTACCGGGTACGCGATTTTCCATTATGATTTGGGTGGTGATCGGACCAAGTTCAACAACTACAGAGTGGGGGAATGTGAGAAAGAATTATATGAAACGAATCAGCGCGGTCAGGAGATGAAGATTCCATTTTTAAATGGCCAAAATTACCAGCAATAGACCGTTATTGATGGACGGTCTGCAAAAAAACAGGCCTGTTGAAGAACCTTATCCTCGTCCGACCCACCGAAAAGATGCCTTCGGGGTATGAAAAACTGCGCTTTCCTGTACAACCTGGGAGTTTGTCGGGTCAAAGTGTGGAATAGGCTTTCATTGAACCTTGAGGAATGGAAAATTTCGAAGTAAAAAAATGGCAACAACGACGAACAGCACAAGGATACAACTGGAACACAGAGATATCGTAGGGTGCTAGAAATACGCAAGTGCAATAGAGTGCGTGCTAGACATGTCTTACAGTGTTTTTTATTTCATTCTATGAAGACAGTACCTGGTAGCATGTGAGATACATCCGTAGACATGGTCAGTCATACTGCACTCTCAGCCGTTTGCATTCATACAGACGTTCTAACTGGTACAATACGATACGCCGTTCGCTACGCTCACTACACTCTTGCTCACACGCTACGGGGCTCCTTTTGACATGCTTATTGATACATTTTTTAAACCATTTTAAACAACAACACCAGAGTTGGAGGCGATTCGGGGCCAGAGGTCGGCGCACTCCTTGGCAACGGGGCCAGTGATGGCGGATCCCTTCATCTCACCCTTGGGGTTGACGATGACACCGGCGTTGTCCTCGAAGTAGAGGTAGACACCGTCCTTTCTTCTCCAGGGCTTGGACTGTCGAACAACGATAGCAGGCATGACCTTCTTTCGGAGCTCGGGCTTACCCTTCTTGACGGTAGCCATGACCATATCACCGGCACCAGCAGCGGGCAGTCGGTTAAGTCGGGCTCCGCAGCCCTTGACGGCGATGACGTACAGGTTTCGAGCACCGGAGTTGTCAGCACAGTTCATGATGGCGCCAACAGGCAGGGCCATCTAATGGGTTAGTATTTTGCTTTTGCTTTGTTTTGCTTGAGAAACAGTGGCGAATCCAATGGTCATGCATGATCGAAAGGTTTTCACAGTGAAGAAGATCAGTGGACGAGGGTAAGATACCACAAATGACCCGTCAGAATCGCTCCTGAACAGCAGTCTTCGGTAGTGGGCTCTCACAGTCTCCTCAATACTCGTTCCACCAGTGTTTGCCCTCCAATCATGAATTTGTCGTATGTTGTCGTCTGGTGGTCATCTCTCGACCAAAGTGGCGCCGTTTTCCACTGAATAAATCCTGCTGTTTCTCGAGTGTGTCGCTTGTCGCTGTTCGTGTTGCAATACTCACCGACATCTTGTATTTGGTACCAGAAGCTCCAGACATTGTGTGTTATTGGTCTATCGTGTGAACGAATGTAAAAAAGGAGCACCTATTTCCAGGACGGAGTGTGCGTGGCCCAGGGTTCTCCCAAAAGGTTAAAGTTTGAAAAATTGGGACTGTTTTTTCCAGATTTTGACAAATGCACGTGACCAGGCATAGAGTTTGGGAGGGAGAGATGGACAGTGTGAGAGGTTAGGGTAGAGGGCGTGGTTGTGGAAATGAGTAGTAGGAGTTGTAAATGACTCTATGAGACGCTGTGATTCCAGCATTGTTTTCGGCTAAGCTCTAACGTGTCTGGTTGTGAAGTTATAGATTGCTGAGAGTAACTCTGATTAGGGCTCGATCGAGTGAACCATGAGGTTGTATTGCAGTTGTAGAATCGGTCGAAAGCGGTGAATTACTCGATATGAGAGCTCTATCAATGCCTGTAGATGCTCTAGACCCTCAATCATTCCCCAAATGTGCTTTTTTTCGCTCAAATGTCTGCATTGGCTGTAGCATGGCTTGTAGAGCTGTGGGGTCAAGTGCAGATCTGTCGTTGAGTGTGCTGTGGTTGTGTATACGGAGTACAAGTATAGATGGTCAATATTGAATTCTAGAGGTGTCTATTTGTATTTTAGTGTCATTGAATGCTGAATTTCTCTATATTCGCCGAGAATGAGGGTGTTCTGAGGATGGCTGTTTTCTCCCTTATCTTAACAAAATGCCAACAGAATATTCTCAGTGGCCAAGTGTTTTGTTATGAAGTAAGACTTCTTTGGATCACCAGTGTCTTGCACATAGGGACACCAAATCAACAGTATGGGATAATAGGACTGTTTAGGGCTGTTTAATAATCAGCATTACAGTCATTCACCACCCACATGCTCAAACACCCACAGCTGTAGGCATCGTTAGCTCTATGGTCATCATACATACAGATGTCCAACATGAATGTCTAATTAGAGATGAGGCAAGTCATGCTCAAGACATCAGCTCCAAGCTCTACAGTATCTGGTACGATACAAACACTGCCAATAAACAACGACAAACAATCACTTCTAATCAATATCTTTTGTTGAAACACACTACAAGTTCCCTCTATATAGCCATACCTCATAAGTCCTTCACCAGTCTACAAGTCCAACATAACACCCTACAACCAGTAAGCACTCTACTGAACACTCCTCTACTGAACACTCCTCTACAACCTCTACCTTGCTACAACGACACACAGCCATACAGCCTCTTCTCCAGCTGTATCTGGTATGCCCTTGAATGTGGTTCGTCAAATGTCAGTTGGATATGTCCAGTTCAACATGTTCACATCAACACCTTCAACATGACACTCGACGTCACCTCCACATTCAACCCCATCCAACCTCTCATTCCTCTCTCTTGTTCCATAAATATGTATTTAAACATGGTCTACCCTCTAGTGGTGGTGGTCGTCCTTCTTCTCAAAGAGAAACTTCTCGGCGGCCACGTAGGCGGCAAATGCAACGACGGCGATTCCAAAGCCGGGAGCGGCACCCTTGAATCGGTTAGCTCGGGTGAAGTTGGTCTGGTATCTCCAGGCCTCTCTGTTGTTAGTACTGTGAAGTTGTGTGTGGTGACGGTTTTGAAGGACGATAAAAGCCGCATTTTTGGGATTGTCACGTGCTGAATTGTTCAAAGCAGCGCTCCGCTTGCCGTAGTACTCACCGTCGAGCCCAGGGGTCTTTTAATTGGGGAGCCATTGTGATATGTTGTGTGTGGTTGTGATGCACCGACTAAAGTTGTACTTGATTATGTGCGGATTTCTATTGGCCACTGCACAGATTATGAGCGTTGGGAGGTTTTGGGTGAAAGGGGAGGAAATGGGGGTGTTGGGGTGGTCTGAGTGAGGAATGGAGTTGGAAAATTAATTCCTCTCGTTTATTTACTGCTTATGTAATCGGAACTGAGTGACTCATTGTACCAGTGTCTAGAGTAACATCCTTCAATAAGCTCCAGTAAGTCTGACGTTTATTTTAAGAATCGACTTTTAGAGCCCATCCTAAAGTATTGCTCTTGACTCCATAGAAGCTTCTAGACCAGGGGTGTGGAAAGTTACCATGACGGTTTGGGGGTGGTTTTGCACCAAACCGGGGTTGTAGAGACGTACAAACAATACTACACCCTGGGCAAGTCATCATCTCCCTTGTACACGTCCTGGTGCCTTCTGTTATCTCCTCTAAATCATCCTGCAATGATGACGCTGTGCTGATAAGGTTTATAGATAGATCAAGTTTGAAAATGTGTGCCTTTCTATATAACAAGCAGCACTCTCTTTTAAAACACAACACATGTCAAACAACAGCTTAGGCGCCATACCAGCTTCGGATTCCGAGTCTGAGGGTGGATATGAACAGCACACTGCCAGTGACGCTTTAAGCGAGTCTTTTTCAGATAACAACGACTCTCAGGCTGAAGAAGAAGTGCCTTCTTTAGACCAAACCCATAATGACGACTCTACCGAGTCTGAACACGATGACGATGATTCCGATCACCACTCGGACACGTCGTTCCAGGATATCACGGATCAGCTGATTGCTGAAATCTCTGCAGGCGAGTATCCGTGCTTGATTTGCACCGAAGACATCACCCCCAAGTCCAAGATCTGGAACTGTCCGACTTGTTACAGAGTCTACGACATTGACTGTATCAGTGACTGGGCCGGGCGAGGTCTCAAAGCCCCCATTCCTCCGGGAGAAGCCAACAAGAACAAACGACCAGAGTGGAAGTGTCCTTCCTGCAATGGAGCTTTCGAAAAGCAGCCAAAGACGTATACTTGTTGGTGTGGCAAGGTGCAAGATCCGTTTGTGAACGAACACGTGCCTCATTCGTGTGGTCAAACCTGTGGCCAGAGTATTGACTGTGTTCACGGCTGTTCTTCAGCATGCCATCCTGGACCTCATGTTGAATGTTCAGCTATGGGACCTGTTTTGGCCTGTGCATGTGGCAGATCTAGACGCCAGTGGCCCTGTGTACTCACTCCATACAAGGGCTGGAGCTGTGAAGTTGTGTGTGACGAAATCATGCCGTGTGGAGAACACACGTGTTCCAGAAAGTGCCATACTGGCCTCTGTTCAGTGTGTGTGGAGACTACTCCTGCAAAGTGTTTCTGTGGCAAGACGGAAAAGAACATTACTTGCCATATGGATGAGGAAATGCAGGCCCAGAATGGAAGATACTCCTGTGAAGAGGTCTGTGATACTCTGTTTGACTGTGGTATTCATAAATGTGAAGAGACCTGTCACCCCTTTTTCAGCCATGAGTGTCCTCTTATTCCATCCAGACAAACACACTGTTTCTGTGGCCAGACCAAGATTGAAGACCTTGGTATTGAACGAACTAAATGCACTGATCCTGTTCCTACTTGTACTCTTACATGTTCCAAGACTCTCTCTTCTTGCGACCACAAGTGTCCTATCAAGTGCCATTCAGGCGACTGTCCTCCCTGCAAGGAAACCATCAAACTGCCTTGTTCTTGTGGAAGACAGACGTTCTCTGTCCCCTGTGGAACGTCTGAAACTCCTAAATGCACCCACAAATGCGCAGCTCTGCTGTCGTGTCGAAAGCACTACTGCATGGACGAGTGCTGTGAGTGGGAGGCAGTTGCTATCCAGCGAGAAAAGCAGCGAAAAAAGAGCGGTGTCAATATTCCTGTGGAGGAAGTCAAGCACCACTGTGAAAAGAACTGTAACAGACAGCTCAAATGTGGACAGCATAGATGTCCAGACAGATGTCACGCAGGAGCCTGTCAGCCGTGTATGCAGGCTACTTCTTGGGACGATGTCAACTGTCCCTGTGGAAGAACAACCACCTATGCTCCTATCAGATGTGGAGCTACTTTGGAGGTATGTGCTTGGCCCTGTGAAAGAGACCCTCCCTGTGGCCATAGACGTATCCAACACACCTGTCATGACGACTCTGTGCCCTGTCCTCCTTGTCCCGTGCTCATGAACAAGCCCTGTCAATGTGGAAAGAGCACTGTCAAGGGCGTGAGATGTTTCCAGACCCAGGTCACCTGTTCTCAGACCTGTGGAGAGCTGCTTCCCTGTGGCGTCCACAAGTGTTCTCGACACTGTCACGTGCCTGGAGAGTGTGAAGAGTGTTCTCATGAGTGTGGCAAGTCCCTGAGTTGTGGTCATATTTGCCATGCTCCCTGCCATGCCCCCTTCCCCTGTGACGAGTCAGAGCTGTGCAAGGAGAAGGTCAAGATTGCATGCGAGTGTGGAAACCTCACGGAGGAACGTGAGTGTGGAGGATCCAAGTCGACCAAGCGTATTGAAGAGGTTCTGCCTTGTTCTGCTGACTGCTACAACAAACAGCGACTCAAGGATATGGCTGGCGCTCTGGATATCGCGATTTCGCGGTCCGGAGAACGAGTCATTGACTACGCAGCCATCATGTTCGAGTACCCCGAGGAAATCATCGACTTTTACAGACAGGAGCCGTCGTTTTGCATTGAGATGGAGCAGAAGATTGCGTCGTTGGTTAATGATGAGAGTAAGAAGGTATTGCGATTCCCGCCCATGCATTCTGCTCAACGAGGTTTCTTGCATCAGCTGGCTGAAGTGTATGGATTTACATCCATCAGTCAGGACCCTGAGCCCTATAGGTCTGTATCCATCATGCAGAACTTCCCCTACGCGGCCAAGCCTCCCATCAGCATCCGCGATTGCGCCATGCGACGTCATAGCGCTGTATAATAGCATTAATTTATGTGAATAGAAAAAGAAAACAAAAAAAATGGAGTGTACGATTTACTGTAGTTTGGCCTGTCTTTAAGGTGTGTGTTTCGTGTTGTGCATTTAATAGTGGTAAGCTTGTTCAGAGTGCTACAACTGTAAGGCTAAATATGGCAAGATAAATTATTCAAGCCTGTAGCCATACTCCAGATGGCACTACCACCACCCAGCATCATTTATTTCACTCATTTATGACATCTTCAAAATCTGCATTTCTCAAAATCGAACCAACGCTTTTTATACGTCACCTCCTTACCCCAGATCTTATCTACATTGAACCAGCCCCATACATCAACATGTCGGAAACCGCCATCATCAACGTGTCGTCGTTGGACCGGCCCAAGGTCCTGCTCATGGGCCTGAGACGGTCCGGCAAGTCGTCCATCTGCAAAGTCGTCTTCCACAACATGCAGCCTCTCGACACGCTGTACATTGAGTCCACCTCCAAACCTGTTGAGGAGGAGTTCAATTCGCTGATTGACTTTAGTGTGCAGGAGCTGCCTGGCCAGCTCAATTTCTTCGAGCCCGACCAGTACATTGACTCCGATCGGTTGTTTCAGAATGTTGGAGCGTTGGTCTATGTTATTGACTCTCAGGACGAGTATCTTAATGCTCTGTCCAACCTGCACAACATTATTGAGTATGCCTACAAGATCAACCCGGACATCAATGTGGAGGTGCTGATTCATAAAGTCGACGGACTCAGTGAAGATTTCAGACTCGATACTCAGAGAGATATCATGCAGAGAGTATCTGATGAACTGGTTGATGCTCGACTAGATGACGGAAACGTCAAACTCAACTTTCACCTGACGTCCATCTTTGACCACTCCATCTACGAGGCGTTTTCGCGTATTATTCAGAAACTCATTCCCGAACTACCCGTGTTTGAAAACCTGCTTAACGTTCTCTGCTCGCATTCCCTGTTTGAGAAGGTCTTTCTGTTTGACGTCAACTCTAAAATCTACGTGGCTACAGACTCGTCTCCAGTTGATAACCAGACGTACGAGGTCTGTACAGACTTCATTGACGTTGCTGTGGACTTGGATAACCTGTATGAGAACCCAGCCGCTGCAAAGAGCAACGAAAACACGCTGAAATGCGTGTCCAAGCTGCAAAACGGAGTCACGCTGCATCTGCATCAAATGGTCAAGGGTCTGGCTCTGGTGGGTCTGATTAGAAAGGAAAATGGCCAGAAAATGGCGCTGGTTGACTATAACGTGCAGGTGTTCCGAGAAGGTCTGGAACGAATTTGGGGGATTAATAAAAAGTGACTGTCACAATGCATCCCATACATAGAATAATTTATTAATCATGAACAGAGTGACAGAGAGGAGTATGATTAGGCGGTACACACGAAAACTGCCATATCACCAATATCGTGGTAGTATAGATGGCAATGGGTACCATGTAACATGGTATATTCTGTACACCTTTTTGTCGTCTCAAAAAGTTGGGTTCATCTGTAAAGTGGGATAGTGTTATTCTTCAACTGAGACTGCAATAATCACTCTAACATAGTGTGGTGTTGGTAGATACTCTGAGAGAAGATACGATGTGCTACAGTACTTGTACAGCAAACCATTAAATCGTGATATGTACTAAATTACTACATAGATCCCTTGTATGGTACCGAGTGGTACATGCTATAATGTTGTGTTCCTGCTAGGGCTCAACCTCCCCCAGCTCCTTCTTGATATCGTTTTCTACGCCCATGCACTGCTGTTTGATCACAGCGCTGTCTTGACGGCTCAGGACCCGTGGCAGATATGTAATTGACGGCTGGGAGGTGGTTTGCAAGAACCGTGCGTCCTGGCGCATTTTCTCGTGCCGTTTCACCATTTCCAGCTGCTTGCGCTCCCGTCTTTTGCGCAAAATCGTCTGTTTCAGCGCCTCGCTCTCCTGCGCGTCTCCTCTATTGGGTCTGCGGTTGCGTATCCGCTGCTCAATATCAGATATCGACACACTTGCTCCTCCTCTTTTGGTTGTAGTCCCTTGTAGAGTCCCCAACAAAGCTCCCATCATGCGTTTTCCCCGGTTAGAATCGTCTCTGATGGGTACTGGGCGCAGATCAAGCGTTTTTGGAGCCGTAGAGTCTCCATCCACGGCTGTGTCCTCTGAAGATGCTCTTGTCTGTGCTGTTTTCCGCATGCGCTTTTTAGTCATATGCCAAGATTGCTATCGAGAGTCGGTAGATGAAATGTGTGTTTTTTTGCCGTCTTTCGAGTTAACGTGCTTTTATCGTGTCATGGGTCGATCCAAATGTCCGTCTTCTCCAAGTAGTGTCGTATCGCAGCAAAAGAGTATCAAGGCCATCTCGATCTCTATATTAGATCGGCACTTCAGGGACAGGATAAACTTTAGCCCGTTATGGCGGGGCTTATAAGGACGGTGCAAGTGTCTAGAATGGAGCGGTTTTTTGCCTAACAGGGTTCTAGAGCCATCAGAAATTCCTCCATGAGCTTTTTAGCCTCATTACTATCTCCATTCGTCGTACAACTGCCTCTTCATCATCCCGTGAAGACTACAGATAGGCGCAAGCTTCGGCATCGGCATGCACCACTGTAATAGCAAGCAGAATAGCAAGAATTTGAATTTGGAAAAAAATGGCTGGGTGCTTAGTCAGACTCTTGGAGATGGTGCTGATGATAAAAAACCTCACCTCTAGACCAAATAGCAACCAAACAAGCGTGTTTTGGATGCCCCACATTGCGCGATGAGTTGCTGAACCTTAACCCTCGCTTAAAATAAATATTCGGAACGAACCTTGGGCTTCCCTAATAACTCAACAGAGATACCATGGACTGGATAACAGACATAGCCGCACTACAACCGTACATTAAAAACGGCAGTTTCGATTTCTCGACTGCAGAGGCGAATTGCGAGTTTACAAAGGCCAGTTTGTTAAGACAATATGATCTAAACGTCCAACTGGACCCGGCTAGATTGTGTCCAAGAGTACCCATCCGAAAGGCCTATATTGAGTGGATATCAGAGTTGCTACCGAGTGACGCGTCTGATATTGTTGGATTGGACGTGGGAACAGGTACATCTTGTATATACCCGCTTTTGGCGTCTAAACAGCATGGATGGAAGATGATTGGCAGTGATATCGATGAGGAGGCTGTGGAAAAGGCGCAAAAAAATGTCGATTTGAATCCGGATTTGAAGGATTTGATTACTGTGAAGCTGGTTTCGTCAGATTCTGACTTCTTTGACTTTTCAGGACTTACATTTACCATGTGTAATCCTCCGTTTTACTCTTCGTTTGAAGAGATGGAAACGAGTATGGCCAAGAAGACGAGTACACCAGTAGGAGAGCTGAAAGCTGCTCAAACTGAACTTATCACGAAAGATGGAGAGCTGGGATTTTTGAAAAGAATGATTTCCGACTCGAAAAAACACAAGCAAGTGCTTTGGTTCACGTCCATGGTGGGCAAGAAAGAGACGATGGAAAAGACATGTGAACAGCTCAAGGAAGAGGAGATATACCATGCTGTGGTTTCTAAACGGCCTGGAAAGACCAAAAGATGGTTTATTGCCTGGACTTTCAACCCCAGTGTGAAACATGAAATGGTTGCTGGAGAGTATGACTTGGAGGCTGTGGAGAAGGTGTTGATCAACAACGATATTCCTTATAAAAAGATTGAAGGAGGTGTTCTAGCCCTTCCTAAAGGTGATATCTGGAGCAGAAAATACAAGAGAGCAAAGCTGAGAAAGGAAGCCGTGGAGTATACTGATGAGTATGAGTTTCTGTTCACTGAAAAGGGTCTTGTTCGGAGAAGAGGAACAGACAAGACGGTTTGGGATTCGTTTAGTTCGTGGATGACGAGGAATTTGAAGCAGTAAATAGGAAGATAATTTATCTAGCACCTACAACAAGTAGTATTCTAGTGTGGTTGTAAAAATATGATCCTCATGGTAACAAGAGGCAAAAACAAGCCAACCGCTTCGCGATTGGCAAAAAGATTACAGCACCCAGGATTCTCGTATGGTCTCCCACTACAATACTAACTAGGCTCTCTGGTGCTTGACTATGGCTGATCGGACGGGAAGCCGTATTTTCACCAGGATATGGCCGTAACCAAACCTCCGCAACGGAGAATTGAACTCCGGTCCCCCGCGTGCTGAACAGATGTCCTGACAGGCGGAAATTCTAGCCACTAAACTATTGCGGATGGGCTATAAATTTGAACCTTAAATTTCTAATACATTGTTACATGCAAATCACGTGACGCGATTTTTCAGATCCATTTTAGAGGCTGTTCCTGATAATATAATCGATTTTAGGAAGAGGTATAGAGTAAATTGAAGGCTCTGGTTTGACATAAGACACCCATTTGACAATTTTCTCAATTATTCATGGTGCTACTGCTGTTTCAAATTTCCTCTGCCTCACCATTCTCCAATGCATTTGAATGACTAATTCAACTCTGAAAAGACTCACATTTTCATATTCGACATCCAGGCACTAATCTCCGAGGCTTAAAAATCGATATAACCTCGTCTTTGTCTTAATAGCGGGACGTTTCTAAGATTTGTTACCCCTCCTAACAGGGGTGTGTCGGCCCACATGTAAGACCGGAAATGATACAAAGTTTCCATCAGGCGGACTTGCCGGAAAATACGAGCCCTGGTGTGACTGACGTACGCCTGCGTTGGTATAATTTATTGATGTCGAACTTGTCGTGGTGGTGGGGCCTTTTTCTTGTCTGCATTTTATCGTGAGGGGCACGTTAGACAGCAAGCATGCTGGTAGGCATACGTGCATAGAGACCATTAATTGACATGGCAAAGTAACAAAGGCGTGTCCTTGTACTGGTGTATGATCGAGTATCGGACAGTCGTGTGACTATTGAACAAGTATAGGTCTTGTCTTGCCTTGGTTGGTCTCAGTATTGTCCAAGACTTATGCCAAGACCAGATACCCGAGTAGAATTCTTGAGCCAGGGCTGGAATCTTGATTTCCGAACTGTCTTCCTTGTCTCTTGTTCCGGCTTATCAACCAGTTGTCAGGTACCCCGCCAGTGAGTGTATTCAAGGCCACTTTATACGGTATTATGGAGCGTGATATGATAACTCCTTGAGAGGCGATACTTGTGTGATCATGTCTCTTGTCTGCTTGTGATAGCAAGTTTTTCCGTCTTGTGTATCTCATCAGACCATGATGTGGAATGTATGTACCCCACTATGTTTCTGCTGCTACTTTGCCAGGCCCAACTCTGTCTCAGAGCAAATAGGAGACCTCAGAAGAGTGAATTACGAGTTGCTGGATATCTCCATGTATTTCTGGAGGTTGAGATTTTACTGTGGCTCTTTTTCCAATACCGAGCTAATAAGTCGGCTTCTATAGCTTCAATGTTCGACGGTGGTTCTTCTCTACCATGTCTCAGAATAACGCTAGAGGCTCTGTAAACTGTGTCAGATAAGTACGTGCTGTGACGTCTGTCTCGGAGCTTTCGTATCGCATGTTTCACCGTGGACATGCAGAATCGGAGTAATGAGGAAGCCCTTGAGATTGAGACATGAGGGGTGTACTTGTAGATCGGCAGTACCAGTAGGGGGCTGAAACAGGGCCTTTTGGTCACGTGTTTGATAACTCCGAAAGAAACGGTCCGAATTTAGCGACCTTCAATATATGGTATTCCAATTTGGCTTCCATAACGACACGACCAAATGTCCCAAATAGGCAACAAATACGGGCCAAACCGATGTCTAGGGGTGCATTAGGAGCTACCGAATTGATCTACAGTAGTCCCTTTGCCTTAGACCGTCCCTGGGGCTAGTAAATCGCAAAAACTTTTTTTCGGTTTTTTCGGCTAGCGAAGGCCACATTTTCCAAAAAAATTGTGTCGGGCATCCTGGCCGAGCGGTTAAGGCGAGAGATTAGAAATCTCTTGGGGTTTCCCCGCGTAGGTTCGAATCCTGCGGATGTCGCCATCCTTTTTTACGATATCTCGGGAGCGGAAACCCTATTTTTGCACTTTGAACAAAGCCCAAGACAGTTTCCGCAAAGTTACGTTTCGTCAGCGAGACTAAGAGACTAAGCTCCGAAGCTCTTCTCCCAAGCCCAGTTTAACCAAGTGATCTACTGTTTCGAACTCACGGGATATTATTACGTCAGATGGCGGGGTATCTCAGTACAAGATTTGCTGGTCCGCAAGTCCACGATAATGCCACAACCAGCAACAAGCAGCGGTACGGGCGGCTAACCGGGACTATTTTGGACTGCACAATAGCATCTATTATGGAGCCAGTTTTTTTTTCCGTTAGACAAGGACGGGTCCAAGTCTTGTCCTGCAAGAATGCAAGTCAACACGAGGAGACAATAGTCGCTTATGACGCCGTGTTTGGTCTTATCGCAGCGTTTGAGTTTTGGTGTAGAAGAAAGTGGGAAGTGGAAGTGGGTGGTTATGAGCTGACTCATTTTATAGGCTAGCGGAATAAGACGGATGCGGTTATTGTACCAGGTACCTAGCCTACCTAGGCTCATCTATAACTATAGATTATTAGGCTGGCAGAGTGGACCAGGGCTATGACCTGGATATTGGTGGATATAATTCGACGTAACTGTCTCGAGTGCTGGTTAGCCTCAGAAAGTGTAATAACGTCCAAAACCAAAACCAAAACCAAAACCCTCCATTCGAAAAACGAAAAAACCTTGTTCATGGTCTTACCCGTCAGCTGTGCGATGTGTGGCAAGTGTCACCCCAACCAAAGGGTATCGGGAAAAAGAAGGACGTGGCCAAAAAGCAGAGGTAATCGAAAAACGAACAAGCCAACTCAGTAAGACATTTTCCAGCTGCCTTGCGCTCAGCTATGACACGCAATTTCATCGGTCTCACTTTTTAGTCCAAGAATACACAATTTGACATGGGTATGTAGTTTCGTTGTATGAACCAAGGTCCCACTTTAGACCAAGGAAAAGAAAAAACACCGACCCTGGAGGGCATTTTGTTGGGTCGCATGTACATTGCCTGTGCGTGAGGCTAGCGTCTAGCGCACATATCTGTCTGCGAGGCGTTACTCGTCCGCTTGCTCTTTATCACCTCTCTCTACTGGTAGATACGATGACCAACCAAGGGCCGCCTCCGCCCCCGCCATTTCCTTGCTCCCTATTTACCGCAAAATTTTCGTGCGCCAGGCTGCGCATGACAACGGTACCCCACCCCATGCTATTGTGGTTAGGCTTTGGGCTAAACCTAAGTGTAAAATTACCTTGCAGTGTTTGGTGAATTCCGGAGATATAAGTAAGGAAGAGCAGGACTGAAGAGTTCCATCTATAAAGGTCACCACCACACCAAAGGCAGTCCTACCACACACAATATGGGCACCATTCTGCAACCACCACGACCAATCGTTCTGGAAGACACCCTCCAGGACCTCCGGGTCCAGGTCCAGAAACTCGACCTGAAAATCAAGCGCGACTCGTCGCCGCCCTCTGACAAGCCTCGAAGCCTCCCCCCTCTGCATCTTCAGGCCTCGGAGCGACCGTCCGAGACGGAAATGTCGGCTGTCGACTCAGCTGCCGACAAAATCACATCGACCTTGGGCAAAAACGGCTTCAACTCCACCTCGCCATACGACGACGTACGGGTGGTTTTGGCCCGATACGAAGACACCATCGACAGTATTATGAGCGAAGCTGATGATGGAGACGCCATCGACCCTATTGGCCTTGTGGCATGCATTCTAGAGCCCCAAATCATCAGCAAAATGCACCGACGACTGCAGCGGGGCTCGTTTTCCGCCGACCCCAGTGACCTGGACTCGCCTATCGAATGGGAAAAAGTCAAGACGTGGCTGGTGTCGAAATACTCGCGATTCGAGACCGACGCCCAGTGCATCGAGGCCATGAAGGACCACTTCTACGAGGTCATGCCCGGGTCTATTGCATTCAGCAGCACTCTGGTGCTCCAGGAAAAGCTGGGCCGTATCGACGTGCTGGCCAAGACCACCAAGGACGAGTCGTTCGACCCCAAGGAGTTTGCGCAGTTTATGAAGACGCAGTTCCCCCTCGAGTCGCGAGAATGCGACGTGGACGAGGTCAACAATATCGACAAGGCCAGCGAGGCGCTTCAGCAGCTGTTTGCTGTGGGCAAGCGGATGCTGGCGGTCATGCTTGGACAGGAGTACGATTACAACGAGGATTGTGATTATGACTACTAAGCAAAAGCGTCCTACACAGCGTGCGACGTACTAACGTATTTATACAGCATTATTTATATCAATGGATGGTAATTTTTCTACTCTCAGACCGTATGACGTCGACTAAGTTAATGGTTACGCTACATGATGATATTCGAAAGCCTAATAGTGTTTCAGAGGATACAGTTCCTTTCTCTGTTTGCTAATTGGAAGAAGGGAATATGGACCTGGCAACGGTTTTAATTTTGCTCTTTTGCTCTTTATGCATTTCTTTTTTTGCAGGGTACTGAGAGATACCAGTGTGCACTATTTTAAGCCCTGTTTATCTCTTCGGTAGCCGTGCTGTACTTAGCATGGTGGGAGACATGTCTCAACAAATGAGCAGGTGGCGCTGCTGCATTGCACTGGTTGGTTGCAAGAAAGTGCTGCGTGCCCCAAATAGCACTCGCATAGCCTGGTTTCATATCAACCCATGATCAGGGTCTACGATAGCTGTCACTGTAGCCTTCTCATCAGTAGATCCGCCCACCAACATAAAGTTTCGCCAAAGGAATGTTTGTTTGATAAGGTCTTTTTGGTGGAGACAGATAACTGAAGGGTGGCGGGGTGGAGATGGACCTGACACAACGGTGTGTCGTCATGCTACAGAGAAAGCAGCAGCTGCCAACCAGTGGATCTACACCGCCCGTGGGGGCACCACTCCCCTGAAAATGAGACACTCAGGGGTCCCGTAGCGAAACATACAGGGGTAGAGATCGACACCAGCAACCGGGCTCTGCTGTACCGGGGCATGCTGTGCAGGAGGGTGCGTTGGTGAGGTGGTCAAGAAAACCAACAAAAAGTCAAACTAGACTCTGAGTAGAGACTTAGACTGAGGGTCATCCGGGGATATGGTTAGAGCCTAAGTGGTAAGGGAAGGATACATATATTGTAAGACACTGCCAGCAATATTGCGTACAGTAAAACGGTAGCAACTGCAAAAAGGACGAAACACATTTTTCATCTCAGTGCGTTGTTTACCCGTCTTCGTACCTTGCATATGAAGTGCTTTGGCGTGACCACCTATTTTATGATTAGTCGTAAAAAACGGCCCACCCATTTCCCGGACATTATTTGGCACTAGTGAACCCACCGTTCTTGTTCCTCAACACGTATCCCTCTTAAGCCTGAGGTCTATAGCCTAACTCTGACCTCTTCTGACGGAGAGCCAAATAAATAAAGCTCAGTATCGGCCCCTCTGGGGAGACCGTTAGCGCTCGATAGAGAGTGATGAGCACCTCTGACCGACGATCACTGCTGTGTTAGCTTTCTAAAGAGGGGTAATCGACAGTGCGTGCCTGGATGTCGTATTCGCTAGATTATTGGTTGCTATTTTTCAGAATTTGGAGTTGCCCATTTTTCGCCCACGACCGTTATGAACATTGCGCTTACTGAAACGCTCTCTTTGGCTTGCTGAACAAACTCCACTGAAGCTGTCCAAACTCTGTCAAACTCGCCAAACTCTGTTGGGTTGGGGTGGTCGTTGTCCCTTGCCTCAACTTTAAGCTTGCTTTCGTTTACGAAATGCGGTTGACGTTTCTGTAGATCACTTTGACAGCCAAATTGCTCGCGCGGTTGTCCCAGTGGCATTTACGATAGTATCGTAGCCGCGATGACGTTCCCCTTGTGGCGAAATTTGCCACTTGTCAAGTAATTTACTTAGCTTTAGTTAACACAGTAAAGTTCACGTCTCATGCCACACTGTACTCCACAAAGGGTCACATGACTGGCTGCACACTTGCATTCTCAAAAGCTCAAAAGAAAGTGCAACGTTAAGATCATCGGCAACAGTGTCTCAGCCGTTAGACTGAGATTTAGCCCGTTGGTTTCTCGGACAGGGGCGCGTAGTCTGGTTTGGGAAAGTGCACAAATACACGTGTAGAGAATAACACTGGCAAAAAAACAAAAAATAAATGCCTTCGGCCAGATTTGAACTGACGATCTCGGCATTACTAGTGCCGCGCCTTACCACTTGGCCACGAAGGCGGCGTGTGAGTTTGTTAGGAATCGATTCCGCTGACTAACATGGCTGATGACTAATCCTTAGTCATCCTCAAGGCTTCGGAAGGCCTCCGCCTTCCGATGGCCCTTCGGGCCCATATTGCATGCTTTATGCGAGATATTGCACTGTGATGTAACCTACGGTTACATCCCGTCTTTCTATATAAACCACTGTTGTTCTAGTATTGTAATATATCGATTCTTCACCCTAAAACCTGACTTATTCGCTATGGTATTGCTCGGAGACTTGTCTACGACAAGTCGCCCGAATTAACGGCCAAACGCTAGGATCCCCAGGATTGGATCCTAACAGCTGGTAGCGGCGCAATGGTTCTTGCGCTGTGGAGATGTTCACACGATCCGGGATGGGGTATGTTTGGTTCGTTGATTGCTCTCTCATTCGGAGAGCGAGAGCAATGAAAAGTCTTCACTGTCTTTTGTCGATCCTCGCTGGACATTGGTTTCAGCTGCTCCCTTTCTTCTTGCATTTGCAGATGGTATGCATCTTCGCATCATCTGTGACATTATCCCGGCCCTTTCTCTCTCGGAAGTCGATCCCCGATGGGATTGATGACACCGAAGCGTTCCCCCGAGAAATTTTTTTTTGAGGTGGGCTGGGTAGGGGCAAGAGTCGAGGGTTGACGAGACTCTCTTATGTCAGCTGGTGTTGCTAGTATCCCTAGAGGGTGGTAACGATGACATCGTCGGGACTTATGCAGAGCTGTGTCTCCCGAATGAAAGGGGAGAGAGAGTATGTGTTGACAGTTGAAGAGAGGAGGAATATGGATGACTACTCTCGAAGGTTGCAAGGTGGGAAGAGGTGTTGATGGCTATCAACATCGAGTTACTGTTGTCGTTCTCGCCGTCCTTCGAAGTGTGTGAGGTGGGAAGGAATGCTGATGGCTATCAGCATGACTCTGTTCTCTCACCTCGGATCTCTGCCGATGAGGTCGTAATCTCTGTTGAAGAGATTGGATGTATCTCTAGCTCTTGAGAGATAGTCGAGTAAGCTCCTGAGGTAGCTGGCGTGGCAAGGCCAGCGAGTCATGGTCCATGGAGTGGACATGATAGAGCTTACGGCAGTTGGGAAGCTTCTAGTCCCGCTGCAGGTAGTGAAGGTGCTGACGTCGCATGTCGGGTAAAGCCATACTACAGGTAGTAGACACCGTCGAGTCTACAGTCGAGTAGACTAGTACAAAGGTCTACGAGTGGATCATGTCAGAGGATCCACTGGATGGTGATAGACGCCGTGAATGTCTATGAGTGTAACGAATGAGTTCCACTGGAGTGGATCACCATGTCCACGTGAGTGACTCTGTCATGAGCCACTCGGAGAGCTGAGTTCTAGTCTCTCGAATGGAGACCACCTGGAGTATGGTGTCTCCGAATGGTTGGTACTTGAGGCTGCTAAGCCAAGAGCTGTGTCACGTCGCCCGGTGAGCCTGAGTGCTCTGGCGAAGACCAGTATTACTAGCCATCTCCGTGGGAAGGTCGTTGGCTTCATGAACCGACTAACTTACCACGGTGATCAGCCGTTACCATTGCCTTCAGCCGTGTTGCTATTATCGCTGTTGGTAAAGCCGCTTCCATCCGGGCAGTGGGCCGTTGTCCCAGCTGCCTTCCGTCGCGCACGCCGTTGCTACCAGTTGTCTGTTAACTTGTTATCTGTCATCTGTTATCCGTGATTTGTTCAGTATTTGTTCAGTCTTTGTTTGGTATCTGTTCAATCTCTGTTCGTGTCGCTTTCGAGCGTCATTGAGGCGATGTCCTGTCAACTGGCCATCACCTCAGTACGTTCGATGTGCAACTAGATTTGTTTGAGCTGCAAGATTACGCTTAAGTCGACCCTGCATATTTTTGAGTTCGCCACGTCCCTGCGTTCTGTGTTTTGTTCGTCTGCCGTCTTCTGTCTCTACTTACATGATTCCGCTTGTGTTCGCTCTGAGCACTGTCACACTATGATGTCTTCGCTGTCGCCGTTCTGTTCTCGTCGGTGAGCATCTGTTTCCGTCATGTTTGATGCCGTTTTCTGATTACATGTCTTTTGCCATGTCTGACGTCATGTTACCGCTTTGTCAAGCTGTTTTCGGGATTAGATTCGATCGTTCTATGTTACATGGAGTCGTACGCTGTCTGTTACGCTACTTTGAGTGAGTATCTGTGTGTCTGACTGACTCTTCCGCCAAATGATTCAGTACCTCTGTCCATTTCCCTGTTCAGTGCTTAACTTCCGATTGGCACTCGTTCTGGTGACAAGTACCTGTTTGTTTGTTTTCTGTCGTCTCTTCACGAGCCTGACGTTCTCTGTGAGTCGTTGCTGTTTTTGTCGCTTCCGTCCGCTACTCTGTTGCTTGTTTTTCCCCTGCTTCCGTCGTTGCTTCGTTGCCATTCAGCTCTGTTTTCAGCTCTGTTTCGATTTGCTTGCCCAGTGTCTTCTTCGATCGCTTCACCGTATCTCTCGGTGCCAAGTTGCTTTCTTGTTGGCCCGTGGTATCTCTGTTTTTCCCCCTGTTGATTACTTCGTGTTCGTCCCTGAACTGTCGTTGTTTTACTTTGAGTCTGATTCATTCTTAACGAGTTTGTGAGTACTCTGTCTCTGTTGTTAAAATGATATGCCATCATTTTGAGGTGGGCTGGGAGAATGAAGTTTTGTCTCTCGCTGCCTGTTGTTCATTCTGCTGAACTATCTGAACTGTGGTTCTGAACTATCGCCCGTGGTGTAGTGAAGTTCCCAGTTGATCCGCTAGATTGGTTAAACTGATTAGTGCAGTTGTTCCTGATACTGCCGTCAATGATCTGATCTCTCGTTGATATCGCTGTTGCCTAGTGATATGTTCTTGCTGCCTTCAAGCCATTGTTGAAGCTGTCTTCAAGCTGTTGTTGAACCTCTGGTGTTCCTGGTGGCTTTGGTTAACCGTTCTTACGTTGCCTGTCACAGCCACGTTCTTCTCGCTGTTCTGCACTGGACACGGCTCGCTCTGCGGCGCTGTCGTGTGTGCTATCGTCTGTTCTCAGCCTGTGCTTTGTCTTCGATCTGTGGGTGTAACAACTCACGCTTCCTTGGTAGCTGCCGTTACTGACGCTACTAGTTCTGTTCGCTGACTATCTGTGCTGTTTGCTGTTTCTGCTGTTCGAGATTCTTGTCTGTGCTGCTAAGTCTAGTTCTGATATTTGTTGACTACTTCTGTGCTTTCATTCTTGTCCAAGTATTCCGTTGTGACTTTGTCACTTGGTTGTTGATGTTTCTTCAACGTTCTGTTACAGTCTCCGCGACTCCCGGCTGCCCTTCATCGGCTGGAAGTTCCTGTTTTCTGGACTGTGTCCTCGAGTATGTTCATTGCTCGAGCTGTTCGATACTAGGGTTGTGATCTTATACGAATCGTTTCCTATAAGTTCTTTGCTTTGGTTTCTGTTTTAAAACAAAGTATTTTTGATACATGACTTTGTTTTGAGGTGGGCTGATGTTAGGAATCGATTCCGCTGACTAACATGGCTGATGACTAATCCTTAGTCATCCTCAAGGCTTCGGAAGGCCTCCGCCTTCCGATGGCCCTTCGGGCCCATATTGCATGCTTTATGCGAGATATTGCACTGTGATGTAACCTACGGTTACATCCCGTCTTTCTATATAAACCACTGTTGTTCTAGTATTGTAATATATCGATTCTTCACCCTAAAACCTGACTTATTCGCTATGGTATTGCTCGGAGACTTGTCTACGACAAGTCGCCCGAATTAACGGCCAAACGCTAGGATCCCCAGGATTGGATCCTAACAGAGTTGTAGGAAAAAGTGGCAACCACAAACCTTATTCGGGGTCACGTGAGGCGAATTTTTCAGAGCTCCATAGCGTAGCTGTGGGGCTACTTTCGGAGAATGGAACACCATAGAGAGGGTGAAGAGAAGCCTCAAAATCACCCTATGTCGTCAAAACCCCTAATTTCCACTCAGAACACCCCCAAAAACCGCCCTGGCTGAAACCAGTCATAACCTGTACCTTTCAATTTAAAGTTCACCACACCATTTCCAGACGCACTTCCGTTAATTTCAGTCAGACATGCTGCCCATCGCGCCTCGACCTGGCTCTGTGGCGGACAGTCTACCGAAAACCACCATGGTGAAACCGCGTTCCAAGGTCGAAAAACCCGTCAACAAAAAAAAGGCGGCGAAAAAGGAAAAGAATAAGCCCGAGGAGCTGAAAGTGGAGGAAAACGATGCTCAGCCGAAGGAGAAGGCTCTAGAAGAGGTTGCCAAAACGCCTGAAACTGAGATCAAGGAGGAGCAAAAGCCCGCAGAGGAATCCAAACCGGCCAACAAAATCGCAACCTCGACACTTTCCGAAAATGCCGACTACATTGCTCTCACCTCGGCTCTGTCTATGCTTACTAGACAGCAAGAGACGTCGAAACGAGATCTGGTAAAGCTGTCACAGATGCGTCAACAGGCTGTGGAACAACCCGAGCAGTTTCTAGACAAGGTCAAGAGTGCCCAGGTGACGTTTCCCCAGGCTCTTTATGTGACCATGGTTCCGTCAGTTGACTGGAAGCAGTACGGATTTGAGAACCGAGAGCTGGACGCAGCTATTGAGCGGCAAAAAAAGGCAGCGGAAAAAGGAGTTGTTCAGGAGGTTCCCTTGTTCAACCAGTAGGAAGGGGGAGGTGAAGGGGGTCAAAAAGACCAGGTATTTATAGTGTAAAACATGTATTATTATTGAGGACTACAAGGACATACTACAACCCTTTTGTAGAGTACAGTAGATAGAGGTCTGTAATAGCTCTAACAGGGCTCTATATAACATGCTACAGTAATTAAGCACTTCTACCTTGATCCATCATGATCTCAGTCCTCTTTTAGTTTATGTTACTGAAACACTGGACCATAGACTACCAACACATTTAGGACTCTAACTACACACTACATCTGCTTATCTACCTCTTCTTTACTTGTTCTAATAGTCAAATGCATTACGTGGTCTCCCACTCTATCTATAATTACTCCACCGTGGCGTTGGAAAAGTCCACGTTATACGTGGGATCGTCCTTTCGAGAAATCTTTCGGTACTCGTCAATGACCTTCTGTCGCTCAGCCTCCAGGATAAGACGTCGAGTTTTATCTCCAGCCGACTTGGGAACGTTAGGAAGCAGCTTTCGAGGCAGGTTGAGCACTGGAGGAGCGTCAGCCACTTCTCCAAACTTGGGCTTCTTCTTCTTTTTGTCGAGTACAGCCCAGGGATCGGGCGACTTGTCCCTCTGTTTCTTGGGGAAGAAAAGATCGTTCTTGAGTCTCTTCTCATCCATACCATCTCCTTCCTCTTCAGCTTCATCCTGTTTCTTGTAGTCCATCTCGTTCTGCAAAACTCGGTTCTGTTGCTTCTTGACGTTCTTCTTGTCCAGCCGCGACATCTCCTTGGCGTTCTCAGCCTTTCGGGGCTTTGCATTGGGCAAAGCCTCTTCAACTCGTCGGTTAAAGTCCGTCCAGGACTCTCCAGGCTTCATCTGCAGCGCCGAGTTGGTATGCGAAATGTGTTTGTTGGTGGGGTACAGATCCTTGGTCTTTTTTCTCCCTCGCTCCTCGTCCTTGGGCTGGTTAGCTCGTTCCTGACGCTGCATCAGTCGCTTGAAGTTTTTGGGGGTATCGTCATCATGGGCCTCGTTGTAGTTCTCCTTGGCAAACTTGCCCTTTTTTTTGGTAAACTTTTGCTTTTTTCGGCCGGCAAAGTCCTCGGGGTCCTGGTCCAGAGGCACGATTTCTCGCTTGAGCACGTTTCGGGGTCGTTTTCGGGGCATTGTGATGGTTAGTTGTAGTAGTAAAGGTGGTTTTCTTCAGGGCTAATAAACTTGCACTGCATGAAATTATTTTTCTGATGGCCAAACCTTATTCAATAATTTTACTGAACCATACAGACAAGACAGACAGACAGACTACACACCACACAACATGGTCAAACGAACTAGAGAAGTGGCCAAGTTTGAAAAACGAGTCAAGGCTCGCCAGGAGCAGGACTCACAGCTCGCCCAGTCGTGGAAAAACCTCAAGGACGGAGACGATGAAGAGGAGGAGGACTACGGACCTCGATCTTTCAAGGAGGAGGAGTCGCTTGGAGAAATGCTGCCTGTGCGAGGTGAGGACGGTAAAATCAAGCGAGTGATGCGCAAGAAGGGCGATAAGGTCAGTAAGAGACAGCTGGAGGAACAAGCCGAGGCTGAACGTCTGGAGGAGGAAGAGGAGGCTGCTGCTCAGGCTGCAGCTGAACAGGCCGCTGCTGAGGCTGCTGAGGAGGAAGAGGAGGAGGATATCGGTGATTCGGACTTTGAGGAGGAAGATGAAATCACTGGAGAGGCCAGATTCCGAAAAGCGCAGGCTGAAATCGCCGATTTGGCTGATCAGCTTAACGAGGACGCCGAGGAGAATATCCATTGTCTGCGAAAGATCCGAGAACTGATGGGCCGAAAGCAGTCGTTCCGAGTCGTGCAGCTGACCATCCTTTCGCTGGTTCCCATTTTCCAGTCAATCATCCCCGGCTACAAGATTCGACCTCTGACTGAAGTTGAGAAGCGAGAAAAGGTGTCCAAGGAGGTCAAGCGGCTGCGAAACTTTGAAACGTCTCTGCTGCAAAACTACAAGGCGTACCTGGACTATCTGGCCAAGTTTGCCAAAAAGTCACGTGGATCGACAGAGGGCTCCATGAAGCGTGTTCTGGGAGACTCTTGTGTGGTAGCTGCCTGTGAGCTGCTCAAGACCTCTGCTTACTTCAACTTCCGTTCTGATTTGGTTGCAATTGTCGTCAACCGAGTGGGCCAGAAGCCCTACGATGCCAACTATTACCAGGCTCTAGCTACTGTTGAGTCTCTGTTTGAGGACGATTTCGAGGGTTCGGCCGTCAAGGAGATTGTCATGTCTCTGAGTAAGATGATTCGAGCCAAGAAGTACCGAATTGACGAGTCTCTACTCAATTCGCTGCTGAAACTGCGGCTTCTCACTGAACTCGACGCACGAGCTTCTCAAAGACACGTCGAGTCTCAACAAGCCCCCACAGCCAAGGTGCGAAAGAAGGACCGGGTGCATCTGACGAAAAAACAGCGAAAGACGCTCAAGGAGAAGAAAGAGATCGACGAGGAAATGCTGCAGGCGGAGATGTCCGTGTCGACTGAGGAAAGAGAGAAAATCCAGGGAGAGACCCTCAAGGTCGTCTTTGTCCTGTACTTTAACATTCTCAAGGAACGACCACAGCATCTCATGGCAGCTACCCTGGAGGGTCTGGCCAAGTTTTCGCATCTCATCAACGCTGACTTCTTTGGAGACCTGCTGGAGGTGCTCAGAGAGCTCATCACTGAGCGTCAGATCCGATACACCGAGGACGGAAAGCAGGAGTTTTTGGAAACCTCTACTCGAGAGGCTCTACTGTGCATTGTCACTGCTTTCGTGCTGCTGGGTGGCCAGGTGGGCGAGTCCATGAACCTGGACCTCACCTTCTTCATCAACCACTTCTACTCTTCTCTTTACGCTCTGGGTCTCAACCCGGACATTGAGCTGTCACACAAGTCTCTGCGTCTGGACGACCCCAACAACGAGTCTGCCAGCAGTAAAAAGACCAAGATCAATGTTGCTACCGAGATGGAGATGGTGGTGAAGTCCTTTGAGGGTATCTTCCTACAGCAGAAGCATGTCTCTAAGCTGAGAGTCCAGGCTTTCGCTAAACGGCTCTCAACCATATGTCTGCAGCTGCCTGAAAAGTCGTGTATGGCCGGTCTCAAGATCCTCGATCGACTCAACAAAAAGTTCACAGTCATGTCGGCGCTGTATTCGTCAGATGACAGAATCACCAACGGAGTGTACCGAATGGACGTGGACCAGCCGGACCATGCCAACCCCGAAGCATCCACTATCTGGGAGACTGTCCTACTGGAGAAGCACTTTTCGCCGGACATTGCCAAGGCCGCCAAGCTGGTGCCCCGAAACGTCAAGAAGAACAAGCATTAGGAGGGTAGAATGTATATTAGAATGAATATATAGTATAATGATTTGATAGACCATGACAGTAAGTACAGTACGGTAGTATCAGATACTCCAATTCTCTCCCCTATCTTAGCCATATCTAAGACCTCAACTTGTAGTTTGACTGAGGAACGTATTTCTAAGATCAGTTTAGCTACACCAATAATTTACGGACTTGGCATATGATTACTGTAAGATGGTTCGGTGTACTGAAGATGGGTTAGCCTTACAATTACAGTATACAGAAACAAGACTTCAGTTAGAAACGGTGACTGCGAGGCCTGGGTGTGTTTACAGAGTGTCAAAACATAGAGGAAGATCAAGACTTACCAATTGTGCAGCATTCATGACTCTCACATCACTTTTAGCCATGTTGTGATTTTTTCCGTACTTCTAACTGACACCTTAGCAGAGCAAGATGAGCATAGAACGAGTATAGAGAGGGTAATTGAGTAGCTAGGACTCCAATTATGGCATATTCAGCTCAACAACTCGGTTACGAGATGGATATGGAAAAAGTGCGTCACATAAACTGAATACCGTTTCAACGATATGGGACCTGAAACAGCATAAAGTGAACAAAGGAAAAACGTATAGGAAATAATTTTTGCCCTAGGAGATGTTGGATACGCTATGATACTCTGCAGGGGTCAGGTGGGCGAAAAAGCAGGAAAAACCGTGTGTTTCTGGGTCTCAAAAATTGGAATTAGTGCAGAATAAGAAGTGAGAAGCAGATTGAAATGTAGCGAAGGATGGGTATAATGAGTTGTCTGTTGTACTCTTATATCTTATATAAAGCCCTTTCTGAACTCCCCATTAAGTTTCATATTATTCTTGGCTCATGTCAGGATATGCAAGACACCTTGGGCACATCACCAAACCCATATTCTAAACACATATCGTATGGTCTAACTACATAGAATAGAATACCACCAGTGTCAGAAGAGCATACAGAACACACAAAGAACCCCAACAGGATATATACCTGTCCAATATCCAGTATTCAGGGTACATCTCGTCAACCTTCCACATGTCCAACAACGTCTCATCTTTCGAAGGAGTCTATGACCCTCTACAGATCTTTGACGAAGCCACTCTGCAGATGCTCCAAAATCCCTCGGATGCAGACTTTATGTTTTTCCAGTTCTCCAATGCAGTAGATAAGAGTAATGAGGATGGTGTTCCTCAGGACCAGCCTTTGACCCCTCAGGAGGCTGAGTCATTTGAGTCTGTCCAGCAGTCCTTTGAGCCTGCCCAACAACCAATTGAGCCTGTTCAGGAGGTCCAGTTACTGTCTCCTGTTCAGAATCAAGAGCCTGTTACCCAGGACTATGTTCAGCAGTCTCATGTTCAGTATGGGACTCAGCAGCCTATCAAGCAGTTCCAGCCTGTTCAGCAGATTCGGGAGCTTGTTCAACCTGTTCAGCAACAGCCTGTTCAGCAACAGCCTGTTCAGCAACAGCCTGCTCAGCAGCTCCAACAGCTTGTTCAACCTGTTCAACAGACTCAGACTGTTCAGTATGACACTCAGACTATCCAGCAGTTTGATCATCAGGACTTTGTCAACCTCCAGCAGCTTGAAAACTCGCTACCTCAATCATACGACTACAGTCAGGTCAACACCTACCCTGCTCACTACCTCGAGCTAGCTCAACAGCAACCTCAGGAGTCTGTTCAGCCTGTTCAGACCTTCCAGTGTCTTGATACTGCTCAACAGCACTATCTCACTCATCCTCTACTTTTAGAGCAGCCAGTTGAGTTTCCTGTTCGAGATGTTGCTGAAGCTCCTGAGACTGTTGAGACTCAGACTATTGACAACCCAATTCTCTCTCCTGACAAGTTCAAGGACTGGGAACACCAAACCAATTTCTACTCTGCTCTGTCTTTTGCTCCTCATGATAAGCAAATCCACAATTGCAACTTGACCAACATCAAGGACGATTACGCAAAAATCCAGTGCGAGTCAAAGCTCGTCAGAGACCTGCTCTATGCCATGTTTCCCAACCCTTACTTGTCCATGTTTGATGTTGAAGGACAGGAAAAGAGCCCTGAGAAAGAGAAACCTCATCAGTATCGGTACACTTGGGGACGTAAGGAAGACGTCTATTCTTCAATGTGGTATCGTATCGACACTTATGGTAACGAAAGAGAAGGAGGAGAACGGTTCTGTGCTCTTTGCAAGTCCTGGCACAAGACCCGAAACCACTCTTGGGCTAACCATCAGTCTTCTGCTCATGGTATTTCTGCAGTCACCAAGAGTATCTACCCCTTTCCTACTGCTGTGATTCTCGATAAGAAGTCTCAGGAGCCTGATCGGTCCAAGAAACCCAAGACTGCCAATGATCTGAAGCTCAAGGGATGGTGTAAGAAGTGTAAGAGCTACATTCACCTCTTCAACAAGCAGTCTGGAAGCAAGTATACCACTTGGTTCAGACATCAGGATGCCCATATTCGTCAGGAAATGCAGCAGAAACGAGGAGGAAAGATTCTGACGCCCAACAACCCCCGAAACTCGAAAAAACGAACCATCACTGACGTTGAGAGTTCTCCTGAAGCTGTACCTGGCACCAGTCGAGACCCCGTCAGAGAGAAGAGGCATAGATTCGAGGTTCCCACTGAGGAGTATGGACAGTACACCACTGATAACCAAAAGGGTAAGGAGAAGGAGGATCATGTTACAGTGACTCATGTTCAACAGGTTCAACAAATCCAACAGGTTCAGTACTTTCAGCCTACTCAGACTGTTCAGACTGTTAACCAGCAGCTTATTCAGACTGTTCAGCAACAGCCTATTCTGGCTGTTCAGGTTCAGTCTGTTCCTCTTCAGCAGTATCAACAGCAAGTTCAACAGCCTGCTCAGAACTACCAACAGTCTGTTCAACATCCTACCCAGCCCATCTACACTAGACAGGCTGTCAACACAGTCAAGGAGATTGAGGCGTCAAACAGTAACATTTGCGCTACCTCCTCAACTAATATCAATCCTGTCATTGATACCAACACGGATACCGCTCCTGTGCAAGTCCGTTCCAACACGTCCACTCCTACTCTGAACGGAGACACCCATCTGATTGACTTCAAGGAGATGTTTGACGACATTGACTGGTCGTCATTTGACTCCGAGTTTGTGACCAAGGAATAGTCTGTATTGACCGCACTTGGCTTTGTTTATATGTATTTATTGTATTGAAGTATTATTTGAAGTTGTCCCACACTGTAGCAGGCAGGTACTAAGGTGCCACTCTATTTGGTGATCTTAAACTACAGCAACATAAACTACAGCAACAGAAGATACTGGTACTACAAGCAGTTACAATGCTACAAGCAGTTACAATACTACAAACAACTACAGTACCTACAGTACCTACAGTGTTCTACAGAAAATACTTTGGTGGGATATTTTCGGACTAAGTCCTCAAATATCCTACAGGTCCACAGTCTCGTGCTTCGCACTCGACTGTTCAGTGAAACTATACATTAATTAATCAGTGTTCTTATCCAAAACCTCCTCATACACCGGAGGCTCATACACACTCTCATGGCCCACATCTTCTCCCTTGACCTGCTGGATCTCCTCCTCGTCTCCAGCAGCCAAGATATCGTCATACTCGTCCTCATCGTTCAGGTCCACCTCCTCAAACTTGGGTTTGGCAAAGTTGGACATGTTGAAGTGCGCCGTCAGCTCTTCAGGCAGATCCAAAGAAGGAGGATCTGTCACTCGAGCCCACTGCGCCTGGATTTTCTTCTGCAGCTCGTCATCATATGCAGCTGTGGGCTTTTTGTCCTTGGGTTGAGCGTCTTCAGCCCAATCGTCCTCCTCAGAGGCCTGGGCAATGCCAGCCTCAGCATACGCCTTGCTCTTGATATCGGCCTCAATGGACTTTTCCAGAGCGGCCTTTTCCTCGTGCTTGTTCTTTCGCTCGAGATCGTGCAGTCTGATGGCGTTGATGACCTCAGGACGAGACAGATCGTTCTGAGGACGGTCTTCTCTTGCCTTGAAGAGGGTCTGGAGAGGTCGTGCAGGTCCAGTGGCGTCTCCTTCCAGCTTCTTGTACATTTCCTCGGAGAACTTGACGTAGTTGACAATGTTCTGACCATCATAGACCTTGTACTGCTCGGCAGTTTCTAAGTGGTGTTCACATCCAAAGTCAATCAGGCCGTACTTGTGGTTGTTGCACTCTTGCTGGGTCCAAGGTCGAGCAGCAACAACAGGTCTGTACTCGTTGTAGAAGCCTCCAGCACCAGCAACAACCAGACCGACAATGAGGAACTGCAGAATCATAGATCTGGCCAGACGCTGGAACACAATGGAGAACAACAAGCCGCAAGACAGACAGGTGATGTAGAAGGCAGGCAGGTAGGTCATGAAGGTGTACTTTTCCGTCTCAGGAATGAGAGGAATGAAGTGGCATCCCCAGGCGATAAGAGCGTGGCCCATTTCGTGGTCGAATCTGATAAGATCAGCAGAAAGAGCAACAGGTTCAAGACCTCTCTGCCATCGAAGGAACACAACAGCCTTAAACAGAACATAGACAGCAACAGAGCCAATAGCCAGCCACCAGCAAACCAGGTTGGAGATGGCGAGAATCTGTCTGTGGTGAGATCTGTAAAAGGGAAGACCAGCAGGAGCCCAAGGCCAAGAAATGGGAGCAGAGTTGAACGCAGTCTGGTCAGGAGTCATTTCTCTTGACACCTTGATGACGTTGTGCATGTCCTTGAGCTTCTGCACTCGCGTCATGTTACCATAGTGGATCATGTCTCGAGTGACATTGACCTCCTTGGGGAACGAAGGGTGGTAGTTGGTTTCCACGTACCAAAGAGCACCAGTGCCAGCAGGGTACCGGTTACAGGTGACTTCCTGCTGTGCGAAACCCCAGGCGGGAAGCTGAGTTCGGTGACCATAAAGGTAACACTTTTGGATCATGTGTCTCAGTTTGAAGACTGTCTGAAGAGTTCTCATCTGACGAGAAGACAGACCAGGAGTGGAGTACTGAGCGACGATTTCAATCACCCACACGTCGTTCAAGTCACCAGGAAAGCCGTCAGCTCCATAGGCAGACACCTCAAACTGGTAGTCGTTATCTGAAACAGGAGCCTTGACGTCATGAGAATGAAGACGTCGAGTAGACTGCAGGTGACGCAGTTTGACGGAGTCGCTGTTCTTGAAGTTGTTCAAAAATGCGTTCTCTTCAAAATTGGGCTGAGTGGCATTCTCCATAACCCACACATTGTTCAGATCAGTATGCTGATACAGAGAGATCTGCTGCTGTCGAGAACCCAAGGGGTAAAACTCGTCGTGAGAGTGCAGATACGAGTGGGTATCCAGGTGTCTGACGGTGAGAACAGAGCCAGACACGATATCAGCATGCACCGGGGGTCTTCGGTACTTGTTGATGGCATCCTGATGAGCAGGAGCAAGAAGATAGTCTCCATCATGAGGTCCAGAAGCAATGAGAAGATGGGCTTGAAGGACGGTAGCGTAGACAGCGAGGGGGATGACAGTGAAGGCGACGATTCTGAAAGTCACGTGCTTCACGTATGCCCACCATCCAATGCTGAGATCGGCAAAGATCCAAAACACGTTGTAGGAAGAAGCCACGAGAACGTAGAGAACTGTGAGCACTCCAATCCACCGTGTAGAGACCACACAGCCGAGATTGAGGGCTAGGGTGAGTCCCCAAAAGTAGTACTTGACTGAAAACGGCTGTTGACGTTCAAACAGTTTCCAGAACAGCAGAGAAAGACCCACAAACATGAGGTAAATGGGCTCAGCAAAAATGTACCGGGACGTGGTAGCCAGGGAAGTGTCAAACAGCACCAGAGAAGAAGCCACAAGAGCTCCTAGTCGATGTCCTCCTCCTAGTCTGACAGTGAAGTAAGCAGATAGGACCAGAATGACACCCGTAAGAGCAGCGAAAGACCGCAATTCAATGTAAGGGACTCGGGATCCGACGTAAATATGGTCCTGTTTGATGAAAGGAAAGTTACCGTCGTAGTTGAAGAACAGAGACACCAGGTAGTACATCAAGAAAGCCAGAGGAGGCTCAGAAGTCGGAAAAAAAGCACGGCCAATGTACTTGTTGATGTAAGCACCGACAGCAGTTTCTTCGTGAATTGTAGCTGGGGGGTTAGGCAGGTCGTAGAATCTCACCAACACCGAAGCCAGCAGCAGCAAGATACTGATCCTCACATCTGCTTTATCCAGGTCGTTTTTGATCTCCTGTGGTCGATCTGACGACACTACCGCTGTGGCGGGTCCCGGAATGACCGATCCGTCCTTTGATCTGCCCCAGTAGTGTCCCAGCAGCACTCCTGTTCCTGTCGAGACGTTTCTGCTGGTGAGGTCTTCAGTGAGCCCGTCTTGTGGGCTCGAAGCGCCTTTGTCTTGTGTCATGTCAATGAGGCTGTGAGTGTGATTGCCTTAGGTGTTAGCAGCAGCTCAGTCTCTTTATGGGTTCTGAAGAGAGCCCCGCGGTGGTCCTGGCTTTTTGGTCTGGATACCAAACTCTATCCCACCTGTGCATTTCGCCTTGGGAGCTAAACTTTAGCTGACAAGGGTAGACGTTCGACAATGTGGGGAGAACAAGAGAGAGAGATGAGTCGAGGTAGTTTATGCCATATAATGAGGTGGTGAGTGTTTGTGTCATTACGTGTTTGTGTAATTAGGGGTTTGTTATTAGGGTGTTTTTGTTCTGAAATAGGTCCCCTTGGTGGTGTCCTGTTTTCTTCTTCTGACAAAGTTTCACCATACGAGCGGTGATCAGTGGGGAAGACTTATGGAGCAGTAGGTTTGCCAGTGCTGTACCGAGGTGAGCAAGGTGGAGAGCGTAAAGGGCAGCTGTTACGGCATAAACTGAGGCGGTTGAGGACGCAAAAACAGCGAAATCCGAGCAAAATCAGCATCCCCGAGTAATACGCGCTACGTGGCAGCTCTCAGACTACACGCTAGCCGCTAGCTTGGTCTAGACATAACCGGTTGGTAAGCCTGTCAACGTCAGAAGAGTTAAAGTGCAGCGACAAGCCATCAACTACAAGTAGGTGAGTGTGCCAAGAACAACAGTAAAGAGCTGACCATGGAACAATAGTTATCATCAACAACTACGATACAGGAAATTCCACTCACACCCTAGTACCTCCCTCAAGCACATGTATCCAGGGTCATTAGATCCCCACTAACCCCAACTCAGCATCCGCTAACTCCACATGCAGAATCCCATACACAGCACAGGATGCATCAATGGCTTTATATATCTGAGACGCAACGTGTTTGGTGGGCATTGAGATGAGTTGTATTAGTCAGCATGAGGCATTTCACTGTGCAAAGTATGGACATGTGAAACATCGTCAGGAACTTACAGTGTTAAGGCTTAGGCTGAGGCTTGATTGCCCAATTTTCAATATGAATCCTCCCAACAAAGCCTAACTAAATTATCCTTATTAAACCCAAGTAAATACTGCTCTTGAGAGAGTACCACCACCATCCCACTTTCCGCCAAAACAGCCAATCAACGTGTCAGTATACTCACCCTGCCTCAATTAACACCCCATATTTATTTCTTTCCAAAATTCACCGGGGATCATTGATTTTTCACTCGATGAAATTTCCATATCAACCCTTTCTAAATTTTATTTTTCATAGTAGCTACGGTGTACTACGATACGGACTCGCTTAATCGTAAGCTCTACACATGGGCATTCGCTTCGCTCATGCCCCTTTGTTATTCAATTTTACCTATATTAATGCTAACCTCCCGGCCCTCTAATCATCATCCTCCTCCTCCTCGTCCTCATCTCCAATCTTGGGAGCCAGGTAGAACCGCAGGTAGCCGTTAGGCAGCAGGTACTCGACCATGATGGGCACCTCGGACGACATGCCGAGATGCACGTTCTGAGCGAGACCAGAGGCCTTGCAGAAGTTGTTGAGATACTTGAGGTTCAGCTCCATGGACACAGGGGTCTCAACGGCAATGGTAGTGGAGGCATCCTCGTCGACAGCAGAAGAGGGCTTGATGAGCACAGATCCGTCTCCAACATCACCCTTGCAGCTGAACTTGACTCCCTCCTTGTCGCAAGAGATCTTAACTGACTCAGAAAGCATGAACATGTCTCGCATAATCTTCTGGAACGCGTCCACGGGCATGGTAATATCGGACTCGTACTTGGTGTCGGGAATACCCAGATGCTCCTGGTCAATGGTCATAAGCTTGAGCACAAACTCGGACACTCGCTCGGACTTGGAGTCCTCGAAAGTGAGCCGCAGCTGGTCTCCGTTATCATCAGCCATGAGAGTCAGGGCATCTCGGTCGTTGGCACATCGCAGAATCTTCACCAGAGAAGCCACCTTGATACCCAGAGTGATGTTTCGGTCGCATCGGTAGTCGGAGAAGCCGTCGGAACCCAGCTTGAGCGACACCAGGGCAATGTGTGAAGAGTCGACGGCCTGTACGTCGATTCCAGTCTCGGAACACTCAAAGTTGACGTCGGTGACGGAGTCCTTGATAGCGTCGATGATCTGGGTTAGCAATGGCTAGGGGGATTGTTGCGTGGTACTCACCTTCTTGAGAAGAGCGGCTTCGTTCAGTTTGGCCTCAAGCATTGTGTTAGTTGTGTGTGGTTGTAGGGTGGGTGTTGATGAAAAGAAAGAGGGACGTGTTTTAATCTAAAACGCGATAAATCACTATTCCCAATTGGGACCGGGCACGCGTAGGTAGGGTAAGAGAGTGCAGCTGCGTGGCTGGCTGTAGAAGGGGATGGTGAACGGGTTTTTTGGGGTGGAAAATGGTCAATCACGTGACCACCGGTAGTATCATTAATCTGTCAAGGTGGATTTCCCACATTGTTGTTTTTCGTCCACATACACTGGTTTCCAAAGGTTTCACCCTGGCGTCAACGGCCCATTTAGGTTTGATAAAACGTGCGCGAATGGCAGCATGTGTATACACCTGTGGGTGTGCTGTATGAAATGCAGTGCATAATTGACATCATAGGGGCTTCTCCTGGCTTCATACAGCGTATGTCGGTGTGTATGAACTCCATTGTATCACTGAGTGTGCACTTAGTAGGGTTAGTTCAACTACTAACAACAGTTTCAACGAATGATAATTAGACGTTGGGAGAGGCCAAAATTTGACACTTTTTTTTTCGCTTGAAATTTCATAGTAAGGCTGACACTTGCTAAAGTAAGATCAATCCATCAACCAACAAGCAACAACCAATATTGTACGTGTAGAAAAACAAACAAATATCGTAACACACTGGTGAATCGAACTGGCAACCTCCAACCACCTCCAAAGCCGACTCGGATCTGTCGGTCCATGCAACATGTGCATTGGCAAACTCTATGATGACTGACTCCGTCAAGACTCCCACTAACTTCCGTCTTCTCTTTCTTTGACACATTATCCACTTCGACTACAATGTTTGCCAACCGAGCTATGCGACTCCAGACCCGAATGTACTCCACCGGAGCCAAGACCCTGAAGATTGGTGAGTATGACAGAGGGAAGGTGGGTGTGGTGATCTATGAGTCACACCCCGGATTTTGTGAAATGTGAAAAATAAGGATGTGAAATTGAGATCGAGGATTTGACGGAACAGGACTACACATGAGACAAGATGAACTCAGATCAACAGTGATAATGCTTCAATTGTTGATTCCGTTCATTGCTCTTGGTCACGCTTAACTGTTGCTCATTGTCCATGTGATCCTGTCTTATGATACAGCTAGTTGCTCACAGTGAACTACAGTTGTCTCACTCATGATCCAGCTATTGGGTCCGTTCGTGACCTTCGGCCACTCACTACCGCATTCACTTCCGATCGACTCGCTTCGCTCGTCGACTAACCCAGGCCTCATCCCCGGAGACGGTATTGGCCGTGAAGTCATCCCTGCCGGACGAAAGATTCTCGAGAACCTCCCCTCCAAGAACCTCAAGTTCGAGTTCGTCGACCTCAAGGCCGGTTTCGAGCTCTTCAAGCAGACTGGAACCGCTCTTCCTGACGAGACTGTTGAGCAGCTGCGAAAGTGCGATGGTGCCCTGTTCGGAGCTGTCTCCTCTCCCACCACCAAGGTTGAGGGCTACTCTTCTCCCATTGTCGCTCTGCGAAAGAAGATGGGCCTTTACGCCAACGTGCGACCCGTCAAGGCTGTCCAGGCCACTGACAAGAAGGTCGATCTCGTCATTGTCCGAGAGAACACTGAGGATCTGTACATCAAGGAGGAGCGAGCCTACGAGAAGGACGGCCAGCGAGTTGCCGAGGCCATCAAGCGAATCACCGAGCGAGCCACCGACAAGATCGCTACCATCGCTACCAAGATTGCTCTTCAGCGAGAGCAGGTTCGAAAGCTCGAGGGAGGAGAGCCTTTCCACAAGAAGCCCATTCTGACAATCACCCACAAGTCCAACGTGCTGTCCACTTCCGATGGCCTGTTCCGAGAGGTTGCCCGAGCCTCTGCTGAGAAGGAGCTCAAGGCTGAGGGTGTTGCTGCTGACGCCATCATCATCAACGAGCAGATTGTCGACTCCATGGTCTACCGACTGTTCCGAGAGCCCCAGTTCTTTGACGTTGTGGTTGCCCCTAACCTCTACGGAGACATTCTGTCTGACGGAGCTGCTGCTCTTGTTGGTTCTCTGGGTGTTGTGCCTTCTGCCAACGTTGGAGACGACTTTGTCATTGGAGAGCCTTGTCACGGATCTGCTCCTGATATCGAGGGTAAGGGTATCTCCAACCCCATTGCCACCATCCGATCTACCGCTCTGATGCTCGAGTTCCTCGGCTACCCCGAGGAGGCTGCTTCTATCTATGCTGCCGTGGACGCCAACCTGGTGGAGGGCAAGCTGCTGTCTCCCGACCTTGGTGGATCTGCTTCTACTGAGCAGGTCACTAACGATATCATCTCCAAGATGAACTAAGTAGAAGACACCTGATGAATAATGATTAGATGAGAGTATACATTGCGGTAGTGAGTGGCCGAAGATTAACAACTACCTGGTTCAAGTGTAACGACTACAAGTAGCCGTTTCACTATATGAACAACTGTAGACTGACAATGTAAGAAGCAGAATCAATGAATAGGATAACGAGACCTACTTGTAGTAACTAGTCTGTATCGTGTGATTTTACAGTCTACAGTAGCTATATACAGTATTCATTTACCGTCAACTGGGATATTACTTAGTTCCATCCTGAGCTAGCTGAAGAATGTCAACTAGGCTGTAGTTATCCATATTACCCACCTCCCAGAAAAATATAAATGACATAATCGGATTCACAGCAGTCATTATACCCATATTTCACCACAAAATCTCAACTTTTCAGTACTTTTATTCTCAGCTTTATGCCTGCCAGTGTCCCACTAAGCTACTTAACATTTTACATGTTCTCCACTGCACCAAGTATACCACCAGAAAAGCAGCAAAGCCCCACCACAAGCCCAAAAAGGTCATACAAGCATGCAATATCAATTTCCATCCTCTCCGCTCCATAACACGTATCTTTTTCATCTCCTCTATCTCCCACTTTCTAGTCCTCAAACTCTATAATCGTTCCCCGTATGCCTTGGCTTGGCTTGGTTTACAACACTTCTGTCCAACACCATACTAACACCTACCACACTTGCACACCCCGCACACAATGCCAGGGACGCCACAGTCGATCCACAGTGACGCGTCTTCGCCTCAGTCGCATATATTGACGATTCACGAAACAGACACGGACTCTTCATCGCAACCGCAGTACATTGATTCAGGCGATGAAGACGCGGAAATCATTGATCTGGACGCCTCAGACGCCTCAGATTACGCCAGTGACGACGATTTGTGCCTGGCAGCTCCTCCACCGGACCAAAACAGCAGATTACGCTCTGTAACATGTCCGATTTGTCTGGATGAACCAGATCGATTGTGTGTAACGGAATGTGGACACTTGTACTGTGGAGATTGTGTGTTTAGAGCTCTCTCTTCGGGTGTTAGAGCCTCGCAAAGAGCAGGAGAATGCAGCATTTGCCGAAAAGCCGTGTTCTACAAAGACGTGGTGTTTTTGGAAGCCAGAATGGGACCGCTGTTGGAAAATGAAGATGATGAATATGAAACAGACTCGTCAATAGAAGACGAGAGGAATGGAAAGGTGCAAAAGATGCACGAATCGCTAACATATGATTTGGACGAAGTGGATACACTAGATGTGACTCCTTCGTTACCGGATCAGCAAACACGTGAACGAACGTGAAACTAATACGGGTTGTCGTGAGTCGCGTGAACCTCAATATATTTATTCTCTATGTTCTGGTAACTCAGTAGTAAGGTGTAGCTAGTGTCTCACAAGTAGGTTCTTATCAGATCGGTATCTTATCAGATCTTGGTGAAAGATGAAAAGTGAGCTGTGCTAAGAAGAGAGGTGTATAAAGTGCATCCGACAGTCTTATAAGAAGAACAGAGAACCTGGAATATACTATACAGCCCAAGAAAGGTGGTTTGAGGTGAGGGATAGTGAAGAAGTGGCTGATCTGAGTGCTTTTCTGGAGGATAAAGGGGAATATAACAATATCGGTGTGCTTTAAATTGACTATATAGAGAAGGAAAATGTTTTTCTAGGTCTCTACTTCCTTTACAAAACTTTTCAAGGCAATTCATTCATTCTCCATTAAGCCAAAATTAAAAGTCCCCCAGACGAGCCAAAACAAAAGCTACCATTATTAAAACAGCTTGTAGGGTACTTTGAAGCTTGGTTTTCACCACAAGATTATCTGTTACGCGTCTAAATACCCCATTCTCTCCAAAAATCGCGCCGAAAATTTCATCAGAATGGCGCTCCTGTAGGCCCAAAAAGTACCATTTTAACGTTCGGTTTCTTGGTCTAGTCGGTCATGGCATCTGCTTAACACGCAGAACGTCGGCAGTTCGATCCTGCCAGAAATCACTTTTTTGCTGCGTCTACAACTGGGAGGAGTTGTGCTGAGACGCTCCTTTTTTTTTTACCATATTCGTTTAGTCTCCGTTTGGTGCTATTTTAGCGCCATTTCTAACGGTAACTTTAAGCCTCTAGCTAATATGATCATGATTATGCTCAATCTCTATCTAGATGAGCTATTGACATCTGGTTTTACGTGCAACTACTCATGTCTTTGTTAACGATTAGTGTCATTTTGTTATGTACTTTTTGTTCAACTACAACTGCGCCACCTTGACAACCTGTCCGTCCTTCTTGGCAGACTCCACACAGGCCACAATAACGGCAAACTGGTGGAAGGCCTTTCGGGGGTTGCTGACAACCACCGACTTGTCCTTCTTCTCCACGGCCTCAAAGAAGTTCTTGAACTCGGAATCGACCGAAAAGTGCTTGGACTCCTCAACAGTGAACACCTCGGGCTTGCTCATGTTGTTGGCATCAGGACCAACCTGAAGAGTGACGGTATCGGGAGAACCAGGAGACCAGTCGTAGACGATAGAGCCCTCAGTTCCAAAGATCTGAAGAATGTTGGTCTTCTTGGTAGCTCCAAAGGTGGAAGCGTAGGTGAAGGTACCAAAGACACCGTTCTCAAACTTGAAGGAAGCAGAGAGGACGTCGACATCTCCTGAAGTCTCTCTCAGCTGAGTGGTGTAAGCGTTAACCTGAGCCACCTTGCTCTCGAGACACTCGGTAACTACAGTAACCTGGTGAACTCCTCCATCAGACAAGTATCCTCCAACATGCTCGGGGTTGAGTCTCCAGGCTGTAGCAGCGTACTTGTTGGAAGGGTTGTAGGCTCCAGTGCCCTGGAAAATGAAGTTGATGGGCTTGCCAATCTTGGGAAGCAGCTCCTGGACCTTGGCAACTCCGTTATGGTAGACGTACTGCTCGAGAACAATGACAGGCAAGGGAGAGGCGTCAGTGAGCTCTACGACCTTCTTGGCCTCCTCCAGAGAAGCAGCAATGGGCTTTTCGAACGACACAGGCTTGCCAGCGTCAAGAGCGAGCTTGAGATTGGCATAGTTGTGCTGAACGGGCAGCAGCATGTCTACAACCTCGACGTCTGGGTTCTTGAGCAGAGCATCAAAGGTGGGCTCAACAGTGACCTCATGGCCAGAAGACTTGGCATGAGTAGCAAACTCCTCGGCCTTGGAAGCGGTTCTGTTGAACGCAGCAACAACCTTGGCCTCTACAGTAGTCAGGGCAGGCAAATGGGCATCTTTGGCAAAAATCTGGGTTTGTTAGTAAGCATGCATGGGTGGCAGTTTGAGAGCAAGGTGGGAGGGCTGTGCATGAATGGTACAGGCCATGTGGGGGTAAATGAATAAAGATAAGACAAGCAAGTGAGACCTCCAGCCTCACAATCACATGCCCTTAGCCCCATGGGGTTAAGGCATGGAATACTGTTTAAAAAATTAAACAAAAATTTAAAAAACAAAACAAACAAGAAACGAAGAAAAAAACATGCTGCTCACAAAACAAAGAGAACGGAAAGACGGAAAGAGTTCACAAAAGGAATTCCTCGTATGGAAGATGAAACTGCCCATCTTGCCAAAAAAAAGCATTTTGGCTCATTGCGTCGGAACCGTACTTCTCGAAACGACGAGTAGCCCCTTGTTCAAGATAAGTTCCACGGGATCTCCCGGAGTGGTGTAATCCTTTGAGCGCCGTTGTCTGCCCACCGCAACAAAAAACATCTCGCATCGACATCACGTCAGGAAGGAGATCAAAGACAAAAAAACAGAAAGCAACAACGAAGCAAGAATAGAAAAGACAATGTCAGACATGCCAGATGACGTCTCAGACTAGTGCGCTAGTGCTTGCGTGCATCAATGATGATGACATAATCACCCAACCCCATGGGGTGGCATTTCCCAACAAGTCTAAAACACATGCTTGGTCTAGGCTTCCCGCAACCATGATCTTCGCAATTGCCAACAACCTCAATCGTTATCTCTGTTTTGCCGTTTTTCTGCCGTATGCAGATCAATCTCTTTTTTTTGCTCTTTCCGAAAAACCCCCCTGTTCGCTTGCACGCAGGATGGGTCCTGTAAGCATTGGTCACTCAATTTCTTAATGCGCACAGCGTTTTTTCCCTTTGCGATCGCCTGCCTCGGCAGCAATGTCCCTGTAGCTCAGTACTCACACCTGTTCCGAGAATTCCGACGTTGACCATGTTGAAAAATGTTAGTTTGTAGGGTGTGTAAATGGTTAAGTTTATCCGAGTGACGTGGAGACGGATTAACAGGTGGGGTAAAATAAGGGTAAGCGAAAGGGTCACGTGCCGCTTGTTCTCGGCGCGGAGTGCAGATGTGCATTATCTCCTTAAACCTTAACCCAGAAACAGGTTGTTAACTCCGGGACGGAAAACCTTGTTACGCTGGTTGACAAATAATTAACAAAACAAGAAGTCGTGGACAAAGTTCGCACACATCACGTGACGCCACTACTATAGCTCCAACACTCAGACTTGGGGTAGTTTACCCGACATGCACTCCGTCATACTTTCGCATACGATGACCAAAGCTGAGTATATTTGACTACCAGTGTTTACAAGGGCCCACAGGAGTTTTTCATGGGTGGAGCAACTTTGTACAAAGAAAGGAGGGGCTAGAGTTGATGTTTTTTTTTTCTGTGGGGGTCGACGACAACTGTGGGTTACATCGTCAGAGCAAGGAGTCTTGTTTCTGTTCAAGGCACACGTCCCAGTTGTCTCATGTTCATGAAAGACTTATGATAGCATGCACACCCTGTTTTTCTTACTTGGCAACCCCCTTGGCACATGCAAACATGTTGTCTTTGACAGCAAGGCGTCGTGCCGCAGTGGAGATCTGGAGTCTATTAAAAGCCGCACTAGCTAAATTGGGATATACGTCGTCAATGCGCCGTGGGGGACACTGACTGCGCACCCAAGACACCAAAGAGACGGATGCAACCTGCCAAGGCCTGAGGTTGGGCGTACCAAAACGCGTCCAAAGAAGCTCAATCCGCGTGTTTTCAAGCTCACATACCCTCTCAAGCTCTGCACAGACTTCAATGGGACGTACAAATCGGGCCGAATACATACCTTACCGGGTCCCTGATTCAGATGCTGTCTTTTGCGTTTTTTCTTGTTGTTGTTTCTTGTTTTCTTGACGGCCACACGGCCAAATCGCTGCTGGCTCTACTGGAAGCCGTGCCCCTAGACACTTGACCAAACACCAGACGCGAAAGCGGTCTACAGCGCTGGTTTAGCGGATACGGGCTCGGATAATAAAGTGCAAGATACGACGCGGAAAGGCGTACTTGAAGATTCATAGCCGCTGTACGTGCGCACGTCCGATGTACTCTTGTCCAAACTGGGCTGGGCTGTGCGTGTTTGTTCTTGCGCTTTGGCCACCGTGTGTGACCTGACGCGGTACATAATCTCGCTTACGAGCACCCCGGTCAAACAAAGTCCAGGTGGAAAACTCAACTGCGAAAGCTAAAGTTGGAGGTGAGTATTGCAAGCGAGGTAAACAAGGACCATGGGCAGTTAAGGGTGATGTGGCAAGATAAACAATGCCCATCGTACGTGTTTCAACCCTACGTTTCAGGCCCATGGCCAAACCAACACCAACTGTTTATTGGGGTCTGTAAATGCATCTATGTATCTCGTCGTCATAATCTATGGGCTCTTCTCTCTTCTCTCTCTCTCTCTCTTTCTTTTTGATCTCCTCCTCATGCTAGTGACAGCTTGTGGCACTCAGGGGCTACAAACTTATGCCAGTCACTTTCTCCGTCTCTCAGTCGGCTCTCGCACTCCATGTCCCGTACCTTCCATATTCGTATGAGCGCCTCGTTGATGCGAGCAGAGTTGCCCAGCGTGTGGCGATCTAGCTCCTCAAATGCAGGCAGAATGAATCCACGGCCTAGGTTGCGCGACTCCAAGTCCTCGTCGAATGGAGACAGCTGCGATGCTGTGACAAACAAGGGCCACTGCAGACACGTCCAATGGTAGCCGTGGCCGAGTACAAACTTGGCTGCCTCCAGCACCAGCCGCACCTTGCCACGGATGTAATCGTGTTCCGGCCCGTGGCGCAGCAGCGAGCACCGTAGATATATCTGGGCGGCCACGGCCTTCATTTCGGCCACCGTGTGCAACGCCATATCGGGACTTAGCGGGCCGGGGGTCTCGATGAGGGTGGCCAGATCCACCCCCTTGATGCTTCCGATTTCGTTTTCCAGCTTCTGGGCCTTGGAAAAGAGATCCAAAATGTCCAGGTCGGGGCTCAGGCGTTTTTCTCGAGAGAGGTCTGCAGCGTCGGCAATCAGCGCAGTCAGCTGCTCCGAACAGCCCATCCACTCGTTGTGCTTGGTGGACTGCCGGTTCCACAGACTCGAGTCAAACAGGCCCTTGGACCCACACGCCGTGCGGCCCATCACGTCCTGATATGCAAAAAACTGGATGCCCATGTGCAGCGCCGGGTCCTGCGATCCATACGGCACCTCATTGATGTACCGCCATGCCGGAATCAGGTGCACCGTCCATATTTCCGCGCAGCCGTCCGAGATTTCGTAGATACATAGCAGCGTCATGGTCAGCAGGACGGTGTGCGGTGGGGTGGCCGGCTGTGTACGCGAGTGATGGCGGTCTAGCTCAAGTTGCAGCAGCCGAAGGGCCTCGCTCTTGTACTTGATGGCCTCGATAATCCAGTGGGGCTCGTCACGTGCCAGCATGCACGCGGCCACCGCCATGATGGCATAGTGCAGGGCGGATCCTGGCTGGGCGAGCTTGAGTATCGCCTCTGGTTGCAGGGGCATGGCGTACGTGTCATTGTGAGAGTGTCGGACTAGAGACGGGTCCAGATTCGACGTGGAGCCCTGTGCTGAGCCATTGGAGCCACGAGCCACGGAGCACGGGTTGAAGACGGCGGAGAAGCGGTAGACAAAGTAATGCAAAAAGTAGGCCTGGTGGTCCGAGTTGCGCTGAGGGACTTCCAGCGGAACCTCGAGCAGGCGATTGAGATGGGCGCTCGGCGAGTTGACCGAGACCTCCTTGGAGGCAAAGAGCTCGTCGCGCGGGCGCTGCTGGGGCACAAAGTCGGCGGAAAGCGTGTTGATGAAGTGGCGGACCGGGGGTGGGGGTTCACTTTCCGAGCCCGACGAGGTGTTGGGTGTGTTTTGGTACATTTCATCCTCCATAAACTGCACGGCGACCCCGTACACGCATTTTTCTCGGCGACGAATGCAATTTCCACATGCAGGTTTGGCTTCGTCGCACTTGACTTTGCGACGGCGACATTGGTGGCAGCCCGAGCGCGTTCGACGGAATTTTCGGGCAGCGTCGGCCATGGGTTTTTGGTGATGCAAAAGGGTGTGCGGCAGGTTGCAGCAGGGTATATGTTGAAAAGCAGAGGGTTTGTGGTTGTTTGGGTGACTGTAGAGTGTTTTGGCTGCGTTAGCGAGATTACCCGAGGTTGTGGGGAGGTTGGAATTTGGAGCAAGTTTGTCAATGTTTTGCTCAGTATACAACGGTAAGCGAGGATCGGAAACAAGCACGGACAACGGCTCTGCAAGGTACTCACGTAAGGGGGCTCCCGGGGGACAAATGCTCAATGAGGAAGTCGGACTGGCTCGATCTCTTGGTCAAGTGTAGGGTGGTCCAGGGAACAAGAAGTGTCTGACGAGTTGTAGAGTCGATGACGTTACAATCTACTGTAATGCAACCAGCTTAGTGTGATGACTGGGGTAGATGGCGTGGCTGTCACGTCTAGGGCGATTCCGCAGGTGGTGTGTGTGTGGACTTGGTGTGGTCGGTAGTAGCGGCTAGTTGGTAGGGGCGCCTTTTTTTTTCAAAACTTGATGATGTCGAGCAGATGGTCGGGTGGTGCTCGTGGTCTGGTAGAGTCGGGGGTGTATGTCGGGGCTATCAACAGCTGGTATCGATGGGCTTCATATCGCCCTCCAACCACCTCTGACATTATATACCAAGCTCACTGCTGGCTCTTTTGTAGCTCACAGAGTCAGCAGACAAGGTGCACCTGCTTGAAAGCTGTAGGCCACTCTATTTGCACAAAGTGTAAAAAAGGCAAAGGCAAACCCAGACTTTCCGCGAATCCAACTTTGTTGTTTTTCCCTTTTTTTGTCCATACTGTGCATCGCTAACGTTGCAACTCTATCACCGGTTAACTCTCGAGTCGTCTAACTTAACCACCAGGACAGGCCAAACGAAAAGGCACAAGACTGTGCTTGAGTCAGATGGACCCATTAGATCGCTGCTTCACAAGGTATACTGACTACCGCTCGTTAGACGTGCAGCTGTATCATAGAATGATGCAAAGATATCATGAGATTTCCAAGAACCCATGCCAAGGCTCCTCGCCAGATCCAAGCCGTATACGGCCACCACCAATGAAACCTCTTTGTCACGTCTACTAAGGCGGTCTACCGCTAGATTCGATTGTCCTCTGTACCACGATGATTATCGTGGGCCAGTAGTGTGGTATTGTCTACTTGTGAACCTCACTAGATCGGTTGGCGACCCATCGGAGATTTCCCGGAGAAAGTGGCCGCAAGATCAGACCCTTACAGGAACGGTCACGTCACGTCAAACGGGGTCTCTTGGCCCTGTATGAACCTCAGAGTGCGCTGGCTGCGATTCTCTATTTTTCGGAGATATCTTTCGCTGCTCTCTGGGTTCTATGCTTCTTCTGCGGAGCTCTTGCTTCTCCCACACTTTTTGGACATCTCGTGCAAAAAAAATGCAAAAAAAAACAGTCCCGAAACTCAGTGTATATTGTGCACCTGCAGGTCAACTGTAAATGGATTTAGAAACGCATTAAGCTATTAGGCTTTGGCACAAAAGCGAAAAGTAGAGGGTGTCAGAAAAGCATGAGCGCGAATAAGTGTGATGACGAACGATACACTAAGTTTGTAAAAGAGCATGGAAGACGCTGGAGAAGGTGGACCAAACAGCTGACAAAATCATAGCACCGTAAAAAGTAGCCGATCAACGGCTGTAGTGATCTGACTCGTCCATTGTGTCCTGTGCTTGTTCTATTTTTCGCTTTCCAGTCCCCCATAGCTCGCTTTCAGAAAACTCCTTGTTTACACCGGCCACCATGCTCTTTAGACTAGTCACGTTATCGTCTAGTCGGCCTCTCCTTCAACAAACCAAATTAGACCCTTTACTTAGCCCAATGCAACCCTATAACCGGAAATATATCTACGGCCCGCCACAGATGTATACGAGATATGACGAAAGATAAGGTGGGCTTTGGAAATAAACGAAATCACAATCAATTAATTATCAATTGTCTCTTTCTTCTTCTTCTCTTCTTCTTCTTCTGTTAACCACTGTTGGTATACTTTCATACTTCCCATTCTGGCCAAAACTTTTCCCTTTTTTTCCCATTTCTTCCGCGACTTCTCTACACTCTCCGACAATGGTGCCTTGCAATAGCCCCATGTGTCAGAGTGCCACCCCGTTTTCTGTCAAAAGCCCTTTGTCAGATATTATCGCCTGTAGCTAGAAGACGCTAACGCGCTTCCATTTGCGTCAGAGCTAGCGGGCTAGTAGCGTTTTTACGAGTCCTCGGTCAGACCAGCGGATAGCTGGCGGTTAATGGAGTCTTCGGATCTTTTACGGAGCCATTATAGTCGGCATTTTTTCGGAGCCTGGACCGTCAAACAGTTGTAAAAAATACAGTGGCCAGACCCAAGTGGAGCCAAGTATAGCTTATTTAAGTCCACCTTGTTTTGTACAAGAGGAGGTGGTTGTCCTGTGTGTAATACGTACACCGACACACTAGCCACCTTATTTGTGCCCCCTCTCGTACCAAGACCCCTCAACTAATTAATTGCAACCCCACCACACACCAAAGCGCGCACACAAAGGACAATGAGAGCATATCGCACCCGCATGGCCACGCCTCCTGTACGTGGGTCTTTGCATTTGAGGCCTCTTTCCCACCTGGAACCCGTACCCCAGCTCCCCAGCTCCGTATCCAGCTCCCCTGACCCTACAGATTACCTGGAGGGTAGCGGGACTCCGGAATCGGTGACTCCACGTGACTCTCAGGACGATGGCAAGGTGTGCTCTGGTTCGGTCAAGTCGCAGAAGTCTGGCAAGTCGCAAAAGTCGTGCAAATCGGCAAAACAGAAAAACAAACGAACATCGTTCAAACACATGCTCAAGAAACGCAACAAGAAGCCCACGCTGACAGACATCTTTCTAGATCCCGAGGCCAACGACTCGCTCTACACTTGCCATGCCACCGACATGCTCCCCAAACCCAAACACTACAAGGTGCGCCGATGGAAGAACCAAAAGAAACATCAGGCGTCAACGCACGGCGATACCGAGACAGATACCTACTATGATTCCCTGGAAATGCAGTCCGACCTGCGCAAATACTACGTCGGCTCTAGAGGCTCCACCAATACCACTAATACCCGTCTCAGATACCCTGTTGGAACTGGAGCCACGATTCTGGCATCTGCACCAGCAACTTTGGAGGACAAGAGTTCAAAGAACTCAAACAGTCCTCCAGACACCTGGGCCAGCAGTTCGTGGAGACCAGCTGTACGTCACGGCCGATCTGAGTCTCTATCGTCCGAAGAGCTGCCTCAGCTGGTGGTGACACCTGAGCGAGAAACGTTCATGCAGCGGCTGCGACACCGGTTCCGAGCATGAAGCCTGATTCCCATTAATTATTCTACTTACCAGTGATGGACAAGATACCCATAGAGACTTGGAGCCGATTCAAGCTCCAAAGGTGAAACCATGTGTCTCATTCGCTTTACTTGTTTTTTTCGCACCTTGTTGTGTGGAAAAAGGAAAAAGAAACCTTTGTCTTTTTGCTTTGATAACTATGACAGGGGAAAACTGAGATCTGATCTGGGTCATCGGGATATATATAACGTAATAGAGAGCTCCGAAAGATTATATCTCCAACCTGTACAGAACTTCCTCTTTCATCAACAAGACCCATCGCTACCTACCGTAACGCGATGATATAAGCACTAAGTCCTTATGGGCTAATTTGGCTTATCCGAGATAATATATTTGGTTCACGGTGAATCTTGTGTCTATGGCAGTCGTACGAAATAGGCAACTATAGGAACTCTAAGGAAGAGTGCAAGATACATGACACATGCCCACTGTACGTACAATGCCTGGAGAAGGAGGAAGGGCTGTTTTCATGGGGCTTACAATGGTCGTATGCCAAGATTCCAGGAAAACCAGATTCGAAGGATTTTAGCGAAAGTCTAGATTACGTCATACTCAGGGATGTTCACACGCTCGCAGATTTGAGGTAAGGACGATGCAACAAGAAACTGTTTTGCAGAAGGTTGTCTTTTGTGTTTTAATCGGTCAGAGGAGTTACATAATGGAGTTCCTAACCCAGGGCTAACCAGTCCTAACCCAGTGGTTGATAGTGTAGGATGATAGTGTGGGATCAGGCCGCGTTCCCAGGGGCCGCACATCCCAAAAACCTCGCCGACCCCTAACCCACTCGGCCGAATCTGGTCTGATGCCCTAACCCTGCCTTGGTTTTTACGCATATACCCTAGCCCATTTTTGACCCAATTTGGCAAATACCCTAACCCTGCCCTAACCCGCTAGTCCAAATCCACCCTCCCAACGGCAGCGTCACGTGATACGCACATCACTCATGTGCGCCACTAGCAATCAACCCCACAACCCACACACCACACTCTACAAACAACATGTCCAACGAATTCAAGTCCACCGTCATGCCCTCTCAGGAAGGCAAGCAGGCCAACCTCGGAGGCCCCGGAATCCAGATTCCCAAGGACAAGGAGCAGGCTGAGGCCGCTTTTGGCCAGGTTCGAAATGTCGATGCCAAGCAGCTCAATGAGCAGATTAACAAGGAGGAGAAGGCCGCGGAGGCTGCTGCCGAGAAGAAGATCTAGGCGGTTGCGCTTAGTTATCTGAATATTATTGATTTAATGTGTTATTGAGGTGTTGTAGTTGATAGTAAGGGTGGTCAAGGTGGCGTAGGTTGACGAGGCTATCAAGCTTAAAAGCAAGCTCTACAGTGTTGCTGTTGACGGAGAATGGGTTGAAAAGAAGAAAACAAGAGTTTGTATATATTTGCGGTTTCAATTGGGGTAGTAGCAACAAAAAAATTGTGGTTTTACGCTCCGATGAGGTGTTTTAGTGTGTGTAGTGTGGTGCTTTGTTGTTGCTACTTTGGATGATGATGCCTGATTATGTATGCAGATAAAAATGGTAGGTCTAAGGGGAGTGAAAAATGAAAAATAACCACTCTTAAAAATAAGCAGAGGTGTTAGTCTAGAACTTTTATGGTAACGGCTTGCAAAAGAAATGTGGTAGCAGTGTGTGGTAATAATATACGACTGTTTCAGATGTGTAAAACCACATTGGTTTCGGAGGAAATTGAGTTTTTGCTCGGGATAATGACGTCTTAACAAATCACTGTTTATCGTATGATATATTTAATAAGGAGTGACTATCTCTTACCAATGGGGCACTGTGGAACAGCAAATGTACCGCTTGGAGGTAAATATTGCCCTTGTGGTTCAAGGTGTAAATAAATCCCCTTTTTTAACCGCCTAATAGCCGCCTTACATACTCCAGACACTGCACATTTGGTGCTTGCACTGTCCGTCTATAACCATGGCCACACGACAAAAATAGAGTTGGTCGTATCCTCAGAGTGTGAAGAACGTGTACTAATGAGTACTTTGCAAAGACCATATGGCAATAAAAAAAATCATAGCGAGTCTCTGTTGCATGTTCTCCATTATGACCCATTTATTTTCCCACCTCCATACTCCCACATGCACCTTCTTCACTGCTCTAGGTCACATGACAACTTAAATTTTTACGCACTGATTCAACACACTCACGGCATGCCCGACCCCTGGAGTGACGACTGGAGCGCAGTAAGTGTCGTGTTGGCGTCATAGCACCCTCCCCTACCCCCAAACTAACACAGACCAAAAAAGCCGCGTCGGAAAAGCCGCTTTCCGGAGCTATTCTCTCGTCAGTTCAGCAGGGAGACATGGGCCAACCCCCCAACCAAGTGCAACCGCCGGGGTTTCGGGGCCAGTTCACGCTGAAAACGCGCGACAAGAGCCTCAAGGGCGCTCAACAGGTCGGTAGAGCGCCTCCCAGACCTGCCGTGGTGCTGGATCAAAACAAGGAGACTTATGAAGAGAAGCAGAGACGGTACCAGGAGGTCCGTGAGAAGCTGCTGGGTAAGGAGTAATTATAACGGGAATGGAATGAATTTGGTGTACTGAGTGGTAATGGCTGTAAAATCGTCAGCGGAACGTATCAATAAACTTGCTTTGTAAGCCTCGTTGGGCGGCAATGTCGGCTAATTGCCGATATCTCACGTACCGTAGGCGAGAAGTGGCTCGGTGTGGCTCGGTGCCCTTCGGACACCTCACCCAATCTCGCTTAACAGCATTTTCACTAACTCGGCGCGTGTTTTCGCCTACATTCTCACCTCGCTTGACACCACACTATCTTCATCAACAGCCCATGCATGCAACCACAGGCTTGACGATATTTGCCTTGGAGTACATGCACTGCCTGGCTCTCTAAACTCTTCCATGAAGCCCTTCCATGTAGGATGTAGCCCTTCTATGTAGCCCTAGGCCCCCCAGCAAGTGCATCACTGCATCAGGGAATACGACACAACCGTATACGCCGTATACTCTTTGTAGATGGCGCTCGTATCGACTTTAACAGATGTATTTAGCCTTTGGCCACGCTACATCTCAATCACGCTTACGCTTACATACCTCGCTTGTGCAAGCTCGGATCCACCTACGAGCCGTGCCAACTGAGAGAGACGACATTATGATTTCCCACACTCTGCAAAGCTCGTTTAGTTACCTCTGTACCTGCGCGTCTGCCCACACTGTACAGCAGAGGTCTCAGGCGATCATTTCAGGATCTTCAAAAAGTGGCCGCCGTGAATAATTTTTGCTGCTGGGGCCACAAAGACCGGAACAGTTGAAATCGGGCACGCGGCTGTTGGGAACAACCAAATGGTCAAGTCTACCTTGCTCAATAATTACTGTTGTGGGTTTGGGAAGGTGATCTTCACGCACTGTATTTTGCGCTGTTTGTTAGAACAAATATGTTGCAAGTGGCCTGTTTCAGAAATATTTGGCAAGTAGCTGGTTGCCGCGTCGTCTGTAAGCAGAAAAAGAAAAAACAACAGTGTTTGTTTTGAAACGGTGCATGGACACTCGGCAATCTCGGCTATATCCTTTTTGAACCTCGCTTACGCTACCCCACTGTCTTGGCTTTAAATTTGGGGGGGAGGCTTTGTGAGCAAAAGACAGGGTAAAACCAGCGTCTGCTCCTAAAGCGGAAGTAAAGTCCGTTTTGACGAGCTTGCGGTTTGCGAAAATCAAAAGAAAATGAAAATAAAAACATTTTTAATTTTTCCAGCGCCAAATCCGTCGTTTCCACAAAGTCAACGTTTTCTCGACGGATACGTCACGTATAGACCAATAAACCCTCTTGTCGACGAGTGGAGAGTGTCCGGATTTATAATCGTCATCTGTCTTGCGGGCTTGGTGGGCCAACTGAAAGTCACACCACTGGGACGTTAGTTAAGATGCTGTTTGGGGAAATAAAAGACCCACTGACTGGACTGTGGTTGCCCCTTTAGTCGTCGACGTCACTGGTACAGTTCTTGACCTTAGTTTAGGATTTACTTTAGCCAGAGTGTATTTAATATCGTTTAGATAGATAGTTACAGACTTTGGCTAAAGAGAGCTTGCCAGAGGTTTTCTTGTCCGATGGACTGTTGCTTAAAATAAGTCATCAGTCGTATGCCTTTGCATTTTCCCGTCTACTGACTCACTTTGATCAGGTCCAGGAGTGTTTCTCTCAATGCTTTCATGCAAGGGTCTAGTGGGGCAATTGTTTCGTTCGGGCTCCGGAAAATATAAGCAGCATTCATGTATCCGTTTCTATTCTCTCATCGTCTAATATATCTCCTTTGGTGGTGTGGGTTATGCCCTCAGTCAGCCGTAATTTCTCTATCAGCCGTGCTACCGGAGAAAAAAACAAAGCAATGTTGTCCGAGGGACCTCTCGGTAGGTTTTTTACAGAGGTAAACCCGCCGTATAGGCTAACTAAAATGTTTAATCCACCAGACAGTCCGACGCTCTATCTCCGACCCATAGACATTTCCAATACGAGCCCGAGAACCCATGGACAGGATATGAAAGCATGCGGATTTGTGCTTATCTCGGTGCGGGATCAATGCGCACATTAAAGCCGGGTGTTAACACCGCGATATAAGTCCGCAGAACATGTACAAGCCGGAGATAGTGTCTGGAGGCCTGTAAAAATCACCCTGAGTGCTCTACCAAGTCCATACCATTTTCCATCTGGTCGCGAGCCACTTTCCCCTCGGACGCGATACCGCACGGTTAATAGCCGAGGTTCAAGAACCTACGTGGTGTCGGAGAAGTCTGAGGGAGACAAAAGACGGGTCGGAGATTAGAGGACTTGTGGTCGGAATAAGGACCGAAATGAATAGACAAAGTGCACAAACGGCTATCACACATGTGGAGCTATAGGACGCGGGGCTATAGTATAGACGACGTGCATTGCTCCTTGTCCGAGAAAATGGCAAACGCAGTCGAGTGAGGATGGTGGAGTGATTGAGAATACCAGGTTATTTTTAGCCAGGGTAGAGTGTCTAACTTAGTGGCAACTGACTCTCTGGACTAGTGACTAAATGGCTTCCATTCAGGAACACTTTACTGCGTTTGCAGCTAGTCCGGAGTCCGTTGTACGAGTGAATCGTGTGAGAGAGGCTAAAGGGATTAGACATCATGTATAAGTAAAGGCTAACTAAAAGAGGTAGAAAAATAAAACCTTTGGCCGCACAGCGTTTGTCTTTTGCGAACTCAAACCTTTTGGCAGACTGGGCGTATTTGCTTTTTTCATAAACCTTGCCAGGCATAAATAATATCTATCATAAAAGTCATGAGTGGCAGACAACCTTTTCTAGAAGATTTTCAGGAGGGCCCACAGCAGCAAACCAAAGGCAGGGGTCCAGAGAGATTAGCGTCCGATAAGTCTACTTTTATGAAGACACATGTATTTATAGAAAGTCCATGGGTTCAGTAGAAATCGTCATCAATCAGCAGGAGAGAGCAAACACGGACGTATCGGAGCGAATGACGAGACAATGACCTTCTCTGTTGATCCTCTCTCCACACCTTTTGCTCGATTACCTTCTGATTGCATACTGGGGCTCTGGCTTTACGTTTCTTTGGGTGTACATCGCCGTTGCGTTGGAAAAAAAAAGTTGATCGTGCATTTTCCTTGCGTTATCTTTGTTTTAGCGGCGCGGATATAAGCCGTACCAATGGGGTTAGTGCGGCGTACGCATCTCCGAAGAACGGAGTATGGTTTTCTCGGCGTTGAAGTACAGGAAATAACGTGATGTCAGCCATTGCGAAAAAAAAAATCAGCCAATCGCGCACATAAAAATGAGTCTCTTGATTGTAGTGATATGACTGACAGCTCCCCCTTTAATATTTATATTTCATTTTATTTACGTCGTGTCGTGTCGCTACCGACACGTGTGCCAAGTCAGCCTTACTTGATTTGCTCTTGAAGGTGAAACGAACTTTATTCGCAGCCATAACCACCAGCTCCATAGATTTGGTGATAAGTTAGTTTTGCAAGGCAGATCGACTTAACCACACCACACAACACACACCACCACCATGTTTAGAAAGCTCGCACAGTCAATGGGTCTCGCCAATGAGCCCCCAGAGTACGTCTACTTCACTTTCTCGTCGCACAAGATCCAAATCTCCTTTGATCCGGAAGACTCGAGAAAGGAGAAGGACCCCAAGGCGGGTGTCACGGTCGGATTCTTGCGTGAGCGGGTGCGAATCTTCATCCAGGACGACCAGAAGGCCCGACGACACGCCCGAATCAAGGCCAAGGAGGAGAAGGAAAAGGAGGAAAAGAAGGCTAAGATGGGCAAGGGCAAGAGCCGACCTATGAAGAAGAAGAAGCCCAAGGGAGAGGAGGCTGATAAGGAGAGCTCTACTGAGCCTGAGGAGACCCGATCTAACCAGGTCGATGAGGTCTACGCTCCCGTTATGCTGTCTCAGGTGATTTTGATCCATGACGGCAAGAAGCTGCTGGACAACTCCAAGCCTCTGGCTGAATGTGGCATCAAGACCGGCGATATGATCACGGTGCTGCTCAAGCAGGAGAAGGAATTCAAGCCCCCTCCTGCCGCCACCGTCAACACTCCTCCTCCTGCTCCCAAGAAGGTTCTGTCTCCTAAAGAGCAGATTGATAAGACACTGAGAGAGACGGAAGCCGAGCTTGGACCGCTTATTAAGAAATACATTGACGAGTCCAAGACGGGCGAAACCCCGGCTGTCCCTCCTAAAGAGCAGCATCGACGACTCTGTGAAATGGTGCTACAGAGACAGTTCACTCTGGACGATGTGGAGACCAACGGAGACCCTGAGATCCGAGCGCTGCGAAAACAGGCCGTCAACGTCATGCACAAGTACCACGAGAGCTTAGACGCGGCTCTCAAACGGTATGAGCATGGTGATGAGAAGGAGGCTGTTGAGCACAAGAAGAAGGAGGAGCAGAATGGCAAGGACGGAAAGAAGTTGTAGATTGTATATAGTTAGCATGAATTGTTTGATTTTGGATCTTGGCGTTCAATTCTCGTTCGATGCCGCGTTGCAGCCATGGCATCGATAGGCAATGCACCCGTACATGGCAGTGCAGCCTCATGCGATGAACATCAAAGTGTAGCGTCTGTAGCCCTCCACCTCGCTACGACGTGTACAGCACGCTGTCAAACAAGCAACACTTGTCTCAGTCGTAAGGTTGTCATTCTGGTTCGCATCTGTATACGGTATACGTATGGGTGTGATTACGAATACTAGAGTCCACTGTATGAGAAGGAGTACTTGTTCAAATAGACACTGAGCTGTCAAGCGTGCGATCTGTCAAGTTAATCTCGTCCCATCTTAACAGCAACTTGCGTATCTCGTGACACCAGACTTTGACTACTGTACGAGGTATGAGTAGTCTAGTCACTTACCACCACACACGCCAAGCGCCCTGTAATTCCAATAAGGTAAATTTCTCTCAAACCCCGTTGCGGTTGCATTAATTTGCATCGCGGAATGTACAGAATCACCTACCTCGGCTCCGCTAACCCCACCAACAAGAAGCTCCAAAGTATGTGTGCAGAGATTTCGGCGTGGTTAAAATAGCCGAAGCGTCCCCACAAGCTGCGGAATCAGGTCACTGGCTAAGCTTTGGCGATGTATAAGTCCGCCTCGTGAAATTGAATCTCGCTACGAGCTCGGCAAAGCAGTGGGACTATCCGATCTCCACTGTTCAACCTTCAGCTTGCAGACCAATATATGTGCGTGGTTTCTGAGAGGCCTAGTCACATCCTAAAAGCAGTTGCTATGTCTCAATTGTCTTTGATCGTCTCTTTTAGACTTGTGAGGTGGATAAAATGGAAGCCTGTGGAGGTACGGTACCTATAACATAATAGCTATAAGTCATAGGTGGAAGCAGGAGTACGATGCCGTTCATAGATGGGGTTTCCCACGGCTCAATTGTGCAGAATATCAAGTCTTGAAGAGATTCGCATGATTTTTGAGCGAGTTATTCAAGATTACTAAAATGCTCCCACTCAACATTGCTATCAGCACCACACCCTATATTGCAATGTTAGATAAGTCACAGTAGGCTAAACACAACCGGGAGCTATTAATTCAACCGTCGCTTGCTATGAGACCGTTTTCCACGCTTCTTTCCGTTGTTTGGCCCTTAGCTGATAATCTTGTCCATCACAACAAAGCGTCTCGGAGTTAAACGGAAACAAGGAGGGAAGAAGCCTACAGTTCGAAATTGTATTATTCATTCCACTCTGAAGGATAATAAACACCGGAACTCTCGATAAAAAGAAACGCCACAAGGCCCTGGACAACGGCCACACTATGTTTGAGTGTCATTCCTGATAAACTTGAGAGGCTGTTAGAGAACCTAGAGATATACAAATGAAATTCAGAGCCTACCGTTTGATAAACTCCACGGAGCCTTCCAAAAAAAGCACTGGTGGTTGTAACATACTGGAGTTATCCGTGGGTTGTGTGTTTGGTATCAACATTTGTAACACTGTAGCACGTACAAATACTACCTGTACCCATGTGACGTTCACTAGAAAGACTTTGGGACTGTCTCACTCCTGGTGTACCGTAACATCACCTCACCGTTAATATCGAACGCTTTTTGCATGTTAGACAGAGAAATAGAAACAGGTGGGGGGTTCAAAGCTTCAAGGACTGGTTTGAGAGTATATTTGGAGTGTCTTTGTTGCTTTTGTATGGCGTTATTTGCTATATTCGGTTTAAATATGATAGCCTGTGTCGCTTAGTAATATGGAGTGAAGAAAATGTAGACCAAATTTTGCCTAAATGGGACTACCAAAGATAGGAGAGGTTTTTGGGGGCTCTAATAATGTATTAGTGAAGTCTTCATCTTCTCTGGTGTTCAATTGAGTCGGTAACGGCACATTTTCATACGCAAAGGTATGAATTTGTATGGCAAGTGAACGAAATATTCATTTTATTTCTACTCAAAGAGATTATGTATAATCTTTGAAGGGATATATCTTTTCCAGCAAGTGCCTGTCATTCTATCATATGTTCCAAAGGAGTTATGACCATTTCTAGTTTTGGTGTCCGAGATGATCGAAAAAGTGAAAAAATTAAATGTCAATTTTTTTGAGAAAAAGAAGTGTCAGAGCCGTTAATACGGCTATTTAATTAAGTATCACCTGGTTTGTTTGGTTCTCTTGCTTTGTTTCGGTCCTCTATTGGACTTCTTGGGGTTGTACACTCTCGTCTCGGTCATAGTGATGCACTGGATGGCCTCGATACGAACAATCACTATCAGGACCTCGTTTTTATGGCCTCAAAAATCATTTGAAACTGCTCTTTTGTCTCTCTTTTCTTTCTTCAGGGAATTTGGTATTTCTGGTATCAACAGTTAGGAGCATAGAGTATCGTTAAATAGAAGGTATGACAAGAAGAGCATAATTAATCTTCTAATATATACTAAAACAATCAAATGAGATATATTCCAGACCCATCTAGCTTCTCATTACTTCAGTTCACTCTCATCTACGAACCCCATATCCTGTGTTTAGTCATCCAGACAGGATATGAAGTCCCAAAAAGTGCACACTAGCAAATCACACGTCATGGCCAACAACTTGAAACACTCTACGCTCTCTTGGGGCTCAGTATTTGCCAATTATGAGTAAGCAAGAACACACTTTAAGAGAGAGTTCATCTACAACAGGAAGAACACTACAAGTAAAGTAGCAGACGCCTTTAAACCCCTGCTCTGTTCGCTTCTCCTACTCACGGCACTTCTCTGTAACCCTACTAGTATTAATCCATCTACAAGCACCTACACTACCCACCCCTCTGTTAAATAAAGCAGTTAGACTATCTACCCCCCTGTCCTACGACAAATCTCCCTCGTCCAATTTCCTGAAATTCAGCTTATCCTTGGCACACTGATGCTCGGCCCAGCCCCACAGTTTGTACAGCCCCTTGATTTTCGCCTCTCCGTCAAACTTTTGTTGTTTGAGCAGCACCTCGTTAACTGACGCTGCTACCGACCTTCTCAGCTTGAGATCCAACAAAGCCTGTAATCTAGGCACCAGTTCCGACGGCTGAAAGCACAGCAGTGCCATTGTTTCTTCCAAATCGTCCAGTCTGTTTTTTGTTGCTTTTTGGGCCAAATTTGACGCGGCAAACTCGAGAATTTGCTTGTAGGGAAAGTTTTCCGACGAGAGATTCTGGTCGTTTGCGTCTCTGATCATTTCAATGAGCTGTAACCTCAGCAAATCGAAATGAAGGTCTTCATTGCGTTCCAAAAGTTCTGGAGAAGACTCGTTGATGTGTGAAATAGCCCCTTCGATATCGCCACTGTGAATGAGCGTACGAATCTCATGTCTGTGATTGATACTCTCCATGGACAGAGTGAGATCCATGTCTGCTTCTTCAGCCAGTTGTCGTGCTGCATCCTTGTAGCCCTCCACAATCAGATAGTCCATGACGATGGAGTTGAGATCAGCCTTGGAAACAGGAATAGCGTCCAGCGCAGCGTCCCACTGGGTCGCTTTCTTTATGGATGGCATAACGGGAGGTGTCAAGTGTGGAGATGGTCTGTTCCACAGCTGGAGATAATGCATATGCATGGCAAGAGGCAATATTGGGAGGAGGTGTGAAGTTTAAAAGGAGAGAGATGAGGTGGGAAAGGAAGAAGAGCAAGGTGTCAGAATAATATTAGCCAAGTCATGTGACTGGGTGTGCAGGTGGTGTAATCGGTTTTTTGGTCATATTTGTTGTTTGTCACGTGACCGGTGATTTCGTGACCACCTCTGATATCGTCTTTTATCTCTTATATCTACTAAATGGCATAGGTATAGAGCCTGGTCAAGATGAGATTAACCTGCGATAACCTCGATAAACTCAAGACACGTCAAGTGATAAGCGAAGCGAAGCGAACATCAACAACAGCAATACAACAACACAGAATACTCAATACTCAATTCATTCTTAATAATAATACACAATGTCCGAAGCTCACTAAGATCACTTCTTGTAGTCCAGGTTGGAACCATTGACAGACTTGACAAACTTCCAGTCGTCAGTCTCGGCATAATCCACAATAGTAATACCAGAGCCCTTGCCGACAACAGTAGACAGCTTGTCGGTGAAGCCCTTGGCCACAGCATAAGGCCAGCAGGCAGGGTTCCAGAAGTTGGAGCCGGAAGTATAGTTGAGGAACAGCTTGGGCTCAGCGTTGGAGGTAGAGTTGTACTGCTCCGATCGCTTCATCAGGTTCTCCACGTAGCCCATCTTCTTGTCCACGTCAGCAGGCTCCTTGATCTCACTGAAATCCTGAACCTCAAAAGTTCCTCGGTCATCGTTGGTGGTGTTGTAGTCCCACCAGTGGGCGTCAATGCCCATACCGTGGGACTTGTTGAGCAGGTCCTGGCCGCCAATGGCAAACCGTCGGAACAGCACAATCTTGCCTCGCACGTCTCCCAGTCGAGGAATCTGGCCTCCGAGGTAGTACCGTCCCTGGTCCTTTTCCAGGTACTTGGCCCAGACCAGCTCGGCAAAGTCGTCTCGTTCCCAGGTCTGGCCTTCGCCCTTGAGCGACAGGATGACTGTCTCAGAAGGGTGCTGCTCAATCCACTGGTACACCTCTCCAAGAGCGTCGTCCAGAGGGAAGGCCTTGGGGATACGGGCAGGGAAAGAGCCGTGAATGACCTGAAGGTCGTCGGGGTTTGAGGAGCCCAGGAAGCCTCCGAGTCCTCCAAGCGAAGGTCGGCCGGCTCGAATGTCCAGGAACCGAACTCCGTTGTTCAATTGGTCGGTGATGGACGCTCCCTGACACTGCACCGAAGGGAGAGCAGTATGGTAGCAGCCGGAGTTGTGGGTGCCGACAAGGGACAATTGGGAGAGAGCGACGTCGTCTCGAATATCTTGAAGCCAGTTGGACATTTTGGTGTTGGTCAATTGGTGTTGGAAGGGTCAATTGATAGTTGCTAGGAAGGAGGTGTTCTAGATCGTGGGCTGTGCTGCAAGCAACAATGCTTATTGTCCTGCACGGCCAGCTAAAGATGCCCAAAGCGGTAAAGCTGCCCTTACCCGGCCTGTCAGTTTCTGAAAGTGGGCCCGAGGTCTAGAGATACGGGCATGGGTTCAATTCCTGGAGAGTGAGCTTTTCAGCCGTGTTTTGAAGTGTCTCTGATCTTCTTGATCAACCTTGAAGATCAGAGTTGGGTTGACATGAAAGATGGAATAACGTGGCAGTGAAAATGCGACCTTGAGATAGATGAAAATACAAAAAACAATTGCTGTGATACTCATACCCTCGGCTTCAGCTCGTACTGGCTGGCTCGTACGCGTACAGTCACACCGCCAAGAAGTGCAGGGAATCCAAAGTCGAACGATGAACCTGCAGCTTGGATGACCTACAGATGTAGTCTTCTTGTAGCCAGGTAAACAGTCTAAGACTTCTACGGTCTTGGAAGACAGAAATAGAACCAATGTAACATTCCTTAGTGTTCTATAACAGCAATTGTGGTAAAGATGGGCGTAGGCAGTGTAAAGACAGACCTGAAAATCGCATCGCACTTCAAACGCGTGCTGTACAATGACACTTGTATGATAGACCAGTTGTACGTATAGAATCGAATCGAATCGAATCGTATAATCGCATCTCATCTCAGGTACGGTTTTCAGGGGTAAATACATGTATGGAAAGGCTCATTCCACCAGCCACGCGTTGTGTTGTGTTATGATGTTCGTATTATGAGACAGACCAAAAACCTGAAACACGATTCTACCGTTGTGACGTGCTGCACCGCCTTTGGCAGTTACCCGGTCCGAAGCAGCAGGATCTACAGGGCTCTGACGTCAGATCGAGTAGGGAGCTATACATGTGATGTTTTTTTTTTGACTTGTTTTTTTGACTTGTTTTTTCGACTTGTTTCATATTTAGTACATTTCTGAGTGGTCAAATACTGGGCAAAACACCGTAAATCTCTGTTGTTGTTGTCCACGGAACTACCCCTCATTCTGGTCTGTAAGACATGTTGTTGCTTAAAGAGACGCGTGGTTTACAGCCCGGTATTTACTGGTATAATATTTCGTCTGGCGGTCTCAGCCTTGGTCCAAAGAGGCAGTCAGGGTACGGGTCAAAACAAGAGCACCACGGGAAATCTAGCTGGAGACAGAAAAGAGGAGAAAACAGAGAATGTCTGCTTCAAAGAGGGGCAACGTACAACAGGGAATGTAGGGGTCAGGGGTTGTATAGAGACTCCATCTGATTGCACCTGCCTAAACAGACTAAGCGACCAACGTCTGGTAAGCTGGGTTTATCTGCCAACATCCAAAGCCTCCCGTTATATCTGGTGTTGTCTAAATAACTCAGACCAAGGCCAATATCGTGCTTAATCCACTCGCGTGAATCCCTCATAGAGTTTCATCAAGGTTTGTCGTCGTATATTTGGAAATTGCTCAAGCTGAGATGAGCGTCAGTAGCAAGAGATTCAGGGGTTTGGCCGGGTATAAACACTTGTAACGGATCTGACACTGTCACAAGTGTCCAGCGGCTTTTGATTTCCATTTTCAACCACATCTTTCAACATGGCTCGAGCGATTTTTTCATTTCATTTTATGTTTACTGTCAGAAAAATCGCTGCACTGTTTTTCTATTTTTCTATCATTTTTTCTTCTTTCTCGCGGGGCAGGATCGGCACGCTTAAGGTAGTCCACAACCTCCGACAGCAAGTGAGGGGTCTAGAGAATAGCGGAATCTGGGGTACTTGTAGATTTATACAGCAACGTTTTAATTATATACGTGTATAAACAGTACTTTTCAATTGCTGTGAGTCGTTTAATTTACTGCTGTCTACTGGTATGTGCGGGGCTTACCGCACTCTCAGCCGCTGTTGCGTACGGCGGAAGCAACTCAATGGTGCTACAAGTAGTTCCGTTTGATGTTAGTGCCACCTAGTAACGGGAACTACACTGGTGAATATCAGTACAGCATCAGGAGAGCGTATCGTATGAGTACGATACCAGGCCGGTGTGTTCGGGTATTTTGTTATTCCGCTTCCCTGTTATTCACAGCCCGACAGATGTTAGCGCCAGACACTTTTAGGAAATTGTTAGTGGACCCCGCTCGAGCTCTGAAAAGACAAGTGTGATATTCTGCATTGGGCTAGGGCACCACGGTTTAGCGGGGCGGCTGAGTGTGGGCTAAGGCAGGGTAGGGGGCTACGAGATTTGATTTTCGATCTACGCTCCATCTCATCGAGCTCCAGCGATATATTTCTTTGGTAAGCCGTATTGGGACGGGCAGGTGAAAATAGACAACAGAGCACCCCAAGGTTTGACGCAAACAAGAGCGGAGTGTTTGGGTCCCAAAGAGCCTAATTTTATTATGCTGTGTGCATACCAAGATACCAATCAGAAAAGGTTACATGAGCAGGGGTGCTTTAGCGAGTGTTTGGCGGGGTTGACGGGAGATGTTGATGGGGGAATAGACTATGTTGGTGATGGAGAACCGAGCACACCAACCTCCTCCACTAATATAGGCCGGAAAAGATGTATTTCTCCCACCTCCACTACATTCCAAACACTGAAACAGTTTCACAAAAAGCCAAAAACACGCGAGACCCTAGTCCACCAACCTTTGTCTTCCCCTGATGCATGGGCGACGCATACCCATCCTCCAAGCTTGTTTGGCCCAACATGGCCCCAAAGTCTAATAGTCCGGGGCTCTCCCCGCTCTCTTTTATAGTGTCGAGTCCCCAACCGTCGAGGCTTACTCTGCCAGTGTCTACCCATACATTCGTTCATTTTCTCTTTCAGGGCCAGCAAAAGCGCTAGACGACACACTACCGGCGGAACATACACTTTACACTCGTTTTTAAAAGTCGCCAACAGTCGTTCAAAACAGTCGAACATACCCCTAATTCTCGACTAACATGCACTTTTCTTCCATCCTCACCCTGACCGCCATTGCGTCCGTGGTCCAGGGCTTTGCTCCTCCCTCGGAGCAGTACCGTCACAACCGACCCGACCTGCAGAATGAGAAGCGAGACGCCGCCAAGCCCGTTCTCATGTCGTCCAACCGAAAGGTTGTAGTCGCTCCTCATCCCGTCAACCTCGAGGCCTACACCAACTACTACAAGAAGGTCCAGAACGAGCACCACAAGCGACAGCTCTTCAAGCTCAAGCGACACCTCGAGGCCGAGGAGGAGCTCGAGAAGCGAGACAAGTGGAACGGAGGAGGCTACCACGCTCCCATCAGCCCCGGCGGCTTTTCGCCCTTTGCCGTGGTCGACGAAAACAACAATGAGCTCACCGAGCGAGGAGACATTCTCGACATCATTGGCGATATCCTGGGAGGCCAGAAGGAGACCGACCCTAGTACTTCTTCTGCCGACGCTTCTCTGTGGGCCAAGGACGCCCCTCCCGTCATCCATATTCCCTCCCCCGGTCTGCTGGACCAGGAGCGATACGCCTACCGAAACGATTACAAGGCCGATTACCTCAAGGTCCCCGAGTCCGACCACACTGTCGGAGGCATTCTGGGCGTTGTTTCCGACGTTCTGGACAAGGCTGCCAGCGGAGCTGTTCAGCATAACGACATCTTCTCTCAGATCTTCAACGGTCTGCTTGGCGACAAGGACGACAGCGGTAACGAGAAGCGAGACCAGGTCGAGGTTGAGACCGTCACTCTGACCCGACTGCACACCGAGTTCAAGACTGTGTGTGCCACTGATGTTGTCTCTTGCACCAAGACCACTGCTTCTGCTGCTGCCACTGGCGGTAACGGAAACAACGGCAACAACGGCAACAACGGTAACAATGGCAACAACGGAAACAACGGAAACAACGGCAACAACGGCGGCTCTTCCGAGTCTGGTGAGGAGGTTGACACCTCTGCCTCTGCTGGTGCCTCTGCTTCCGGAACTGCCTCTGGAACCGGCTCTGCCTCTGCCTCCCTCTCTACCGGCGGCTTTGGCAACACCACCTCCATTGTCACCTCCGGCTCTGCTTCTCCCTCTTCCACTGCCTCCCCCGGCTCTTCTCGAACTGGCTCTTCCTCTTCTGCTGCCTCTTCATCTGGCTCCTCTGCTGCCTCTTCCTCCGCATCGTCCACTGTGACCTCTTCTGCCGCTACTCCTACTGCTACCGGCGACAAGTACTTTGAGGCCGACGTCTACGCCTTCTCTCTCTACTACTTTGTCGACGCCTACCTCGGTACCCCCGGCCAGAAGAACTCTCTGCTTGTCGACACTGGATCTTCCGATCTGTGGGTGATCAACGAGGCCAGCGGAGGCAACTTCAACAACAATGAGTCTTCCACCTGGAAGCATCTCAACTGGGACTTCAAGAACGCATACCAGGCCGGTCAGATTTCCGGAGAGTGGGGAACCGACTCCGTTACCATTGATAACGCTACCGTTCACGATCTCGTCATGGGTGTTGCCAACACCTCTGCTCTTACCTCTGGAGACAACGTCAAGGGTCTGCTTGGTCTTGGATTCGAGGGTCTTGAGGGAACTCAGCAGACCGACATTGGCCAGTACAAGAACTACCCCCGACGACTTGTCGACTCTGGACTCACTGACGTTGCTGCCTACTCCGTCTGGCTTAACTCTCGAACCACCGGACAGGGTAACTTCCTCTTTGGCGGTGTCGACACTGCCAAGTACGAGGGCGAGCTGCAGACCATTGATATGCCTGATGTCGTTGTTGGAAACATGCGAGGATACCTGACCACCCACATGACCAACATTGCCATCAACAACCCCAACGGCTCCGTTTCCAACCTGCCCAAGGATATCTACGCCATGTTCGACACCGGTGCTCCTTCCACTCTCCTTCCCGATGACGTTGGACTCGCCTTCAAGGCCCAGTTCAACCTCAACTACAACTCCGCCTGGGGTCTGTACTACGGAGACTGCAACCAGGGCGGTACCTTCACCTTCACCCTTGGCGGCAAGGACTTCACCATGGACGTCAAGGACTTTGTTGTTGACTGGGTGTCTGCCACCATTCCCGAGGGCCAGTGCTTCTTTGGTATCGGCCCCACTCGAGGTAAGATGGCCATGTTTGGCGATACCTTCCTCCGATCCTTCTACGCCGTCTTTGATCTTGACAACCGAAAGGCCTCTTTGGCCAAGGCCAAGACTGACGTCAAGGAGTCCAACATCATTGCCATCCCTGCCGGTGGTGTTGAGCAGATGAACCTTGGAAAGCGAGACCAGCTTCCTCCTGCCGAGGAGGTGGAGACCGTTTCCATCCCTGCCGCTGCTGCCACAGCTTCTATTCCTGCTTTTTAGTGGGACTGTATTTATCAAGCTGTAGGTACAGCATAAGTAATAATCATTGTTTAAGAATTCGCTCGGCTCCGTTTCACTGTAGCCCGATTGTATTCCACTGTAATTTCTGCGTTATCATCTGTAGCCTTAATGTTTGGTCTCATATCAGCCGCTGTAGAGTGTCTCAATAACGTCATCTCATAAGATCAAAGCGGTAATGTGGGGTATCAGGGGTAAAAGTATCGTCCAGGGGGTTGGTGGCTGTGTAGGTGGAGGTGGAAGTATGGCTGTGGCTACAAGTAGGAACATGGGTATTTATTGATATCTTGGTTGTCCAGTAAGGGCTTACTGTTACCACTCTGGTCTTGGTTATAATGTAAGGCAGCAGATACAGCAACTACTGTAAGGGGACGTTTGTACATATCAGATAAAGTGAGTGACACAGAGACTATCTGAGAGTTGGTGTAAATGTCCATATTGATTTGTCAGGTGGATGATATTATGAGGTGTGCAGGGGTCTTCATCAGGCTATGCTGTGCAGTTTTGTTAGGATTTGTTGGTTTCTTAAGTAATGCAAGTAATCCACAAATTTTTGTATTCTCCACTTCTCTCGATAAAACACAGGCACCACATTTCTCCAAGTGAAACAGAAATCCTTTCTATCACCCCTTTTGTAATCAAATAACTCACTGTCTCTACCCCTCCATCCGTTTAGGATATTCTGAATACACCCTAGACAACTTACGGAATAGAGTGAAACATAGGATCTACGCACGTATACGATTTGTGTTCAGATCTTGCTGTAGCCTAAAAGCGCCACGGAAAAATACAGCTGAAAAAATTCAACAGAAAATCCTCGATGATTCTGGATCCTTCCAATGCTTACTAAGCCGAGTCACAGTTTGTCACACTTGCAGCATACATGAAACTTTAATGTGTAGATAATTATAAGCAAGCACCTTGTTATCTCTTCCTTCTCTCAGAACAACACACTACAAACACTTTCAGCCAAGCTCAAGACATGGCGATTAGTGTATCTGAACAAGCAGCACCCGCAGCGGCTCCCCAACAACAAACCAGAGCCCCTGCACCCACACAAACGTCTGGATCTAACGACACTTCCCAGACTCCCTCAGCGTCTTCTTCCAGATCACGACAACGGAGACGTCGTCCAAACAGAAACGGAGGACAGCAAAATAGACGCAACAACCAGCAGAATGGCCAGAACGGCCAGCAGGACTCAGAGTCAGGAGAGCAGTCTGGATCACAGACTCCTGTTTCTTCAGATCAGGGAGGACAGGCTTCTCAGCCTAGAACTCAGCGTGTGACTCAGGCGGATCCCAACAGACGAGTGGCTCGACCCAAGCCTAATGTACAGAACCAGCGCATGAACGATATCAACCAGGTGAAGCGACGATGGAAGAGTGTGACTGAACAGATTCCAGAGGATGCTGTGAGAGATGCAGGAGCTACCACTATTGCATTCGACATGGCACCCTCCGATCCGGACTTTCCGTTTGAAATTTCGCATCTCAGCGTCAAAATGACCGTTCCCAAGGCGTATCCCAAGGAAATGCCTGCTATTGAGGTCCAGAACAAGGATATCCCCAAGGGTTTTGCTCTCAACGTCGATGCAGGCTTCTACAGCATTGCCAGAGAGCATCTCGGAAAAATGTCACTCCTGCGAATGATGTACCAGCTCGATAACAGACTGGAGGAGTTTCTCAAGATGGACAAGGCCAAGACGATCAAGATTGTCAAGTACGCTACTAAAAAGCCCAGTCCTGAGCCCTCCAAGCCTAAAGCATTCAACCCCTCGGCTAACGTTTTCGTTCCCCAGATGAAATCCGCACCTTCTGTGCCTGCAGCTCAGATTTTCGTGCCTCCCAAGATTGCTGCTGAGCAGAAACGACAGGTTGATCTTCTGAGAGCCCGAATCAAGGACCTGCCTTTGCATAAAGAGACTGCTAGTGGCTACTACTACTCGCTGAACAGACTGGAGATTTACCAGTCGTTTTCTACTCCTGAAATCTTCCAGAACAAGCCTGTTCTGAAGGCTCGTCTGTTCGTCCCCAAACGGTTCCCCGAGACTCGAGATGTGAGAATTGAGCTGTTGGATATTCCCCAGAAGATTGGCCGAGTGGTTGAGCAGAACTTTGCCCGTTTTGCAAAGTACACGACTGAAAAGTGGACGCTTACAGCTCTGGTTAACTACTTTGTTACAAAGTTTACTAAGCTCTGCGATGATATTGATGATGTCAAGGAGACTCATGTGGCCAAGGACAAGGGTAAGGAGAAGGAGGAGGTCCCAGTGACTGAAACTACAGATGAAGTTGCTGAGGTTACCGAGGAGGTTGAAAAGGTGGCTATTGAGGACTCTGAAGAGACTGAAGAGACTGAGGACGTCGAAATGGAAGTCGAGGCTGAGTCAGACGACACAAAGGTCACTTCTTACACTGAAGACGTTCCCACTCTGGAACCTCGAGGTACTGAAATCAAACTGACTGGAATCGAACTGGTCAACATTGGTGTTCTCGAGTGCTCCACTCTCAACCTAACTGTCAACTGTACTCGGTGCAAGACTGCCAACGATGTTCAAGGCATTGTTGCTGGTCCCTATGGACGTGACGGCAAAGCTGTTGGAGTGGCCTGTTCTCAGTGCAACCAGACACTGGTTGTTGCCTTCAGAAAGAACCTGATCCACAGCTTCAACCACTGTGCTGGTTACCTCGATCTCGAAGGCTGTGTCCCCTTTGATATGATGCCTTCTCTATTTATTCCCACCTGCATGAACTGTTCCGAGTCTTTCCCCCAGCCTCTCAAGGGCCTACAGAGCGGCTTTTCCGCCAATGTCAACTGTCGAGTGTGCCACATTCGCATGACGGTTCGAATCCCCCAGTGCACATTCGAGGTGATTGATGATTATGCAATCCCTGCCGACCGGCTGAAAAAGGTGCATGTTCGAAAGCGTGCCAAGGAGAATCTGGGAATTAAGATTGGAGAGCCGCTTCCCAACGAAGGAACCTGTCGACATTACAAGAAGTCTCACAGGTGGCTTCGGTTTTCGTGCTGTGGCAAGGTGTTCCCCTGTGACAAGTGTCACGATGACGTAAGCATGCACGTGGCTGAGCACGCCAACAGAATGCTGTGTGGAGCGTGTAGTCGAGAGCAGACCATTACTAAGGAGTGCGACTCGTGTGGTTATTCCTATGTTCCTAGACACAGTGCTCATTGGGAGGGTGGTAAGGGTATGCGAGACCAGGCTCGTATGTCCAAGAAGGACAGTCGTAAGTATAAGCGGTTGTAGGTAGCATTAGAGCATGTATATTAATTAATTTAACCCCCCCTATTTTATTGATTTGGCACATTGGCAATATTCTGTTTGGCGTAGTTTTTTTGCAATATTTTTTTAGTCGTAGTTTTACTCGTTAGTTTAGCTTAGTCCACTTAGCTCGATTCAAGTGATCTGCCCTTCCATATGCGTCGATCCAATTTCCTGTGCCTGAAGACCGTCCGATTAGGGGGTTGCAAGAGGTTATTGCTTTTGTGAGCGCCTCGGTAGGTAGCTAATCTGGTGTGAAAAAGGCAGCAATCAAACTGAAAAGCTGCGGTGTCTCAATCGGCTCGTTGTACGAATAGGAACCATTTAAATCACACATTTACCCCTGGCTAGACGGTCCATAACTATGATAGATGAAAAAAGGGTCCTAAGACAGGGATTGGGGCATCAAGGGGAAAAGGTATATTTTCACGTGACCAACAGACCCTCACCCAGACCACCCCCTGCCGTAATATTGCATATAATACCTGACCCTCCATGACTCGATCATACCCCTATGTACTGTGTCGGAGTTAATGGTGGTATGCGGTGAGGTACAGCTATTTTTGGAAGGTGCTGGGGTAGTGTTGTAGCGGTGAGAAGGGCGGTTAGATGGGCCGATTTTCACAATTCGACCACGCTCACATGCACAAGCCGCCCCATTGTTTTGATGTCCAGCAGTAGTGTCTTTTTCGGCCAGTAGCCACTTAGGCCAGCTTTGACAACCATCAGGACATTCTATGTAAGAGAGCCAACTGGGCTAGTGGAAAAAAGACTAAACTTTATGGGGAAGATGAGGCGCGAACGGTCAAGTGGGAAGCAAGTGGAAAGCCGGATGACAAGTCTCTTGTTAGAACACGTGGCATGACCTTGTATTGTAGTATCTGTGCTGTGCCCTAGTTGATGCGTCACACCACTGCTGTACGTACTCCTCGTTGCGCCATTTCGTATCCCTTCTAATAGTTTAACTCTAGCAGCCATCACTTGGGTCTGCACGACAACCCAAATCCACAGTGCACCCAATTCAGAACGTGTGGATCACCGTCTTGCTACGGATATACAGGCCAGCACTAAAAAGGACTTGGACGATAGAGCTGACAAGCACGAGGGAGAGAAAGCAACCTTGCGACACCACCAGTGACACACACACATAGTGACATTCGGTATTTAGTGGAGGGTGAGTACAATGCCACAGTGGCGATAGTGGGGGAGGGGGACACGACAGACACGACACGACACGGTACGAAGTGATATCAACATACCACTAACCCAGATGAAACGAAACGAGGCCAAGAAACACGACATCTCGGGACCTCTGCCAGACCAGGGGTCCATCAGAAGCAGTACGGCCGGTAAACTGCAATCGGTCACGCAGGGCCTGGGTCTGCGGAAACTGTCCAAACAAAACTCGGTGCGGTCTCTGGGATCGGACACGTCTTCAATCTACTCGCACAACGACCCCGACGGCGGAAACTTGCATACCATCCCCACCAACTCGTCGGCGTTCTCGTCAGTGGCCTATGACAGCATTTCGCAAAAGAGTAAGACGCCCATCCACGTGCCGTACCTGCCTGCGGCCGGCGGCAATGCCTCTGGATCGGGCTTTGTGCCCCAGAACATCTCAGCACCTATTCCGCCACTGCCACAGCAACAGCACCATGGCTCAATACACAGCCTGCCCAACATGCTCAAGACGGGCCACCGCCGCAAGTCGTCCATGTCTTCTCACGATACGTCTTCGGAAGCGGAATCGACTCTCAGCGGCGGATCTCGACCACCCAGCATAAACAGTGCGAGAGAATCGAGTGTGTCGTTAGGACGGATGGATCTGGAACACCCTCCGGACGAGGCGACTATTCATCAACTGTACATGCAGCTCATGAACAAGCGAGACTTTAAGAACCTGCCGGAGGAGGCCCGACGACAAATGATTGCGTACCCGACAGACAAGAAATGGACGCTGATTGTGCAGGATCATTTGGCAGATCACCAAAAGGGACGGCTGCGACAGAGCCACCATACACCGCATCTGCCGCAACCGTCGCAGTCCCACAACTCACATTCGCCCGAGTTTTACGTCCGCAAGATTCTCGACAATACCATCACATCGAAACAGCTGGGAAACTTGTGGGTGTCTCTCCGAACAGAGCCTGTGGACTGGGTCAGAGAGTTCATTGACGCTCAGGGACAGGTGGCTCTGGCTGCTTGGCTCCAGCAGATCAATTCTCGATCCAACAACAGCGAGGGCTTTCTGGATAGAGAGTACGACATTGTGCGGTGTCTCAAGGCACTGCTCAACTTGAGGGACGGAGCAGATCACGCTGTGCGAACATCAAAGTGCGTGGCGCCCATTGTCAGATCACTGGTATCTCCTCGTCTGAGTACCCGGAAACTGGTGACTGATGTGCTCACTTTTCTGGCACATTGGGACGCTCCTCGGGGTCACGATCAGGTGCTGGCTGGACTGTCTCAGCTCAAACAGCATCTCAACGAAGTGTCCCGATTCGACGCATGGTTCAGTGTGGTTGAACAGACACTTGCCGGCCGAGGGAAATTTGGTTCTCTGGTTGGGGCATCGGATGATCTGCGGTCTGGAGGTGTTTCCATCGAGTCTCTGCTCATGGAGTACTCTCTAGCCACAATGTTCCTCATCAACATTCTCATCCAGGGCGTGCAGGACATCCGAGTACGAGTGCACCTGCGTTCGCAGATGAAGGCCTGCGGCTTGCCTCGGATTGCGTCTCGGATGCAGGCACTCAACTATGATCTGCTGACGGAGCAGCTGCAAAAGTACGACGAGCAGGCTGCTCTGGACTTTGAGGATTTGGTGGCTCTGGATCGCCAGGCCAATGTTGGCGATATGACCGACCCTGTGGCGATAGCACGTGAGATTTGGAGCCGTGTGGAGCATACTCAAGGCGAGGGTCATTTCGTGTCCATCATGCAGCACCTGCTGTTGATTCGAGAGGATCCTCGAGAAGATGGAGCACGAATGTTGCAGTTGGTTGACGCAGTGGTCACGCATCTGGTGATGGATAGAATCATGCCCGATGTGGATTTCCGGTCAGTCGTCAACTTTTCTGTCCAGTCACTGTTGGGCAAGCTGCACACTGACGATCAGGCAAGACGCGCCATTCTGGAAGCAAAGGAAGCTCTACGGGACGTGGAGATTGCCGAGGCTGAAAAGATGCGTATGGAGGAACAGCTGGTGCAGGGTTCGGATGGCGTCATCAGCAAGCTGCATCAGACTGTGGAGGAAATGGAGCACAATGCCCGCATCTCGCGGCGTCAGAATGATGCTCTGAGAACGGAGCTGGAGGAGGCTCGCGAGCAGTCTCTGGTCAAGCTACAGGAGCAGGAGCTGGAGATTCGAGAGCTGTACATGATGCTCAAGGAGCGAGAGGAGGCAGCAGCAGATACGTCCATGGTTGCCGCTGATGGTACTCAAAAGCAGGGTATCATTGACCGACAACGAATGTTGCAGCGACTGGAGCAGCAGGTTCATCAAAAGACTGCCGAGTACGGCTCACTGTCTGTGGGCCGTAACCAGGTGGAGCCTTCTCCTCGTCTCAGAGAACTCCGAGACAGAATGGAGGCTCTGCAGCTTCAGGCTCGTGAGCTTGAGAGCTACGACTTTGACGAGGACGAGTTTGATCTGGAGGAGCCCGATGCTTCCACTCCTGCTCCTACCAAGGAGGACCTCTACGCTCGTCGGTTGGAGAAGCTGGAGCGGCTCAAGAAGCTGCAGGAGGCGTCTGGCGAGCTGGCGTTGTCGTTCAACGCTGCCGACGTGTCCAAGCAGGATCTCTACGAGCGGCGGTTGCAGCAGGTTGAGCGTCTGCGACGTCTTCAGGAGGCTTCTGGAGACGTTGCTTTGGCGATGAACGATCCTGGCGTGCAACTGTCGTCCGAGGAGATTGAGCTCATTGAGCGACATCGACGGGGCGAGAAGCAGCAGAGTGGCCCTCAGGCTGTTACTGCTACTCTGGTCGAAATTCGCAAGCCCAAGGCTGGTGGAGAGGGTGGACAAGGTGGATCTGGTGGACATGGTACTGGAAACGGCTCTGGATCTGGATCTGGTAAGGGCGGCGATGCCGCTACTATGCCCTCGATTCACGATCGACCCAGTGCTCTGCCGTTTGCCAACGAGCTGGTGGCCAAGTTCAAGGGTGGAGCTCCTAATGGAGCCGAGGACAGTGACGATGAGGATGGAGTGGTTCATTCTCCCGTTGCCAAGGTCAAGAAGGGCATCAAGAGTGAGCCTGAGGATGTGGTCATTGATATCGAGGACGATGATGTGCCTTCCATTAAAGCACCTTCTCCTATCAAGGTACCCTCACCAGTCAAGTTCACTGGTGGCCCTCCTCCTCCTCCTCCTCCCCCTCCTCCTGTGTTCTCAGGAGGTCCTCCCCCTCCCCCACCACCTCCTCCTCCCGGTTTCACTGGAGGACCACCTCCCCCACCTCCTCCGCCTCCACTACCGCCTGGATTCACAGGTGGACCTCCTCCTCCGGCCCCTGCCTTCATTCCTGGCTCTACACACCCCTCGCCGTCTCCTTCTCCTCAGCTACCTTCTGGGTTCGAGACGCCCATGGGACGGCCCAAGCGAAAGCTCAAGCAGATGCACTGGGAGAAGCTGGAGAACGTGGAGCACACCTTCTGGGCTCAACTCTCTTCTGGCGATGTAGAGGCTGACCTGTACAAGAAGGGTATCTTTGACGAGGTGGAGCGAATCTTTGCGGCCAAGGAGGCCAAGAAGATGATTGGTAAGCGAGGAGGCAAGGAGGGCGACTTTGAGAAGCTGTCGATCATTGCCCGAGACTTGTCGCAGCAGATTGGCATCAATTTCCACACCTTTAACGACTTGGGTGTGCCTGAGATTGTGGCCGAGTTCATGTCTGTGACGAGACGAGTGCGAAACCCCGTTCTGCTCGAGTTCTTGCTCAAGGACGAGGTGCTGGAGATCCCCAACAGTGTGGTTCGGCAGCTGACTCCGTTCTCCACTCGTTTCGAGGATGGTGAGATTCGAGAGCCTGAAAAGAATGTCGATGATCTGGAGCGAAACGACCAGATCTTCCTGCAGACGGTGTTTGACTTACAGCACTACTGGCGTCAGCGAACCCGAGCCATTCTCATGACTTGTACTTTTGAAAAGGAGTACAGTGATTTGGTGGCTAAACTGACGTCTGTGGACTCCGCCTGCGAAACGCTCAAAAACTCGGAGATGCTGCGACGAATCTTCCTCATCATTCTGTCCGTGGGTAACTACATGAACGACGCCAACAAGCAGGCGACCGGTTTCAAGCTGGCGACTCTGCAGCGGCTCATCTTCACCAAGGACGAGAAAAACACAATCACCTTTTTGCATTACGTTGAGCAGCTGGTTCGAAACTCGTTCCCCGAGGTTGACTCTTTTATTGACGAGCTGGCTCCCGTCTGTGCGATTGAGCGACTCTCTGTCGAGCATCTTCAGAATGACTGCAGAGACTACATGCAGAACATCTCCAACATTCAGACCTCTCTGGACGTTGGTGCTCTTTCGGACCCCAAGCGACTTCATCCCAAGGACCGCATCATCACCCACATGCATCTGCACATGGACTCTGCCCGTCGAAAGCGCAACTTCCTCCAGGATCATCTGCAGACCACTCTCGCCGAGTTTTCTCAGATTATGCGCTTCTTTGGTGAAGATCCTGGTGACATGCAGTCCCAGGGTACGTTCTTTGGCAAGTTTGTGGCGTTTGTCAAGGAGTACCGAAAGGCCAAGGACGAGAATCTGCATCGAGAGGAGGAGAACCGGATCTACGAGGCTCGAAAGCAGCGAGCTCTGGCCAGTCGAAAGGCTGCCGAAGATGCTGCTGCTGCTGCTGCCGAGTCTGGAGAGAATCTGGTCATGGATGATCTTCTGGAGCGGCTTCGAAAGTCGTCACATGGTGCTCGATCTGCCCGACGACGAGCTGCTGCTCGCAAGAACCAGGACTCGTCGTCTCGACTGTACCAGGACAACCTCATTGAAGATGCTGACGACTACGACAAGTCGACCATCTTTGACGGAGACACGACGGAGATTCAGGAGCCCTCTGACCCCTCAGAGTCTGAGAACTCGTCTGTGCCTCCAGAGCCGGTGCAAATCCCTGCTCCTGCGCTGATTTCGGTGCCTTCTCGCATGTCTGTGGACGTTTCTGCAGTCGATATCCCCGAGGAGGTTACCACACCTCGAACGCCCATGGAGGCTCCTACTGAAGCTGTGCACACCCCCGAGCGAGCTTCTACAGAGCCTACTACAGCGACCACCCCCGGTGAGGATGACGATGATGACGTTGGTACACGTGCTCAGAACCTGCTACAAGCCCTACGTTCTGGTGGAGCCTCTCCTCGAGGCCACCGAAGCACAGGTTCTATTGGCAGCATGTCTCAAGGCCGACTGGCGGAGATGAGAGCCCGAAAGGCCAACCGACTGCGAAACAAAATGTCGATTGGCTCTGATTCCGATCTGGGCCCTCATTTGTCGCCATCTGTAACACGGTCGCCTAGTGCTGCAGAGAAGATCAAGGTGGAGGAGGAGATAGCTGCGGAGGAGAGAAGCAGCGCGGAGCCGGATATCGAGATAGAGTCGCCCGAGGAACCCGATTCCCCCACGCCTCGGCGACCAGGTACCGCTTCGTCCAGAAACACGGTAGATGACGAGTAAAATATTTTATAAACAATGCATAATTGACTAATGAGGTATGAGTTGAATCATGAGTAGTATTTCAGAGTAGAGGTAGGGGTTGTCAGTAGAGACTTGTAGATATGGCCTAGAGGTAAGATATGGTCTTTTCTATACTGTAGGTACCATAATAGATGGACTGTCATAGATATGACTATATGCCTTCTAACTATAGACACTGACTGAGGGGTGCTGTAGATGCCGTATGTTTACGTGTACGATAACAGTTTGTAGAAATTAAGTGAAATAAATATTGTCTATAATGCATGCTTGCGTGCCTTCTCCAACAGCTACTCCAACAGAGCCTGAACACGTTGTTTCCTCTCCTCCAAAAGTCTTGCTTCCAGATCACCTTCATCAGGAACAACCAAATCTCCCACAACAAAGCCAGTGGCTTCATCTGCCTTTCCAGCGAGCATCTCTGTCAGTTCCTCTTCTCTCTGCTGTTCAAACTCCTCCAATCCAGTAACGTTATCATCAGCATAGCCAAAGTAGACCATATTGAGGTTTCTAGGAGGAATGTAAAAGTCGCTGGGTTTTTTCGTATCGTCTTTTTGTTGCGATTGCAGCATTTCCGACACTCCTGGCAGCTCTCTGGCACGTCCATAATACTGATAACCTCTCTTCTTTCCTCCAAAAGAGGCGTAGTTTGGTCCTCCTAGACTTCGAATCTGCAAGTCCCATCTATGCCTCTCATTCATGAGTTTGTTGATCTCATCGTTGAGATCTCTGAGCTGAAAGTCGGACAATGCCGGATCCTGGATTTTGGTCACTTTTCGAGAAATTTCCTTCATCACTTGAGATCTCCATTTTTCAGCGTTTGGCAGCACATCCACTCCACTAATGTATGTGGGCCGAACCGTGCGACCTACATCCAGCAGCCCAGCAGCAGTAGCCTGTTGCTGCTGGAAGCGGTGCAGCATACTGCCCTGTTTCTCTGAATTTCGCGACATGTCTTGTTGTGTGTGGATACTGCCATAAATTTACTTGACTGTCCTTGACAAATGCATACGAATATGCACGGTGATGGCATATGCGAGTCCACGTGACTGTGTTCTTGGGAGTCGTGAAATGGGTGTTTGAGCAGTCAAAAAATACCCAATAATCGCTCAGTCGATCAGGAACACTCTTCTGAGCCCTGAATCATTTTTTATCCCCTATCACACCCCTTTTATACGCCCTGTTACCCACTCCATGTTGCCTTTTCCATCGTCTCCAACTTACCCTCCCGAACTCTATCGACATTCCTCAAAATCATATAAATGTCGTTGGCCCCAAAAACAAACCCTTCGCCCTACCCCTTACCACGACATTTCAAGGTATGTGACTTGGAGAGAAAGAACAACCGAAGGAAAACGAGGCCGTGAGACGCGCCACCAGCACACAACAGCACGGCACACGCCACCAGCACGCTCGCCACACGCCCCAGCATTTACTAACGCAGGTTTTTTTTTCCCACCACGCACTCGTCGTCATTCCTGAAGACTTTTGCCTTGATTTCATTCGTTTGTTTAAAGTTTCAATTCCAACTTTAATTTTATTTATTGGAAGCCAGGAAAATCGAACCCACAATGTCTCACTTTGGCGATCACGTGGGCATCGACCCCGCGATTATGAAGCAGTACAGTGAGCACCACAATGGCAGCCACGAAAACGACGACAAGGAAAAGGAGGACAAGGAGAAGCAAAACACCGAGGCGGTGGCCGCTGCTGCTGTCCAGCTGGATGCTTCTCTTTTAGCTTCTGGAATTCTGGACGATTTTGAAAAGGCTAAAAAAGAGGAGGACGAGGCCAACGGCGGCTCTTCCAATGAGCAGCAGCCCAGTGACCGGCATGTGGGTGATATGCTGGAGCAGCACAGCCAACAGCACCAGCAGGGCCAGCAGGAGCACGATACCAGTTATATCAACACGTATATTGAGGATAAAGTCCCTCTGACCTCTGTTTTGATTCCTGGAGACAGACGTGTTTCTGACAGAGAGGCCTCTGATCGAATTGCTGCTACCACCAGACGTGTTCGACTTCGGTGGACCCAAGAGGAGACTGCTGATTTGATGGAGGGCTGTAAGGTCCATGGAGTTGGTAACTGGAAGAAGATTCTGACTGACCCTCGTTTCCGGTTCAACAACCGAACTGCTGTGGATCTCAAGGACCGGTTCCGAACCTGCTTTCCCGAAGACTACCGACGTCTATACCCCAATGCGCGGTCTCGAAAGTTTGGCAAGAAGACCAACGTCATGGCTGTCAACGACGATCTGGTCAAGGTGAACCGAAAAGAGCGACGGGTCTTCACTCCCGAGGAGGACGAACGGCTACTCAACGGATTCATGAAGCACGGTCCTTCGTGGTCCAACATTCAGCGGGATAATGAGCTGGGCTTGTTTGAGCGACGTTCCACCGATCTGCGAGACAGATTCCGAAACGCCTTCCCTCTGGAGTACGCAGCTGCTGGTTTCAAGGCCCGAGGACCCAAGAGACGTCAGGTGGTCGAGGCCACTCATGGCAACACGCTTCAGACGATATTTTCTGCTTCTGACGGCTCTGATATCAGTCCCCGAAAATACCACCGAGTGCAGGAACAGATGGATCGACAGCCTGTTATGCGAGTTCATCCCCAGGCTCCTATGGACCAGGGTGTTGATCGAGATCACATGACACAGCAGTTCACACAGGAGCTGCAGCCACAAGCCCACTCTCGAAAGTCGCAAGGAGGAGATGGACTCAAGGAGGAGGTGTTTGCCGCTGCTCAAAACCAAGGCTACAACAATTACTACTATCAAAAGTAGGTGTAATATATTTATACAATAATTTAATGGTTGGAGAATGAACAATAAAAATGTAGAATGTGTTTAATATAAGAAAATGGAGATTTAGTAGTCACTCTCATCAGACAAATAAAGCCACTCGGACTCTGAGCCTAAAGACGTTGTAGAAAGAGGCGTGTCTGATAACAAAGGGTCGGACAAAACAGGCTCTTCGGATAAAGGAGGGTCAATACCTCTCCTTCTGCGGACCTCCAGTTCGTTCTGACGGAATATTTCAAACTCCAATAACCCAGGAGGGGGACCGTTTAACACCTGGACAATATCGTTTTCAAAATTCAGAGCTCTAGCCACTGTGGGTGGTGTGCCTTCTGTCAAAGTCTGAGTTTCAGTATGAGAAACCTCCACTGACGGTTTCTGCAACTGCTGAACCAGACCTGTCAGTTCTCTCACAGCCTTCTCCAAAGCTGCAATCTGGTCTTCCATGTGTATCAACTCTTGTCTGTGGTCAATTGGTTCATGGTCGCTTTCAGGAGGCTGTTCGTAAATGTACCATCTCTTAGCCTTGACAAAAGTCATTGGCAGCACCTTACAACAGGATAGTAAAGGCTCACAGCCAACTAGAGGTTCAGGCAGAGCAGAGAGCCGGTAATGAGACGATTTTCGAAATGTGGGATCAGCATCTCCGAAAAACTGCTCAAAATCGGCATACGACGTCCACCTACTTTTCACAGGCGTCCAAAACTCCACTGCAGACGTCCCCTTCCAGTCCCACTGGTCCTGGTCGTTGAGGAAAATGTTGAAAATATAGGCGGTTTTCTTCATCCAGCCGCGGGTCGGTGAGAGGCTCATTTTTGCAGTTATCGTCGACGGGAAAGATGGAGAAACCGCAGTGGCGTATCTTGTATCTTGGTTAGAGGCCTATTTGGGTTGAGGGGGGAGCCCCGTTTGGATAAGGCAGTCCGTACCGTGGTTATGCATGTCTAGGTTCGGTGCATGTGGAGATGGCCGTGTACGAAGTACACGGATATCTACACTGCCAAGAGTATTATAATATATGGCTGAGAATACCAGCTCATTGGTGTTTATGTTATTTTATTTTGAACACCTCCTTTAGCTTTGTCTTGTCAGGATAAACATGGTGGGCTGAAAGAAGTAGACTTAGGCATGCTTGTTTGGATAGCCTGAAAAGGTGGCTTGAAGCAGCAGCAATATTGGGCAAGTTTAGCGTGAAATGGCAGAAATCAGGCTGTTATTTTAACCCCGTGGGTTTTGGGTCGTATAGTTAGCATATATTGATTACTCTGCCAAGGCGCTTGTGAATGTGAGACGCTACTGTACATAATGGTAGTCTCGCGACAAGTATGAGACAAGGTGTTAGAGAGTAGAGACATGTGGTACTTTGAAACAACGAGGTGTTATGGTGAGATGAAAATGATTAGGTCTGATCTAACCAATCTGTCAGGTGATAGGGGGTTGCCTCTAGATACGGTATACTATCTTACTTGTAGTTTCATTTTGTTAAGGATAATACTGTTGAGTTTTGTTGGGAATAAATCATAAGAGCTAAATACTAGAAACTAAAGTTAGTTGGAAGGAACGTCACCGTCAACGACCTTGTAGTTGTTGGCCTGGCCTCGCTTGGCCTGGGCAACGTGCACTTCGGATCGCTCCAGATCGTACACGGAGTAGATGGATCGCAGGAAAGTGTCTCCAAAGAGGTTCATGGTTCCGTCTCCCTCAGCAACTCCGAGAATACAGAGCTTGTCGGAGTTTCGGGCGTCAATGAGGTTGGCATTGATAGAGAAGTCAGCGCTAGTGAGCTTGATCTCCTTGTTACCGAACTTGAAGACAGCGTCGGGGATCTTGGAGTTGTCGTCACACAGGTAGACGTAAAGACCGCCGTCCTGGGGGTGCAGCTCAACGCCAGTCTGCTCAAGTCGCTGGTAGAACTTGTTGTAGTTGGGGGTGGTGAGGTAAGTCAGAGAAGTTCCAGAATCGAGGATGATATCGCCGTCCTCAATGAACTGGGTGTCTCCGTAAGTACCGTTACCCTTGACAGTAAAGTGTCCCTTACCGTCGTTGACGATAGGCAGCTTCTCAAGGTCTCCCTCGAATCGGCCTGTGTTGATAGCTCCAAAGGTGATCTCGGAGGAGGACTTGTCCTGGATATCACCAAAAGACATGGCGTAGACCTGTCGCTTGATCTTGCCGTCCTTGAGCAGCTGCTTGGAGAAGTTGGAGTCGTTATCGGAGTTGGGGCCGATTCCAAAGACGGTGCTGAAGCCTCCATCGGTGACGTAGTTGGGGTTGACACCAAACTTGAGCTCATTGACCTCGGCAGGGCCAAGAGAAGTCTTGTCGGAGTAGTACTCTCCGCTGGCAGAACCCTTACCGTACTTGATGTAGAAGGTGCTCTCGAGGTCCTTGCTAGTGGAAGACTTCGAGGGATCGTAAGAACCGTCAGAGACACACTGGTCCTTGTAGTCTCGAGACTTGCAGGTGGTGGAGTCAGAGTTCCACACCCACAGGTAGTCGGATCCAGTATCGATATGGACCTTGTTCTTCTGGCCTCCAATTTCAATCTCAACCATGTACGACATGACCTCGTTGATCATCTCCACGGTGATGGGGTCACTGCCAGCAGCAAAGTTGGGGATCTTGGAGGGGGGCAGAGGACCGTTCTGGGTCAGGGGGATAGCCAGGAAGCCCTCAGAAGAAGAGGCGGCCTCAGGAGCGGCAATAGGAGCGGCCAGCGCGTAAGCAATGAAAGAGGCGACAGTGGGGAGTGAGAATCGCATGGCTGAGTGGGTGTGGGTTGGTAGTGTGGAATGTGAGGAATATCACCAACTATATAAACAACTGTGCAGCGTAGATCCCTCGAGCCGTCTCGTCATAGTCCGCATCGATATTGCATGCGACATTGAACACGCATGAGACATTGGCAGGGTGAGGCTCAGGCTCAGACTCAGGCTCAGGGTGTGTGTTTAAAGACCTTAGGCTATAGCAAGGACGTAGGTGGTGGTGGTGTGGTGATACTATGCTCTGGAATGTAGATCTAGACGCGTACACCAACAGTCATATAACGAGAACTGAGAGATGGTTACGACGCCATGGCTTCAAGACTCGCTCAGTCTGATAAACAGACATAGTAGTTCCTCCGCTTCAACGCCGAGGGGCCCAAAAGACTCGGTGCAGGATCTCAGGAAACTTTGAGAAGCAGGGTCAAACTCTGACCTTGCCAGGAACCAGACTCTTGGCGTTTTAGATAAGCGAAACTAGTCAAGGAAAAGACAGTAGGGTATCTGAGGGTGGTGGTATCAAACAAATCAAGCACCAGGTATCATTAGTTCACCCGTCAGCTAAGCAGGAACAAACTAGTGATACGACTAACAATGGCAGCGGCGCAGTAAGGTGTGAAGATCAAAACCTTGGACGTTGCATTGTGAATGGTGCTCGAGGGATGCAGAGTTCACAGTGAGATTTGCCTCACACGTGAAGCTGGTGGAGTTTGAGACAAAGAAAAAGACCCTGAGGTGGGGGTCATGTAACCTGCCCACTATAGGTTTTGCTTTATCTTTCTTGCTGCTATGGTGTCATGCAGAATATGGCCCACCCAGTTCTTGTCTTACAAACAAGAATTTTAGTCTGGCAATTAGTAACAATGACAGATCTGAAATGAACGACACAATGGAAGAAAGACAGGATCGAGACAGGGATCGACAGCTCTCATCCAACGATTTAAGCAAGGTGCTTGTTAAACTCAGAGATAGAGCTGGCGCAGGACCATGCATATGCCTACAAACCCGAGACATGTTTCAGTAGCCTGTATCACGATGTGACATTAGATATGGGGTTGCTCTGTACGGTATAGACGGCTCTCCGAGAGGAGGGTGTTTACGCATGATTTTGAGGTGGTTGGTGGGGAAGCTATAGATGAGAGTTATAGTGGTGATGACTGAAGATGACAGAACTATACGAACAAGCTACAAGTTTGTACTACCATTTGAGGGAGTTATCTTTGAACAACTTCGGTAGGGACCCACAGGTGTCTCAACTTTACATCTTGTTATACCGTAGGTAACTCCGATTTAGCCGCCGAGCATACGCTCTTGAACCCAGTTCAGAGGGGGTAATTCATAATACATCAATTAATCTATAATACAATCTAAGCGCAATGTTGCATGCTGTAGGCGTGCACAATGACGGCAGCAGCGGTCTGGATGTTCATGGACCGAATCATACCAATCTGCTTGATCTCCACCGCGTAGTCCAGCTCAGCCAGAAGGTTGCCGGGAATACCCTCTCGCTCCATACCCAGCAGAATAAGAGACTTCTTGGGGAAGACAAAGTCCTTGTTGAGCTGCTTGCTCTGGTCCGTCTGTTCGAGACCAATCAGAGTGTAACCCTCTCGCTTCTTGGCCCGCATAAACTCGGCAATCTCGTCCACCTTGACCTCGGCCATGGGCATCCACTGGTCAGCAGTGACGGCCACGTTCTTGAACTGGGGGTGTTTGGCCACTCCAATATCGTTGAGAGTGAGCAACTGGGCTCCAAGAACGTCAGACAATCGACAGATACCTCCAAGGTTCGGAGGCTTATCGACAAGCGAAGCAACCAGAATGAGGTCTCCTCGGTTGATCTTGGCTGCTCGAGACTCCTCAGAGTTGTCTTCAACAAGGGTAGCGTTCCAGGCACCAGACTTGGTCTGGACAGGTGCAGAGACAGAAGAGACTTCGAAACCACAAGCTTCAGCAACAGCAACTTCAGAAGCCCAAACGGAAGTATCGTTAGCTCCAACAGACACTCTCAGCTCAGTAGGAAGAGTAACAGTAGAAGGCTGGAGAGGGTATACAAGGTCAACCTGAGGTCTAGTAGGAGCCAGCTCCAAGTTGGCAAAGTCAGCTTCACCAACAAAGGGAAACTCACGATCACTGAGACGTAGAATCAAACCTCCACAAATACCAACCAGGTTGTAGTATCGGTGGACGTTCCAGAGCATCTTTTCTCCGCTTCGGAACTGGTGGTAGGCCTCCTGTCGAGTAGCATGGCTGAAAATGCCCATACAGATCTTGGCCAGAGGCTCCATGGTCTCCAGAGCCTTCTTGTTGCCTCCCCAGAACTTCTCAGACTGAATCCAAGGACCAACAGCACAGGTCATGGAGACTGCGAAATGTCGAACAGCAGCTCTGTTGGAGGAGCAGAAGGGAAGGACAATGTTGAGGTACTCTGTGAGGTAGGAGATTCGATCGTCCACGTTCTCAATCTGCTCTCCAATGAGCAAACCGATTCGCTGGAAGGCAGCTAGAACTCTGGGAATCTCCTCAGGGTTGGAGAGATGCTTTCTAAGCAGAGCAAGACCATCACCCTTGAGGGACACTCGTGCAATGATCCACTCCATGTACATTCTGACAATAGGAGAAGGCTCCAATCGGATATGTTCAATGAGCTTCTCAGTCTCCTCTAGGCAAAACTCAGGGCTGACAATAGCTTCAGTCATGGTCAACAGCTGGTAGCACTGGGTTCTAACCCTCTCCTCCTTTCCATCACTCAGTTTCTTGGGGTTGAAAAGACGGTAAGACTCAGATGTGAAAATCTCCTCCCACATGAGTTCAGCAAAAGCCGAGTCGGTGATCTGAGAGACAAGCACAGCAATCAGAGCTCGAGCAGCAACTTCCCTACCACCGTGAATGTCCTTAAACACCGATCCAGAGCCAATAGCAGCGTCGTATCGAGCAGCCATGGCGTCCTCGAGTCGGAAATTCGTATCGTCAATCTGCTGGAGAGTGTAGATTTCTATAATCATGGAATGGGCTCCTTCAACCTTGACAATCTCAGAACCTCCAAACTCGAGCAGTTTCTTGGCAACCAGAGGAAGCAGTGATCGTCTAGCAAAGCACTGGTTTACAAGAGTAGAAGTAATGTCCATAACAGTCTCAGCCAGAGTATCGTTCTCAATACACTTGGAAAGCACAGACTTGCTGAGAAGCAGCTCAATGAAGGCTAGGTGAACAGGCTTGGCTGAAGAAACCAAACCAGTGCTCATGATCTCGTCCCAGATGGTGAACAGAGTGTCGTTGATGACAGAGCAAGTCTTCTCATCGGCAGTGTCGAGCTGCTCAACCACTCTGTAGATACAAGCAACAATAGCGTACCGAGCAGCAGTAGAGGAGCCAACCGAGTAGTTGAGAGTAGCAAAGTTGATGATCTCCACAGGGTCAGTATGGCTAGCAAGAGTGGTGTTGAGACAGTCGAACTTGGCAGCAACCAGGTTATTCAGTGACTGGATAGACTGGCCGGTAGTAAGGTCTCTAGACACGATATGAGACTCCTTGAGGTAAGCAAACAGCTTGGAGAAGTCTCCCTTTCCAAACTTGACATTAAGAGCTGCCAGAAGGGTGAGCTGAGCAGCAGCAAGGTCCAGGTTATCAGAAAACTGCAGCTTGAGCTGCTCAGAGTAGATGGCATCAACGTTAGCAGAGAGGTCAGACTTGGCAAGAGCAAGAGTAGCCTGAGCCGAAGTGAGGATAGACTCGTCAACGGTAACAGTAGGAACCTCCAGACCCATGTTCTTAAGACCCAGAGACACGCCAACAGGAAGAAGGTTGAGCTGAGCAGCAGCTTCCTCAACATTGCTAGTCTCTCCAGAGCCGTACAAGTAGATAGCGTAGATGGACAGTTCCTCAATGGACTTTCTGAGTTCAGCGTCAGGGGTGAGTTTGAAGCTGAGAGCGGTCTTGAGAGTCTCAATATCAGTCAACTGAGACAGCAGCTTGAGAACTCTCAGAGACTGGCTAAAGTGCAAACAGATTCGAGCCAGGTACAGCTTCTGCAGCTTCCGTCGAACTCCAGTCTCAGAAGTGAGCATCAGCATGGGAGCAAAGTCGTCCAGAGCAGCATCACTGAGCTGGAACTCGGTAGCCTTGAGACCAGACATGACACCTGCCAGCGCGTAGATTTTGGACGGATCAAAGCCCTCTCGGAGAATGTTGAGCAGCTTGAAGATGCAGACGGTTAGTGATTCGATTCGAGACTTGTCGAACGTGGTGTAGAGACCTTCGATAAAAGTCTCCAGAGTGTCTCCATAGACGCAAACAATCTCACCACCCTGTCGGACAGTCTGGAAATGAGTAGCTTCCACGAGATAAGGAAGCAGTTTGGACTCGAGGAAAGAGATGTCATGCTGGAAGACAGCCAGAGAGGAAGTAGACAGAGCAAGCACAACCTTGGCCATGTACTTTCTGACAGTGTCCATGGTAGCATTGAGACCCATGGCAATCAGAGCAATACCCCATCTAGGCGCCAGTTTGCAGTCAGGGCCAAGGAACATGAGAATGTCTCCCTCACAAGCAACAGTCTGGTTGTAAGAAGAGTCGATAGCAATGATCTCAGTGAGAGTAGCGAATCGCTTCCACTGCTCGAGAAGAGCCTTTCTATCGGCAGTAGACCAGGTCATGTTTTCCAGAGAAATGTCAGACACGATATGCTGGACGGATCGGGAGATAATGTACAGAGCCAGCTTCTTATGGTCGTAAGAGGTGGTCTTGAGAGGCTTGAGCAGACAAGTCCAGTAGAGCTCAGTCTGAAACATCTTTTGAAATGACTCAGACTCGAGAGTGGCAGAATCGCATGCACTCAGCCACCACAGCCACAGCTTGTATCCAATAGTCTGGTGGTCATGGAGAGTGGAGTTGACCAGACCAGAGACAATAGGCCAGAGATAAGAGGCCAGGGAGCTGTTGGCGACGTTGGTCATTCTCAGTTTGAGCAGAACAGCAGCAGAGTGCACCAGATCAGAGTCAGAAAGGCAGACTACATGGAGCAGTAGAGAGTCCAGCTGAGTGTTTCCGAGATCATTGATGAGAAGCAGAGACTGGAGGAAGTTGAGCGACTCAGAAGCGGTTTTGACATCGACAGCAGCGTCACTAGTGGCCTTGTCAAGAGCAGGAAGGTCCACATTCACCAGATAGTTGAGATGAGGTTGTGAGACATAGAGCTTCAGGTTGTTGTAAGCATGGTCGAAAAGCAGCTTGGACAGCATCGGAATTTGTCCTGAAGCCACAGTGATAGACTCTGAGCACGGACCAATCGATTCAGCGCACTTCTGAGCCACCTTGGCCACCTTTTCTTCAAAAACACTGGCTTCAAGCACAGTTTCCAGCAGCTGGAGATCCTTGGCCTGGCCTACAAGGTCAGCCGACACGGAAGGACCAATAGCCTGGACCACCTGGTCGGTGAGCTCCTCGGCGTATTTGGCCAGCGTGTTCTGGTCCAGTTTTTTGAGCAGGTCCAGCATGTCGACTCTTGTGCGAATATGATTCTTGATTTCACGGCTATCAAAAAAATTTGGAAAGTTTGGAAATAAGCTTTGGTTCTCATGCACAGTTAATTTTCCACTATCGCCATCCCTCACAGCAAAAATTGAGGCGTACCTCAACACCACACTACACACCCACTACAAAATACACGATGCCCTTTTCGCCAGCAGAAATCGACTATCTCCGCAAATCGCTGCAGGCCACCCCTACGATCCGGCCGGATGCCCGAGAACCCAACCAGTTCCGGCCAGTGGAAGCCGCCCAGAACTTTCTACCAGCAACAAACGGATCAGCCCGAATAAGAACGGCTGATGGAGGAGAATGCATTGTGGGAGTCAAGGCCAAGGTGGTCAAGAACACGGCTGTTGACGAGCTGATTGCCGTGGAGGTGGATATTGACGATATCAGAGATGACAGTCCTCTGCCTAAGATTCTCTCTGCTGTTCTCCAGACCCTCATTCTTTCCAGCATTGACACAAACCGGCTGCGTCTGACCCGGTCAAACTACGCCTTTAAGCTTCACATTGACGCCCTGGTCCTGTCGCACACCTCGTTCCCTCTGAACCTGGTCTCTCTGGCCATCTTTCTGGCTCTCAAATGCACACGGCTGCCTTTGCTAGTGTCCTCTGCTAACGATGAGGAACATGAGGAGGTGCCTGTGTTTTCTGACGATTGGGAAGAGTCGCTGGCTCTCTGTGGAGGAGAGATTCTCGCCAACAATTCTGGATCAGAGGCCGTTTCATGGACTCCTCCTCTGGTGTTTGCTTTGGCTGTGGTTGGAAACAATATCCTCGTCGATCCCACCCACGAGGAGGAGTCTGTGTCGGATCTCGGTCTCATTATGGGCTGGTGCAACGGCCAGGTGTGTGCTCCTCTTCGAATCATTGATCTTGCATCTGCTGGAGGTAACGTTTCTCCCGAGCAGCTCAGTCAGCAGCAGAGCATGCTGGAGCAGGGCATTGATCTGACCATGAAGGGAACGTCCAGGAAGCTGATTATGAAGGCATACTCTTTGTTGAGTAATACTGCGCCGGAGGTGGTGGCTGCGTTGGATGCTACTGCGGAGGAGGAGGATGGTGCGTTGTTCTAGAGGAGGAGATATGAAGGCGTAGCCTGAATATCTCCGACTGACAAGATCTTCTACGACCGACAACTTCCCCTTTACACATGTACACTGAAGCACAGCTTCAACACACTCTATACATACTTGATCTTGGCCGTGTTAGAGACAGTCGAGACTCAAGAATACATGCTTGCACATATTTAGAACAGAACCACTGTAGGAGTAGGAGCAATTTGTAATTAGCCAGTAGCTTGAATGCGGATGATGTAAGACATCGTACTGTAGAACTAGTAAATGAGTTCATGATAGTTACGGGAAGCTGAATCATTTATAGATGGCCCGTTAAATCTGATTACTGTATTAGATTTTTCACTGGACTTGTTTGTTACGAAACGAATACGAACTGACACTCAGACCATAAATCACATTCCCTTCCACACATATATTTCTTCTACTTGGTCGGCACGTGAATATTACTTGCACTAAGCATTAATTAATTGTCCTAATATTCGCAACTAAAAATACCCTAGTCCCTTTCCAGCCACGTGATTGTCTGAACTCACTTCACTGTAACATGTCACTGTAGATGCGTTGAGCTGTATGGCAATGGCAACATATACGAGCTCTTCCTTGAGACAAACAAGATGAGGCCCAACCTACATTGCTACAGACTCATGAGGTGTGAGACATTTACCCCTCCATCGAGTCGTTTAATCCGTGACACATGCTAAATGTCTCATCGTGGGTAGCCATCAACAAGCTGGCCCATGTCCATACAAGGGCAGACTTGTTGGGGCACAGGGTCTTTTTTGTTCTTTTTTTCAGTGGCCTTAAAATGTTGCATCTTAAAAATAATATTGCAACAAAAAAAAATACACTTGGCATGGCCACCTTACTCATCACCCGCACATACTGGACCCTCTTTCTCATGGAAATATTTTTTGGCCACATGTTTTAGTGTGTGGAGCACGTGGGGTGTCAATTTGACAACAATATACGTCCCAAACTAAGAGTGCAGAGATTGTGCATGCCAACAACTCTTGCCCTATGGTATTCAGGGCAACAGCAACGGGTTGGGAGAAGGTAATAATAGAGACATAGGCTGTTATGACTGGCTATGGATAGATCTGACACACGGGACGGAGGGACACGTAAAAGACACGGAAATTGCTTTCTGTCAAAAGTGACGGTTGACATGCGAAAGCTGCCACAAAAAACCCGAGTGTATGCGGCCTGGGAGTCTGTTTAGTTCCCCCTCTTATCGGTATCAAGTGATGCATGTTGAGCTCCGATCAAATCATAATTTGTATGCACATGAAATGCGCGGAAATAAGTGGTGGTAGGAAAAACACCTCTGGTCTCTGATTCATACAAATAATACCCTGCAACTTTGCTCCAAACGCCCCCAAAAGGTACCCCGCAACCACAAGCCACTCAAACACGACAGACACTACTCCAACTAGTGCTACTGAGTACCCAACCGCTGTAAACACGACATCAGGCGTTTTCGGGACCCACTACACCAACAAAAGGTCGTATTGCCACCAAACACCTGAGAACCACATTTGCCAAAAACGAGATATCAGAAGGAAACGCCCTAAAGCATGAGATACAAGGTGGTGAGTATGGAGAAGGAGTATGGAGAAGGAGTATGGAAAAAGAGAGGATACGAACGGCTGCAGGCTTACGCTTACGCTCACACTCACGCTCACACTCATGCCATGTGAAAACTGCTTTGTTGACAGACCTGTGCAGACCAGTGAACGTGTTGCTCTAATGAAGGCCAGGGTCAGCTAACCAAATTAACCACTGTTTTCGTGGTTTTTTTACCGTTTCAGGCGCTAGTCCTTATTTAGACCTGTTTTCCCGCTTGTCATATTATTATCTTCAATCCTAACCCAGCGCAAAAGTGGAAAAAAGACCATGGCCGAGATCAAGCCCTCATCGCTCCAAGAGCCCGAAAACGAGGCGCCTCCAGCACCTCCAGCACCCACGTTCTGTTCGCCTACAACGGCCGTGCATACAGATACTATGATCCTCGCAGCCGCCGATAAAGGCAAAAGCCCAGACCTATCTGTCTCATTACAGCGATTCTCCTCAACTCTCAGCCTGCGAGAAAGTCTACGAGATACTCAGCGCCCCAACTCTCCCCAGAACAACAATCAGACTGTGGGACACTCCGCAAACAGCAGTAGCCGCAGCAGCACCCATAGCCGGCCCTCTAGCAGCACCTCTACGCCGTCCAGTTCACCGGACATTATTGCCCAAAAGGGAATCCCAGTCTCTTCAATCGCCTCTATTTCAGCCATATCTCAGACTCCGGATTTTCAAGATATGGGCTCAGTACACTCGACTCTAGGACCCAGTTTCAGCTCTCGCAACAAGGATAAGGAGCCGTGTATGGAGACGGAAAAGGTGCTTTCTAAGCCCACTACACCAACAGTGTCACGACCATCAACATCATGTGATAATGCAGCCGACATTTCAACCTCAGTTGTTGAGACCCCAACAGGCTCTTCCTCATGGTGGCGATCAAAGAAGGTTTCCTCTCCCCCTCCATCACAAGCAGACCAAACTCAAAGATGCACAAGCTCTGCAGACGAAAACCCTAACCGCGCATCTGATTGTACGGTTGCGGAGACCCAACCGAGAACCCCCGATGCTATGGTAGCTTCTTCTTCAGAAACTACAACGACCGTTGTCGCAGCGTCTACGTCTTCTTCCGGCTGGTGGTTCTTCAGCTCAAACACGACAATCACTGCCACGTCACAACCTGAGGAAATGGGCTCTTCGACAAGCGCTGTCGTCACCAACCAGGCCAAGGCGGTCCAGACCTCCGATCCAGAGTCTAGCAACACTACGACTACACAAGATAACACACAAGTCCTCGAGGCCGAGCCCAAGGGATGGTTTTCCAGCTGGTGGGGAGCCTCCAAAAACATTGAGGCCTCTCCTGCCGGCTCAGAAGAGAAGGATATCGTTACCTCGGACTTAAGCGAGCTAGGTGAGGATGGCGAGGTGGTGGCCGAGGAAAACAAGGGAGGTGGCCGATCTTGGGGCTTCTGGTCTACTGGAACAGGAGCCAAGAAGACGGCGGGAGAGGTTGCTGTTTCCGGACTGGACAACCCCTCTAACCCCTCCAAGGAGCCCCCTAGTACTCCTCGATCTTCCCCTGTCGGATCTCCCCGACTGGAAGCTACAGACCCTACTGATCCCGTCAAGAGCATACCTAGAGACATCAAGGACATCAAAGACAAGGACTCCAAGAAGCTGGATGGAGCCACTCAGTCTGGAGACGTTGTTCCTGCTGTTCGAAAGACGACAAAGAACGGTAAACCCTACCGACAAAACCTGGTGATCCCTTCACCCGATGCATGCTTCCCAGAGTACTCCCAGAGAGACTACTTCATGGCACACCTGAAGAAGCTCTCGTCTTACTGGGTCCCCACTAAACACACGACTGGAGACCCCGCTCTGAACCAGTACAACCAGTTCCACAGCTCGTTGTACCGCACGCAAAAGCAGCCTGAGATTAAGAAAGCTGTTGTCATTGGTGTGCATGGCTTCTTCCCCGCAAAGGTCGTCAGAACCTTTATTGGAGAGCCCACGGGAACGTCTGTGCGGTTTGCCAACATGGGAGCCGAGGCTGTGGAGAGATGGGCCAAGGCACACGAGGTGGACGTGGAGATTGAGCGAATCGCTCTCGAGGGAGAAGGCAAGGTGCTGCAGCGAGTGGACAACCTCTACAACATTCTCATGAACTGGATTGACCATGTCCGGGATGCTGATGTTATTTATTTCTGCGCCCACTCCCAGGGTGTTCCTGTGGCCGTGCATATTCTCGCTCGTCTGATTGAGAATGGGCACGTCGACCACAAGAAGATTGGTATTCTTGCCATGGCCGGTATTTCTCTCGGTCCCTTTTATGGTCTCGATTCCAAGTTTGTCATGCGGATGTACTCCACTTCTGTGGGAACCGAGTCTCTGGCAGAGCTGTTTGAGTTCCAGGACACCAACTCGCTCATGGCTCGAAAGTACATCCAGTCGCTTCGAACTGTGCTGGCCCACAACTGCAAGATTGCCTTTGTCGGCTCCATGAACGACCAGATGGTGCCTCTCTACTCTTCTACCTGCATGCATGTTGCACACCCCTGCATTTTCCGGGCGGTTTACGTCGATGGTAAGGATGTGGCTCCCGAATTCATTTCTGATCTCGTCTCTTTGGCCCTTCTGCTTCGAAACATTGGTTCTACAGACCACAATGTCATCAAGGAGGTCAGTGGAGCTGTTGCCGGTGCTCTTACCGGAGGTGGCCACTCCAAAATCTACAACGAGGCCTCCGTCTACGACCTGGGCATCGAATACATCATGGAAACCACCTTCCCTTCTAACCCCGTGGCCATGACTGTTTTTGAGGACTATGAGATTCCCAAAAAGAACCCCAACCCTTACAACCTCCCCTACTGCATGCGAAGTCTGCAGTACGAGACCCTGGCCCGTCCGCCGCTTCGGCCTCTGCTGGAAAACCTCAACCAGGAGTTTGACAAGTGGAAGCCCGAAAGCAAGCCTCTGAGGGACCTGAAGTATAGACTGAGTCCTATCCAGAACCAAGCCAAGCTCTAACCATCTCTCCGCTAGATATAATATATAGATAATTTATTGCAATTTCGTGAAACTAGCAACACTGTAGTTCTCAGCTTGTATTCTTCTAAAGATTCACATGATGTTAGTCAACTTTAACCCGAGTAAGGTTATTTATTTCTGTAATTTACTTGTGGCATTTGCCTAACAATGAATGTCCCTATGGCGCCGAACCTGTGAAAAACTAAGATGTTGTGAATCTCGGTAAGTATGTGGTAATCGGATAAGAGGAGATAGAAGGAATGAAGAGAAAAGATCAGGGAATAAATGACATGTATTTATAGCCAGGAATATTGGCAATTGATGATATGGTTCCCATCTCAATTCTTGAATGTGTATAAATGTTTGTTGGGGCAACTTGTTAACAACATGCTCTTTTATTCACATGATAACAGTTATAGTTGGAATTAGCTGTCGACTACTTGGAATTTTGTTAGAACTTCAGATTGGTCGGACACTCTCGGACTACAGTCCTCGAATGTCCTCCTTGAGATATAGATAATTTATTCATGGGTATAATACATTCCCTATCGTCTAGGGTTTCTTCTCGGGGTCGACACCGACGGGCTATCAGGAAGACCTCCTTGCTTTTCAGGAGACAACTCAGCAAAGAGAGGAGCAGAAGGAGCAACCAAAGGTCGCTTAGGTCGCTTCTGTTTCTGCAACTTGGCCTCAGCTTCATCATTCTCATCAACAACCAGACCTCCCAGCTTTCGTCGCTTCTTGGGCTTGTTATCATCAGCCGGGGGAGTGGAGCTCTGTCTTCTCTTGGGCGAATCCGAAGCCTCCAGCTTGCTCTTGGTGATGAACGAGTCAAACATGAGCGATCGTCGGTTTCGTTTTCGGGCTGCCTCTTCGTCTTCTCCAGCCACTGTACTAGGTCTGGACGTCATCGGGGAGTCAAACAGACTACCCTTGGGCTGAGCTCGTCGAGGAGTAGCAGCCATGGGAAGAGGAGGCTTGTTCTTGACACGAGCAGGTCGTCCAGAGACAGTAGGGCTGTCAGTGACCTGGCTGGCCAGAGAGGATGAAGTGGAGGGTCGAGAACCAATAGTCGAGCCATTGGTCTTGCCCTTACCAAGCTTCAAGTAAGGAGACATGGACAGAGAAGACACACCAGCCTCGGGTTTCAGAGAAGTGGCGGCCTTTGATGCAACAGGAGAGAAGATTGAAGAGGGCTTGGGAGCAGTGCTGTTCTTGAAGTTTGTAGTGATGGACTTGGGTGCTCGTCTGTTCTTGTCAGGGTCAGCAGAAGAGCCAGAAATGGGCCTGGCAGCAAACACTGTGGCACTGCTCTTGGTGTAGAGGGTATCGAGTTCTTTCTGCTGTTCATCAATCTTCTTCTTCTGCTGTTCCAGCAATGCAAGGTTGAGTTTAGTTTCTCGAGCCATGGCAGCATTCTGAGTCTCAAGGGTGGAGATCTTCTCCTCGTACTCACTGACCTGCTGTCTCAAGTTGTGAAGCTCCTTCATAACTTCAACGTTTGAGCTGTTTGAAGAATTGGAGTTTGACAACTGCTGCAGATGTTCATTCATTTCAGCTTCAAGCTCACTCTTTTGTTTGTACAGCTCCTTTTGCAGCTGAGTGTCGAATTCAATCTGAACCAGCTTGTTTTGCTCCTCCATCTCCTGCTCAAAGTGCTGCTTTAACTCAACCTGCTGTTCCTCCAACTGAGTTTGCATAGCCTCTCTGAGAGCCTCTTCTGTATCGACACGACCAGCGATATCGGTAGCATGACTCTGCTCTCTCTCCACGCTAGCTTTGAGCTCCTTTCGAAGCCCCTCAAGCATATCCAGCAGGTTATCTTCGTTCTCCTTGAACTTGGTAACATGCTGTCTCAGCTCTTCCAGCTCTTCAGAGTCATCGTCAGAGTCTTCTTCCTCCACCTTGGCTCTCAATGCTTCATTCTCAGCTCTAGCCTCGTCCAGTTGAAGCATCAATTGCATCTTTTCTTTGGTCAAAGTCTGGTTAAGCAAGAGCTGACCTTCATACCGACTAACATCACTTTCACGTCCTTTAGCGCGTAGACTCTCACGAGATTTGAGATAATCGCCATATGCCTGCGACGAGTCGTTCAACTCGAGAGATTCACGCTTCTTCAAAGACGACGATCGTCTCTTGGGTTTCTTTGTGACTTCCTCAACATCAGGAATGTTCTCTTTGAGGTTCAATGACTCTCTCAGAGAAGAGCGTCGTCGCCCCTCCTGCTCCTTGAGCTTGTCCCAGGGCTTGGACTTTCGCTGGAAAGGATTCTTGGCCATGGTGATGGTGTTGTGATGGCTGTTGTGGTGTTGTGATGTTGTGATGCTGGATTGGATGAATAAATGGGTATGCTGGGGTTGGTGTGATTCGTGGTGTGTTTTTATGCGGTTTGGAAATGCCTGGTAAGGTGGACAAGTTGTGAATTCTCGTGTTCCTCAAGACGTTTGGCACTCAACTCTCGTCTGTTTGACTCGTTCCCATTTAGTAATTTAGTAAATAATAACTTGGGGTGATAAGGTTTGGACGCGTGTTAGCTGCATCGTGGAGGGTTGGGGTAAAGGGCGCAAAGTGGTGTCTTTTGGTAGTCTGAAAAAGCCATTAGCCGCTAATGAAACCGTTGCACAAATTCGCGATGTTTCCGTGCCCAAACATGCAATACTCGTCAATCCAACCCGTCGTCTTCTCTGGCATGTCGTCATTACCTTTTATTGTTATGTAAAACAAGCCTGGGACGGTCGGTTCGAGTCCTAAAGACCTCGCCCAATATTCTGGCAAACCTTAATGCCCGTTATGCGTTGTCATTCAAGGTGTAACGTCAATCTACGCGCGAACATCACACCTTTGGCATCCACGAAAAATGCAACTTCTAGCGCCAATTGTCGCCTTTTTCCTCTTGGTAACAGCGGCCTGTGCTCAGGTCTACGATGCCGAGTTCATTCGGGAAAACCTGCCCTCTTTGTCTCGATCCAAGGGTGTTATTCGACTCAACGACCAGAACTTCCAGAAGCTCGTTGGAGGGCCTCGAGACTACCATTTCGTCGTGCTTCTGACCGCCGAGGCCGCTCAATTCGGTTGCCACCTGTGTAAGGAGTTTGGACCTGCCTTTGATCTCCTTGCTGCCTCTTACTTGACCGACCACCCCAATTCCGACAATGTCTTTTTCGGAATTGCCGACTTCAGTGAGTCTCAGGCCACCTACCGAGGTCTGGATCTCACCGCCGCCCCCAACTTTTGGATTTTCCCTCCCACCGAGAAGAACATCCCCATTGGAGGTGAGCATTACAAGTTCTCCTTCCCTCAGGTCGACAACCTCGAGGTGCCCGCTGGAAACTTCATTCGAGAGGTGACCGGCAAACACTTCAAGGTGCACTACCCCTTCCGATGGGACAAGCTGTTCAGCGCTGTTCTGACCGTCATTGGAGTGGTTGTGGGTGTTGTGGTGTTCAAGCAGCAGCTCAAGGCCTTCTTTGCCAAGCGAAACGTGTGGGCCGCTGCCACCCTCGTGCTCATTCTCATGTTTGTTGCTGGACACATGTACAACATCATTCGAAAGACCCAGTACATTGTCGCTGATGATCACAACAACCCCATCTACTTTGTTGGCGGCTTTTCTCAGCAGATTGGAGTTGAGACCCAGATTGTGGCTCTGACCTACGCTCTGCTGGCCTTCTGCGTCATTTCTCTTGCCCTGCGAGCTCCTTCTCTCAACACCGGAAACAAGCAGGTTGGTGTCACTCTGGCTCTGTGTATCGTCATTCTGGTGACCTACAGCTTCCTGCTGACCAAGTTCCAGATCAAGAACGGCGGCTACCCTTACCACCTTCTTAACATCTTTTAGACCAACCAAAACGACCCTTAAATATATATTAGACCATCTGTATAGAAATAGAGCAGAGTGATGATAGAATAGTAGAGGTGAAAAAATACCGTAAACGCTTTGCTTTGTCTAATCTGAGTTTTTTGTCGGTATACAGCATCCATCTTGGCGCATCAAATACGCACTTACCAGGTACAACTACAGCCAACCAACTACAATCGGATAACTTCAATTAATCAATAATCTATATAAATAATGTTAGCTACACAGCCACTCAGCAAACACACTCCATGCACTGCCACTGTCTGTAAGAACAAGAGCCCGCCAGGGGCCACTTTCCGTACACTTGACACTGAGCTCCCAGAGCCCATGAGTGGTGGTGGAGTCTTCCTCCTTGAGAACCAGTTTTGTGATTTTTCCAGAGGGAGGCTGGATAGCGATCTTGGTTCGTGCAAAACCAGAGCCAGAGTTGATACCCGTGCTGGGGTGCTGCTTGATGGCAAAGTGGTAGATGTTGCCAACTGTCAGCTTGTAGCACTGAGGCTGTACCACGTAGAGATCCTGCAGCTTACAGTGAGGAGTAGGGTGTCTGATGACAAACTCGAACTGCTGGGTGGTTCCACTGTGAGTAATAGGGAAAGCAGCAACCACAGGATGGTGGTTCTTTCGATGAGACGAGTTTTTGCCCTTTGGTCCACAGTAAACGTTGACTAGACCCTGGGCGAAACCAGGAGGAAGAACAGCCTTGACTCTGTAGATTCGCTTACCAAACTCCCAGTAGACCTGGCACAGAGTGGGTACCTTTTGAATGGTTCTGGAAGCAGCATACTCAAGCATGGCAGAGTGTCCATGAGCAGCAAAAGAGCCAGGCTGGACATCAGCAAAGATCTCGAGATCGGGTGAAACAGTGAAAGTCACCTCTCCAACCTCCAGGTTCTTGAGTCGCATCAGAGTAGTATCATAGTTGGTCAGCTTCACCTGAGTGTCCCAATACTTGGGACAGAGGACAGGAAGAGCTAGAGCAGTCATGAGATCCAAAGCAGCAGGCTCAAGGTGCTGGTACGTCTCCTTCTGAGGAATGTGTGTGTAGATTGTCTCAGCAGGAGAAGCCAGGAAGTAGAAATCGTCACAGGCGCGATCAGAGGCAGCAGAGTACTGGTACCGAAGAGGAAACGAGGGGTTTGCAAGAGTGCAGTCCATGATTCTCCAGCAGTCGTCAACCAGAACAGCGTTCCAAAAGTGGTTGGGGGTGAGAGTAGACCGAGAGTCAAACACTCCTCCAGGAGCCTTGAGCATACCAGGAATGACCTGGCAATGAACACCCAGAGCAGCACACATGTGAGAAACCAGCATGGCAATCTCTTGAGTAGTGGCCTTTCTGGTTTGGAGAGTAGTCTGCAAGTCAATGTCGTATCTCTCAGCATGGTCTCCAGTCCACTTGAGCTTCTCTGAGCAGAACATGAAGACAGCTCGAAGTCGCTCAATCTCGTACTGGAACTGAGGCATGACATGTCTGGACATGAGCAGATGAGGAGTGGAAGAAGAAGCCAGGGAAGACATTTGGTTTCGAACGTACTGGTCCACATGTGTCAGATCAGTCTCAATCTTTCGAGGAGAAATGAGCTGGGCTGTTTTCTTCAAAGGCTCAATGCACCTGATACCCTCCATGGCCAGCTTTTTCTGACGCTCCTTTCGCTCAATTGGAGTCACAGTGTTGGCTCTGTGCACGTTTTGTCTGATTTCAATCCACTGTTTAGGATCCACAGCAGACTGCTTCACGTTGCTAGTCTTGCTGGGCTCACTCATAAGAGCTCCAGCACTGAAACTGCTGGAGGAGAAAGAGATAGCAGACAGAGACTTGATGGATCGAAGAGATCGACTCGACTTGTTGGACTTGATAGAAGCCGTTCTCTTGGGAGAAGAGTGTGACGACTCCACAAACGCCGTCTTGTACATGTTTGGCGTGGATCCAGACGAAGGCACAGTGTTGGTCACCTTTTTGATGAACTTTTTGAGGAAGCCCGTGGACTTACGCATTTTGAGCGACTTCTCTGGAGTCATTTGGTTGGGTAGAGCTACTGGAACTTCAGTGGCGTCATAGTCGTCGGTTTTCATGGTCGACTCGATATCAGCCATGTACTTTGTAGTAACCTCATGGTGACTCTGACGCATATTGAAGTCAGCAGCAGAAGTAGCAGAGAAGTCGGAAACTGTAGTGGGCAGAGAACAGCCTGAAACGCCAGACATTTTCGTCATTTCAGAGCTGTACGAGTTGACAGTATCGGCTCTCTGGACTCCAGCAGCGTATGAGTCAGGGGAAAAAGGCAGTTGTCCGTATGAATCAGGCGAAAACGGGATATTGTCATCATCGTCTGAAGAAGCCACACTTTCACTATCTCCCATATGAAACGTCTTTTGACCAGCGCTCTGGATCCAAGAAGACCGCTTTTCATGGTACGACAGCTGTCTCTTGGCAGCAGGTCTTCCCTGAACCTGACCGTTTGTAGGAGTTCCATAAGGTCGCTCTTTAGTAGGAGTGAAGTCTCTGAAATCCTGAGAACGCTTCATTCCGTCCAAACTGAGAAGCACATCGTCCATTGCGTTTCTGAGTGGCGAAGGGGTTCTGTTAAACCCATTGTGTCGAGGAGTAATGTCTCTGTCGTGATTGTGGTTGACCAGGTCTCCGGAGTAGTCGCCTGAAAAGTCGCCTGAAAAGTCGCCTGAAAAGTTGCCGTCGTCCGAATTAGTTCTCTTGTGGTTGGACAGCTTAGCATACTTGTTCACTACCGGCTTGGGCTGAGATGTGTGAGGAGGTACTGGAGGGTAGAGAGCGTCATGGCCCAGATCAATGCCTTGAAGGTGTTTGCTGAGACGGGCCATGGGGTCGAAAGAGCCTGGAGACGATTGTGCGGGGTCCAGAGACCTGTAGCTCACAGGCTTGGCGATATCCAGAGCAGACACCTCTTTGGAGGGTGTTCTAGTGAGCTCCAGAGACACCTGTGAAGTTTCTGCCGAACTGTATCCAAAGCTGTCGTCTCCATCGCACAGAGTGTATCGTTTCTGAGGCGGTTGTTGTGATCGTCTAGCCCCCTTGGGTTCGTCCAAAACCACAAAATTTCGTGGAAAGACTCCAGTGACATTGTTTCGTCGTAGCTTGCCGGTCCACCAGTTGCCGTCTCCCGTGTTCAAAACGTCGATAGTGTCTCCCTCAATGAAACCCAGGTCGTTGTCCTCCTCCCCTGACCATGAGTAGATGGCCTTGACCTGGCATGGCAGGTATGGCACTGTGAATGTGTCGGTCATTGGTGAATGAATAGTTGTGTGAAATAGTTCAATCTGATCTTTCCGCTACCATGTAGCAGTACAAGTAGTGTCCGGGACGGATCAGATGAGTTTAGCGAGAGCGATGCGAACTTGTATCAGAACAATTGCAGCAATGAATTTTGGAGAGACGGAAAAACAAAAGCTGGAGATTTCTCTTGCAGCTACTCGGCTTCTCCTCTACCACGCTGTACAGCGTGGGTTCTCCGTATACCCTATTTAGGCACCAGGCAAACATTTTAGACTTTGGCTGAGCATGCCCGATCATGTATCCAAAAGTTTATGTTGACAGACAATAGACCCGCCATAGTACAGCCCCAAACCTAGAGAGCCAAAAAGCGAGATGGCCAGAAAGTAGACTGTAGATTAGCCCGCCATGGGTACGCGCGAAATAGGGGTAGGCTGCCCAGAAGGTACCCGCTCAAAATGGATCAAACGGGATGCCCACGAGATTGCTTCCACCAGCTGCGTCTTCCTCCACCTCTCCTTACGTGCATCATGTACAGTACAAGTCTCTTGTGCTGCAACTTGCACATTCCAACAAGACTATGGCGTAGTTCTACCGAAAGAGCCGACTACAGTAAGCTGAGACGACGGGTCAATGCTGGCTGGCAGCGGCAAAAAGGTCATAACAAGCCGACCAGTTCAGAATGTGCTATTTTGTTGGGAATGTGCCCATCTAGCAGCAGCTGAGATAATGCTACGTTTAGTCTGCTTTTCCACGCTAGGGGCATCTTGCACAGCGTGGTTCCGTGTACTTTTGCCTCCTTCTGGCAATGTGAGATAATATCAGTTTGTTGATCCTGTGAAATAATATCCACATAGCATAGCGTACACTCATTCTAGATGCTCTATGGTGGCTGTGGCCGTGACTATGTGGCCTCTTTTCATCTCATTTCCCTCATAGACCCACACGTGGGAGGGCACATGTACGAGGTTCATTCCTATGGTGGGATTTTCATGCGGGCCGTTGATCGTCACAGTGGGTACCAAGTTGAAAGCGGGCAATGCACCCGATTACGTAAAAGCCGCGTCTCTGCGTGTTATGACCGTTGGTGGTCTGGAAAATAAACAACTAATGTCTCTCCATCGGCTATTTTCTCCGGGACCCCACGCGCCCCACCAAACACGAAAAATGCGCCCCACTAGCTTTAAGCAAAAATGCTTTTTTTCAAAACTTTCCAAGGATAAGCTTTAAGGTCCACGGGACAATGGGGCTTTAGCACAAGGCCATGGAAATAAGAACAGCTGGGGACCCGATGAGCTGAGACTAACACCCCAAACAAGCCCAAACTAGAGTGTACTTGAGGTTAGTACTTGCACGTGCTGCTCACTGTGGGAATGTAAACAGTGTATTTTTTTAATGTCTCTCAGGCACAGCCGTTATCTTGACTCGTGTCAAGTCTCCATCTTTGACTAACCTTGTGCATGCCCCTCATGTCTGGAACACTTTGTCGACGCGTTCAAACGTTCAAAAAAGAACGGTCTTTATTCGTCAGCAGAAAGAGAAGGAAAAAAGGACAATAATCCGAAACGGACGATGCGACAAGGGATACAGCTTCTGAGGCAACTGGGTGTTTCATCGTCCCCACGAATAACGCTCCAGGCCCCATCTCTGACATTTGGCCGGTATCAAACGTTTTATCGGTGGACGTGGTCGTTTTGGGACACCTTCTCCAGCTTGGTTTCATTTCCACACGTCTTGGTGGTGGGGGTTCGTATTTTCAGCATTCAGGCCCAACTTTCATTCCATTCATGCATCTATCATTCCCCAGTCCCCTGCTTGGAACGTGCAAACTGCGCATGATCGATTAGCTCGAAAATGACAAGAGAGCAAGTGAAAAAGGGCGGTTGCAGAGACTGCAGGTGCCAGCCATGCCTCCAATCGGCTCGACGCACCCACACAAGCCCCTGGGTCGTCCGTTACGGGCCGCCCATGGTGCTTTCAATGTACGCTGTGGTGGCTGCAGAGTGCGTCAGATAGACGGAAGGAAGCAGGTGAGGCCATTTGCTCGCTGTGAAACAGAGACATTCCACGGACCTTCTGTACACCACGGTGGGCAACAGGTTTACGTCACACACTCAAAACAATAGGGACAGTAAAGGACGTATTTTTTGGCAGCCGTACCAGGATACACTCTTTCACACTTTTAAAATTTCAACTCTGAATCAACCTTCCACCTTTTACCCCTGGAAGGTCTCATGGGCAACGGAAAAACAAACGTGCACCTGCGCCCAGAAATAGTTTTTGTTGGACTTTTACACGTCACTACGCATCCCTCATTCCAGCAACACGTGAACGAGCAATAATAACCCGTATCCATGAGGTTTGCTTGCCCCTTCTCGGGTATGTGCGTTAGCAAATAATAAAGTGTGATGCAGCCCCAGAAAATAAAGCAGGGGCCTCACCTCAGTTAATTATACAGTGCTGAAAATGTGTCACCAAGAGGCATTTTATTATTTCCATGTAGCAACCGCCGCCAGCATACACTGTAGGAATGATGAGTGCACGGCTACATTTGTTTTTCTGTCACTCTGGAATGTGCCAACTACAAGTATTCTAATCATCGACTAGCATCTCTTATCTATACACATTTTTACATTACCTGTGGCAGTTTCTGGTCTAACGACCGGACTCAGTAGTGTCGACAGTCGAAGAGACGTCTTATGCGTACAGCACAGTGTAGCATCCAAACTAACCAATGAGCTCCTGAACAAAAGCTGCAGTGTCCTTGGCTCGCATCAGAGCCTCGCCGACAAGCACAGCCTTGACGCCCTCAGACTTGTACTTTTGGACGTCTTCCTTGCACGTGATTCCACTGAGGGCTGCAATGACGATATCGTCAGAGGCCAGACCCATGACGGACGACGTGGTGTTCATGTCCACGTTGAACGAATGCAGGTCTCGGTTGTTGACACCAATGAGCTGGGCGTTGAGCTTGTTGGCTCGCTCCATCTCGGGCAGAGAAGCAACCTCAACCAGAGGCTCCATTCCAAGAGACTTGGAGTACTTGTAGAGGTCGGCCAGAAGTTTGTCGTCGAGCATCTTGACAATAAGCAGAACAGTATCAGCACCGTTAAGACGGGCTTCCAGGATCTGGTACCGGTCGAAAATGAACTCCTTTCGCAGAATGGCAGGTCGGTTCTCCAGAGAGTCAACTGCCAGACGCACAAGACGCATATCTTCCAGGGAACCCTTGAACCAGTGAGGCTCAGTCAGCACAGAGATGGCAGAAGCACCGGCATTGGCGTAAATAAGAGCCTGAGTGGGAGCATGGGCCTGCAAGTCAATAGGACCCTTGGAGGGAGAAGCTCGCTTTATTTCAGCCATCATAGCGGGAGTCTTTTGGGTCAGTCTAGCCTTGACATCAATGAGCTTGGGAGCGTAAGGAAGAGACTTTTGGAGATCGTCAAAGGACTGTCCAGGGATCTTCTTCTGAGTCTCAACATCAGCCTGTCGCTGAGCGTAGATGCGCTGCAGAATGGAGGTCTGAGCAGGAGACTTGTCTTCAGCAGACTTCTTGTCAGCCCAGGTTCCTCCTCGGAACTTGAGCACGTTGGAGATCATGGTTCGACCGTCATCAGTGAGAATTCCCTCGGGGTGGAACTGAACTCCTTCAATAACGTACTCCTTGTGTCTCACTCCCATGATCACACCGTTATGGGTCTCAGCAGTGATCTCCAGACACTCAGGGAGAGTCTCTCGAGTACCAGCCAAAGAGTGGTATCGAGTCACCTCCACGTCCTGGGCAATGTTCTCAAACAGTCCCTTACCGTCATGCTTGACAGGAGAAGACTTGCCATGGACAATCTCTCCAGCAAAGCCCACAGTGCCTCCAAACGCTTCGTACATGCACTGCTGGCCCATACAAACGCCAATAATGGGCTTCTTGCCCTTGAAGTGGTGGATCGTCTCGATGGAGATACCAGCATCAGTCTTGGGGTGTCCAGGGCCGGGGGAAATGAAAATAATGTCAGGGTTCTTGGCTTCAATCTCTTCAACGGTGATCTTGTCGTTTCGGAAAACCTCAACCTCGGCGCCCTCCTGGCATAGGTACTCGTAGATGTTCCAGGTGAACGAGTCGTAGTTGTCGATCAGCAGAACGTTGGTCTTGGAAGCCATGGTGGTGGTTATGGGTGACTATGAGGTCGCTGTGAATATTTCAAAGTCAAACGGTGTGACTCGATATTAAGGTTTTCCAATCAGTGGGGGGGACAGTAATGCCACACCAATATACGGTAGCTATAGGGGTATGTGGAGGGATATTTACTAAGTAGAAGTGAGTTATTTGATCTGACGAGCTATTCATCTCTGTATTTCCACTCTATCCCCAGAAACACTAGTACCAGTAACACCATCCGGCTCTCGGTGGAAACTTCAATATGAGTGCATATCACGGAGTCATACTGGACTTACTGTTGAGGGGGTGTTTTAAAAGAAGGAACAAAAAAAACTGAAATTTCCAAAAATATCGTCATCTACAGTACCAGTCTTTCAAAGCAGAAGCCCTACTGTTCTGTATACAATACCTACCATAGGCCTTCGTATAACCCCTTCACACTATCTCAGACTAAATTCAATCTCCCAACGTTTGAATATTACTCCACACCAACACTCTCTACCCTCCCTCACCACCATGTCATCACACATTTGCACAATCACAGCGGAGAATATCGTGTCGCAGCCCGAAACCGACGAGGCCATTTCACAGGGAACCCGCATGGCTGGTTCGTTTGCGACTTCCGACCGGCTAGCTCGCAACCTCAAGATCGGCCATGTCAACCGAATCATTGCTTACTGCGAAACCAGCGACAATAAGACCAAGGTGGTGGCCCAGTGCGGAGCTCAGAAGGATGATGAGGCTCTTATTTCGACTGTGATTGGAGATACTCTGGTGGAGACTTTGGCAAAGTTGGATAATGTCAACGATGCCGCTAATGACTTGCTGAAGTGATGTAAACGAATCTTCCAAGCACTCTTTTGACTGGCCATGTTGGATAAGGTGTTTCACCCTACAGTATTGCATGTTCTTGAAGAATCACCTTAAAGTACTCCCTTAAAACCAGGACACCTAAAGCCAACACCCCTAAAACCAACACCTTCACCAGAACACCCCTAATCACCTACTGTTGCCACCATACAACAATTGCACTGTCTAATACTGGTAACCGTCAAAACAATATTTATTAATATATACTTCCTTCCATATGCCTAGTGGCAAATACCGTACTTCTAGCAGCACAGTAGTGTTCTCTCGTTCACTCATAAAACCCTCATCTTTCATTTACGCATCACCGAAAACAGTAGGGAATTTCTGACAGTAAGTGACAAGCTTGTCGACCTGTGCCAGGTCTGAGTTAGTATGTGGTGGCGAAGATCTCATCATTTTACTCACCAATATTATCGCCAAAGTCAGTGCACGAGTAGGAAATCAGCTCGTCGTCAGTAGTCACTTTTCCAACCACCTCGTAGAACTTGCCAACAGTGTATTCGGTGGTGCCATCAGCCTTGACCTTCAGAGGTCCATTGGCGTCAAAAGAAACAAGATCGCCGTCCTGAGACTCGACCTTGCCGATAATTCGCACCGTCTTGTCGTGGAACTTGTTGAGCAGGGGGCTGTTGATTCGGGGTGTCGTTGGAAAGCTCATAGTATAGTGTGTGGATGTGTGATGGTGGTGAAAAGAAACGCTAGGTACAGTAATTAAGACAAGCTTCATGGACGTGACGCGTAACGTGAGTTACCCGGGAGTGGGAGAAAAGAGAAAAGAACAGAAAATAAATAAAAATCTCAAATAAATTAAACCACAGCTACAATTTCACGCTCTTCTTTTATTCGTGTCATATCATATATTATATATCTATTTGGTCAAGTTAACCATGACCTTCTTGAGACGAAGCTCATCGTAAGGACGCGCCACCAAAGAAGCATAGCCAAAGAGATCGTAACAGCTGGCAACCTCCTCGCTCTTGAGAGAAAAGAGAGTACCAGCAGCCACAGCTAGTCGGAAAACAGCCTCATTGCCACTCACCTTCTCCCACACCTCACTAATGCTCTGCAAAAGACCAAATGCCGCCTCCACGTTGCCACTGTTGTATGCATTCACAGCAAGGTCCAAAAGCAGAGTGGCGACTGCAGTTTCGTACTGGCCAAACAGCTTGTCGGACTTGAACTCTGTCAACGAAGACTTGACAGTGTCAATGACCGACTCCACATCAGGGAATGCATTCTTGGCAGCCACACTGTTGACGACGAATCGTACACCCATCAGCTTGTGAGACAGCTTGGGTGACGAAATCGCGCCTTCAACGGCAGTAACCACCTCGGGTTTAGGAGCTCCAAGCTTTTCTGCCATGAGACGCAGAATATCCAGACCAAGAAGAGGCTCAGACCAGGTAGAAACGATCTTCAACACCACAGGAAGCGGTGTAGAGCCAAGCTCGCCCTTGGTGAGCGAAAACTTGAGAGCAGAAAGCTCATCAGCGGCCAGAGGAGTGGATTCACTTCCGTTGAACTTGTCCAGACCCTTACCGAGAGCTGCGGCGCTGTATGTGTTGATGAAAAGAGGAGTAGTTAGTGGGAAAGGAGCGGGTTCAACAGAAGCCGCAGGAGCAGGAGCAGGAGCAGAAGGAGTAGGACCACTCACTTCTCCTCCAGGCACATATCTGCCTCCATAGGGATCAGGAGCAGGTCCTGAATCGCCTCCAATGTTCACTCCACCGGTGTTTTTGATGATGAACTGCACAATCTCCTCAAGGTAGCCCTGGGGAAGCTCGTAGGTGTCGATGAACCGCTGGGCAGCTGCGTACACGTTCTCATTGGAGTTGTAGGGCAGTTTCAGAGCAGGTTTGCCTTCCTCAACGTCAACGTCGAAAATGTAGTCGTACTCCTTTCCATCATCGGCGACCTTCTTTCGCTCGCCTCCAGGAGCATCAACCACCTCTCCAATCTTGGTCCAGCTGGAAGAAGCAGCGTCCCACTGATGAGCCTCAACAATACCGTTACCCTTGACCATAACAACCTCTCCCTCTTTAGTACCGGGTTGAGACAGTCGTTCAGGTCCAGGCAGCTTCTCCTTGTTAATCTCTCCAACCTGATCCTTACCAATAGCCGAGTTGGCTACAGTAGCTTCAAAGTCCTCAATTTCAACAGTATCAGCGAACCGAGAAGAGTCTCGAGAGAAGACTCGGACTTTGGCGTCGGATCCTCCAACTGCAATGTCTCCATTGGAAGCTGCAGCTCCTGTCCAAACAGAAACACAGGGCAGAGTGATGACCTGAGTAGTGGTTCCAGTAGCAGCATCCCAAACTCGAGCAGTTCGATCTTCGCCAGTGGTGACAAACTCTGTAGGGCTAATGGCTGCAACAGAGTACACAAACGACGTGTGGCCATCGAGAGTCTTGATTTCCTTGGCTGACTTGAAATCGGAAGAAAGCTGCCAGAGCTTGACAGTAGCATCGTTACTGACAGAGACAAACTTGCCATCTCCAAGCAGAGCAAGACCTCGTACGGCATCGGCATGACCCTTCAGAGTAGCCACGCATTGAGCATGATGCCACAGCTTGATAGTCTTGTCGGCAGAAGCAGTAAGAAAGACGTTATCTTTAGCAGAAATGATCTTGACAGCCCAAACGGCCTGAGTATGTCCCTCAAGCGTGTACAGCACCCGTCCGTCGTTCCAGACCCGAGCACTCTTGTCCCAGGAGCCGGAAATGACCAGATCGTCGGCCAGATCGAGAGCACACACGTTTCCCTCGTGTCCAATCAGAAACCGCGCTGTTTCGTCGCCAATGAGCGCAATCATTTTGTCCTGGCCTCCTGCGGCAATGAGACGGCCATTGGGGGCAGCAGCAATGGCATTCATGAACCCGCCACCGTTGTATATCGCATCTGACGACTTGTCAGCGTGCCACTTTCGTACTGAGGTGTCTCTGGAGCAAGAAACGACGTCTGCGTCGACAAAACAGACGCCTTTAACGTCCTGCTCGTGGCCAATCAGAGTCTTTGAAAGCGTGTATCTTGGTGCCATGATGGAGACTCAATTGATGTGTGGTGGGGGTGTAGTGACGTATATCTCTGGGGTTATTACGCATGTTGCCACATGTTTTGGGTTAGGGTTTAGTTGGGTCCTTCTAGCAAGTTCAGTGGGGAGATGTTGTTGAAATTTAGTGTGTCTTGACAAGGAAAGCTGTTTAGATGAAACAGACAACCCACAATAAAACAGTCCAGTTTTGAATTGAATATACTGAAACGCACGTACCATACAGCTTCAGTCGCCACCCACCAGATCTTTGCATGTCATCTATGCATGAGTTGCAGCCTTGCTTGGTAGCAGTGTTGGTGTCAAACAACTTATATAGATCTCAATATTTGGTGAACATGTTTTTATTCATGTTTTATAAGCTTCTATAAGTTGCACGGTTTTAAAGTGGGCTTCAGTTTTAAGGGACCATTTCTAAGATCCAACACTCTCTGCAGACCTCCAAACCTAATCAGTTGATCTGAAATTGTCAGATGGAAAAAAGTGACAAAACTTACAACCCCACTCAGCACCAACAGGGGCGTGTTTCAGACCTATAAAGACACCAATCTTGTAGATCTCGCTTTTCTGTATCTTCCAGTTCTTTTAAAATTCCGGTACCTCCCCAACTACCCCATTTATTCACGTTCCAAAAACCCCGTCACATGACATCTTCGGCCCCTCCTGTACCATCTCCACACCCCCGACACTCATAGAAGCCTTCGTGGCCAAGTGGTAAGGCGCGGCACTAGTAATGCCGAGATCATCAGTTCAAATCTGGTCGAAGGCATCTTCTTTTTGCGTCTCAAATGTGTCTCCTTTTTTGTAACATATTCTGCGTGTATGCATCGGGTCTGAACTTAGTCGTGCGTAAGCAGGACGTTGTGTTATGGTGGATCATTACTGTTTTTACTACTGTACAACGTTACTTGACAATTTACTTAGCTACTCGTTTTTGTTCATATAATACATTAATTTATTTTTGTGACAGTTATAATAATAATAATACCGTTTACTCCTCGTCAACACCCTCCCAGAAGTTCTTTCCGGCGGTGGTCTCCTTGATGACACCAACTCGGATAAGGAAGTCTCCGAAATGCTCACCATCGTTTCGCTCCAGAGACCATCGCTTGAACAGAGGCTTGAGAATGTCCAGAATCTCGTCCTCCTTGAGCGAAGATCGGTAGAGCTTGTTGAGTCGCTGACCCTCAAAGCCACCACCCAACATGAGGTTGTAAGCACCAGCAGCCTTACCAACCAGAGCAACCTCAGCCAACCAAGGTCGAGCACAACCGTTGGGGCAGCCGGTCATTCGCATGACAATGGCGTCATGTCGAAGACCGTACTCCTCCAGAGCAGACTCCAGCTTGGTGATGAGAACGGGCAGGTATCGCTCGGACTCAGCCATGGCCAGACCACAAGTAGGGAAGGCCACACAGGCAGCAGAAGAAAGTCGCAGACCGGAAAAGTTGAGGTTGTCCAGCTTGTACTGCTTGAGCAGCTCCTTGATCTTGGGCAGAGCCTCGTCGGAGATGTTGGAGAGCAGCACGTGCTGGTTACCAGTCAGTCGGAACTCGGCCTTGTCAGTCATGACCTTGGCAATCTCTCGCAGACCAGTCTTGAACTGCAGCTCGGGGGTGTCCTCGACTCGACCGTTCTCAATGAACGAGGTGAAGTGGTTGAGTCCTCGCTCGTCCTTGACCCAGCCGTAGTAGTCAGTGTTGGACTTGAACTCAAAGTCTCGAGCAGCCTCGAACTTGTAGCCCAGGTACTCCTCGACCTTGCCCTTAAAGACATCAACTCCGAGATCGTCAACGGTGTACTTGAGTCGAGCGTGCTTTCGGTTGGTTCGGTCACCAAAGTCTCGCTGCACCAGCATCACCTTCTCGCAGGTGTCGACGACCTTATCATAAGGCATGAAACCCAGGTTGGAACCGGTTCGGGGGTAGGTCTTGGTGTTGTTATGAGTAACACCCATTCCTCCTCCAACAAGCACGTTGCAACCAACAATGACGTCGTTCTCGACAATGGCAATTAGACCGATATCGTGAGCGTACACATCGACATCGTTGTAGGGGGGAACAGCCACGTTGATCTTGAACTTTCGGGGCAGGTACAGCTCGCCGTACAGCTCCTCGGTGTCCTTGATCTCCTCCATGTCCTTGAGGTTGGACTCGCCGACCTGGATCTTCTTGGGCTTTTTGGTGGGGCCTCCGACTCGCTTGTCAAAGACCTCAGGAGCGCCAATGTTCTGCTTATCGGACTCATCGGCTCCCTCGAGCCAAATCTCGTAGTAGGCAGTGGTCATGGGCAGAAGGTGCTCAGAGATATCAGTACCAAGAGCAACAACCTGGTCGTGGACCTTGGCGTTCTTGGGGAGAGCGGCAGTGACAACGTTTCGGTTGACATCACCACAAGCAGCGACGGTATCGATCAGAACGGCGTTCATACCTCGAATAGCGGGCTTCAGGTCGTGCTTGACAACACCATGGAGCTGGAAGGTGGCTCGAGTGGTGATCTTGAAGGTACCGTTACCTCGAGAGTCAGACAGCTCGTCAATCTTGAGCCACTGCTCGGGGGTAGCTCGACATCCGGGAAGTCGAACTCGGGCCATGAAAGAGTAGGCGGGCTCAAGACCAGCGGCCTTTCGCTCGTCTCGAATGTCTCGATCGTCCTGCATGTAGATACCGTGGAACTTGGTCAGCTGCTGATCATGAGCAGAGATGGCACCAGTGGACTCGTCAACCAGACCCTCGGCAATAGTACCTCGGAGGTAGTTGGAGGCGGCCTTGATGTCCTCGTTGGTGATGGGCGGGGGCTCATCAATGGCACCAATACCGTCAACACCAAGAGCAACCCACACAGCGGGCTCCCACTCGTTGTAGCCGGTGGACCATCCATCAGCATCCTGGTCGTCACCGAGACCCAGAGGAGCCAGGTCCTGAGCACCAAACAGCACCAGCTTGGCATGGAGATCCTTACCGGGCTTGTTGTAGTAGTGCTTGTCGGCCTTTCGGGGCCAGTACTGGGAGTCACCGAGAGAGAAGACAGACACTCGGGTGTTGGTCAGGTCGATATCGGTAGAGCCCTTGAGACCCTCCCAGAAGTTTCGGCCGTTCTGGGGGAACTCACCCTGGCCAGCAGTGGCAGTCACAAAGACCACGTTGGTCTCGGAAGACAGGTCCTCCAGGGGGAAGTCGTCCATGGCCATGACCAGAGGCTTGAGACCTCGGCCCTTGGCTCGTCGACCAAGACGCTTGGCAACGTTCTCGGCAACACCACCATCAGAGGCAAACAGAATGGTGATGGGAGCGCCGGAGAGACCGTCAAGCAGCTGCAGGTAGGCGTCCTTGGCCTTTCGCTGCTGCAGCTCTCGCAGACCAGAACCGTAGCCCTGGGCCAGGTTTCGGGCCAGAACGGGGTCCTTCTTGGACAGCATGGTCAGCTTGTTCTCTCGGTCCAGGAACTTCTGCAGATCCTGTCGGATTCGAGAAGACTCGAGCTGGAAGGGCTCCTGTCCCTTGGCCTCGAGAGAGGGGTCGTATCGGTACAGAGGCCAGTAACCAGAGTCGACGGCTCGCTTGGTCTCCTTGAGAATAGAGACGGGATCGTCAGACTCGGAGTGGTAGGGCAGGTAGGCCAGAACCACAGAGGGACCCTCAAAGGCGGCAGCCTCAATCAGAGACTGGAGGACCTGAGTGTAAGAAGCGTAGACGGCGGTGGAGGCAACGTAGACGTTTCCAAAACCCATGGCGTACAGACCAATGTCCTTCTTTCGCAGAGAGGGCAGCTTGGACTGGGCAGTGTCGTAAGGAGTGGAGTCGATGATGAGCATGTTGAGGTTCTCACCGGAGGAAACAACATGGTGGACACCAGAGTTTCCAAGATCGTGAGACCAAGCATCAGAACCAATCAACCAACTGCTCTTGTTCTCAAAGTAATCCTTGAGCTCCAGCAGCTCCTTGGCGCCCTTGGCCTCGAGCTTGGAGATCAGGTCGGCAGTGTCAACCTCTCGGTTAATAGCCCACATGGTCAGCAGCTTGTGCAGCTCCTCGCCGAGAGCGTTCTTTCGAATAGCAGCTCGCACACGCTCAGACAGCTCCTTTCGCTTCTCGGAGTATGCAAGGTAGGCTCCGTAGCCGTACTCGGGAGAGGTCAGGCCGGCGTCCTTCTTATCGGAGGCGTTGATGATGTTGACCTCCTTGAACAGCTCGTGCAGAATCTTGGTGTAGGCGGTCTCGAGAGTGAGGGCCTCGGCAGCCACCTCCTGCTTGGTCTCGTTGGCAGCAATGCCAGAGCCCACAGTCAGGTTCTGGACAGGAGAGGCAGATGTGAGGTTGGAGGAGATGGCGGCAAAGACGTGGTTGACGGTAGCCTCAGTGACCTGGCCCAGATGGAAGGCAACAGGCTTGGGGGCAGAGTCTCGCTCAATGCCGGAAGCATGGATATCGGCAACGTAGTCGAGCACCAGAGGAGACCAGGCAGTGGTTCGGGACTTGATCTGCTCGGCCAGACCAATGGTCTTGACGGACTTGGGCAGCACGTCGAGAATGGCCTGGACGGACCACGGTCGGTACTGTCGCACAAGCACCAGGCCGGTCTGGTTGTGGGCCTTGGCTTTGTCGATGAAGAGCTGTGTGGAGGAGCCGAAAACAATGAGGGCAGAGGGAGCGGAGGAAGAGCCGATGTACTCGGGAGCAATGATGGGCTGCTCGGGCTGCTTCTCAGTGTCGGTCTCAACCTTCTCGACCTTGGAGACAATCTCGCTTCCGGGAATGAGAGAGACCTCTCCCTCGGTGGGAGCGTAAAAGTGGATAACGGGCTGGCCAGTGGCCTTGGACACCTCGTAGGCCTTGATGGCCACGTCCTGGACGTCCTCAAGACCAAAAGACTGCAGCATGACAAACTGAGAATGTCGGATAGCGGCAATGTCGTTGTAGTCGGCTCCGGTCTGGACATGGAAGACGACGGCTCGGTTCTTGAAGGCGGACAGGTGAGCGAGACCCTTGACAAGCACGCTGGAAGGAGCCACAACGGCCAGCAGAGAGTCTTCTGCGGCAGGGGCGTTGACAATGTGTGCTAGAGGGTCGGCGGACTCTCTGATCTGGATGGTAGTAGCCTCGGGGTTGAGCTTTCGCACAACCTCAAAGGTCTGATCTGCTGCATTGGAAGCAGTGTGGAGGACTTTGTTAGTTTCTTCATTTCGCTAATTAGCTTTCATTTCCCATCCATGAGAAGGCATGGTGATATCTCATAGAGTCATGATGAAAAGTCCGACATGAAAAATCGGAAATCGAGATCGGATTTCGAAAGTGGCTGCTGTGGCTGTCGTATGAACAGTACCACTACCGCACCTGATACTCACCCGCTTGTTGCAATCCTCCATTGAGGTTCTCGGCCGAAGGCATTTTTCTCGATCTGGTGGACAACAGAAACTAGCTGGGGAAGAAGTGACATTATAAAGGTTTGTTCAATAGAGTTGATTGTGGCGCTGGAGGCTGACAGTCAAGCCTTTGGTGCGCCTTCTTTTTCACACTATCGTGGTGACATTAGCTTTCCAATCACGCAATATTAGCCTTTGTGGCTAGTACTGACTAAGGCGCGCTGTGATTGGTGGATAGCGATAGAGGGGGGAGAATTAAAAACCCGCTAAACGGTTTTCCGGGGAGTGAATTTAAGAAATTTCAGAGAGAATATACTTGTATTCGACCGTGAGATCCGATTCCAACGGTTTGTGGGCTTCCAGACCCTCTATTGTCTTGATTCATTCGGTTCTGTTGACACCTTTAGCTCCATTAATTACGCACAGTCACGTGGTTCCCCAGGTGCCCACAAGCCGAAAAAGAGGCGATGTGGCTGTGAGATTCGTTTCGGCTTGTTTTAGTTGTGTGGCTTGATGTTTAAAAAAATTCAAGCAATTACGGGAAGACTTACAACCTGTACCAATACTCCAGCTAGCACCAGCTCAACAGTGCAGTTTATTCATAGACCCTCGTACTCGTACTCTCTGCTCACATGATATCACGTATGGTGCACCGAAATCACATCATCGCAGCAGCCTGCGTGCAGAAAAAGCCAAAAGCGCTGGAAACTGGATTAGCACGTCAGCCTCAAAGCCACGGGTCAAACATATGGAAGCCACGAGTCAAAAGAGCCAATTTTCGTCGGATCGCCACCATCAGCAAGCCACGGTGGCACAAGGGCTATACTACTGTAGCTCCGCTGTGGCTGTAGCAAATGGCAGGTGGTGTATTGAAAAAATAATAGCCGACAAAGTGGGCGCTTGGAGCAGGTAAGTACAATACGATACAATGATTACAGTATCACTGCGTCATACAGATGCAGTGGAAGTGATGATGATGCATTGGAGATGAGATGATGAGTCATATTGATTATTTCGTGATTTCATTTACTTGTACTTGTATTTTTGTTTATTCAGTTTCTATAATTTCACTCAGCTCTCAGCTCCTCAGTCTGCTCTGCATGCTCCATTCATTTTGACATGTGGGGGTCAAACAGGTCTCATAAGCCGCACTCTGCACGGAGCTCTTCGGAGCAAGTCAAGTGTGGCGGTGAGTGAGCGATGAGCGATGAGCAATTGCCACAGTTCAGTTGTGTTTTACTTTGTACAGACCAGGCTGTGGCTGAAACATAATCGCCGTCTACTTTTGTTGTCATAAATCATTAATGCTATATACTGGGCTAACCCCTTCTCACCTTTTGTCCAATCTTTGAAATTCCATCCAAACCACCTCTGGAGAAACCCGACAAAATATTCTTGGTGTCAAACAACGGAATGTTGGGCGAGTTGGGGGGCTTTCTCTCCAAGGCAGAAGGCAGAGCCGTAAGCTTCACCGCACTCATGATGGGCGAGTCGTCCACCAGGTTTTCTTGCTCTCCAAGCAGCAAGTGGAACTGCTCGAGATACGAGTTGTGCTCGTAGCGAGGGATGCCCTTGAGCTCGAGAATCTTGACAAAGTTGCTGCGCGACTTGTCTCCGACGAGAATGAAGTAGTTTTGGATGAGGCCATCTCGAGGAGCAGGACGGGTGAGAACCACCTTGAGAAGGGTTTCGATTCGAGAAATGACACTGGCAACGTTCTTGGTGTATCGAGCTGAGGGCTGGTTAGGAACTCCGTCTCCTGTGCTCTTGAGTGTGGGTAGTTTCAGTAGAGCTTCCTTGATGACAAAGAGATCAACTAGTAACTGCTCAGCAGCAACTTCAGTCAACGGTCGACAATCAATAATACCTTGTAGGAAAGCCGAAGAGACGACTTCAACCACTCGATCGCAGAAAATACCTGCAAACGCAGGCTTGTCCATAGCGTTGAGAATCTGAGCAGCATCAGTAGACAGAACCTGGCACAGTTGACGCACATACGACGATGAGTCGCCAACAGTGTTAATGTTCCAGTTTGTGTTTTTCATTTCTCGCCACGAGTAGTCCAGATCATGTTCAATCTTGCCTACCAGAGCAGCAATGGACTCGTTGATGATGGTCATAAAGGTGTCTCGTTGAGGATCAAACGAGACCTTGTCCTTGAGGTTCTCATCAATCTGAGCAGTGAGCTTGTCTTCCAGTTGAGCAACCGTCTGAGTACAGTACTCTGCCGTGTTGAGAACAATGCATGCTGTAAGTAGAGCCTCCTCATTGGACACTCTCTGAGGTAGGGTTCCTCGAACCACAGAGTTGGCATAGTTGTCCAGACGACGAGCAAACAGTCTGTACAGGTCTAACAAAGGAGGACCGGTACTGAGCTTTGCTGTCTGCTCCAGCATCTGTCTATATGTGAAGAACAGATCAGCAGATGACGGAAGTACATCTGGTTTGGAGTCTCCATCTTCGTGAGGTTGAGGCATTCTGTAGCCTTGTAGTTTTGACGACAGGATCTTGTCCTGATGAGCGATCCAGACATTGAGATGCGGTTGGAAGGCAAGAGAGATGGTTTTGAGAGAGTCCAGATCGACGGTACCTTCTCTAGCACGCGACTTGAACCGTTTATCAAGGGTCTGTTCAAAAGTGAGCGTTTCATTCAGAGCATCAAGCAGCAGTTTGACGTCCACTGACTTGCCCAAGCCCTGTAGAATGGAAGACACATCCGACCGAGTAGTCGTGCAGAAACCCTTGCATAATGCCACATCGATGTTGTAGGATGGAGCGAAATACTTGGCTCTTTCTTGATCATGTTCATTGAGCAGTCGTCTGAAGAAAGAGAACCGAGTGGCAATGTTATCCAGCGAGCCAGCTTCATCAGACGCCGAAAAGATAGTCCTGTATCCCTTGAGCTGTGTGTTTGTATACCAATCCTGCAGTCGTTGAGGGAACCCATTACCGATAACATCCAGAACTGAACAAGCAGAGACCAGGGAAGCCGGCTGGATATTAGCAGATCCGTCCAGCGCCTTTTGAAAGTCCTCCAGAATTCGCTCACCCAACTGAGCCTCGGTTTCAGTCACCCGTTTACTCAAGTCCGCAATATGGTCAATTGTCCTGTACGGCTTGAAGTACGCCATGAGCTCATTGACCGCTGCCAAATGAGGCACCGCGTCCTCGTAGTCCCTTCTCTCCACCAGCACCGTCAGCTGGTCGTAAGCTGTAGACAGCATCTGTAGTCGTTTCAAAACAGTAATGGAAGTGACGAGATTCTGCTTAGCATCATCCAACCTCTTGATAGCAGCAGTCATTCCCGTGATCTGCCCCTCGGTCGTATCAGCTCTCTCTCGCAGCTGCGCAATATCAGTCACAATCTTTGCAGCCCGTGCATTGGCCTGGGGGACCTCCAAATTATGTGCCTGCGTGTCCTTCTCGAGCTGGGCCATTTCCGAGCGCAAATGGGCCTTGTACTGGGCGACGTAGTCCGCCACGTCGTCGACGCCCGACAGCCCAGAGGCAAACACCCTCTGTAGATTGTTAATCATGGGGTGTGGGTTGTGATATTGTCAGATGGTGCACCTTGTTCGACAAGAGTGTTAATCTGGCATGCACCAAAGTTAAATTAGTTGGTGGGGGTAAACAAGACGTTGAAGTTATTCCCAACAACCTTTGTTATACGAGGGTCGACAAGACAACACCACGAAACACCTCACCCACAGTTGAACACGATCAGACACGTAAGTTTGAGGCATTGTCTCATCCCATAGAGCTTACTAAGCAATATACTGAAGCCAGTGGCGATTTACTGGGTACAAAAGTGCTCAATTCACACACTGAAAGACAGCCATGTTTTCTTCACTGTATTTTTTCACGTCTATACTCCCCCCTCAGTTTCCAAATTTCAAATTTCACCAAACTCTGTTGCGACGCCTTAATAAAAACACAGTGGCGTAAACGAAAAGGAGTTATCTAGAACGTTTGGGACTTCTACACGTACGCTTCGAGAGACAGATCAGACAACAAACACGCCATCAAATAGGTCGTAGCCAATATAAAAGTGACCCAGAAAAACCACCCACCGTATAAACCACCCCCAAATAACGCAGATCAAATTAAATCAACCCCATTACCCAACTTGACGCCCCCCCAGTCACCGTTTTCCACCCCGCCCTAACCCTAAAAAAATTCGAAGACTATCGAATGCACAGCAGCCCGTCCTAACTACATCTACACCATAATGTCGAATCTCAAGCTCCCCACCGCCCCCAACGCGGGCCTGTTCAAGCAGGGATACCAGACGTCCAATGCCGAGGACGGCGCTGTCCAGCGCAACATCCAGGCCTGTCGAGAAATCACCGGCATGGTCCGAACATCCATTGGACCCTGTGGACGAAACAAGATTGTGGTGAACCATCTCGGTCGAATTTTCCTCACTTCTGACGCCGCCACCATTCTGCGAGAGCTGGAGGTTGTCCACCCCGCTGCCAAGCTCCTTGTTCAGGCTTCTCAGCAGCAGGAGCACGAGTGTGGAGATGCCACCAACCTGGTGCTCACTCTGGCCGGTTCTCTGCTCAACAAGGCCGACGAGCTCATTCGAATCGGTCTGCACCCCTCTGAGGTGGTCCAGGGCTACGAGCGAGCCAAGGGTCTTGCTCTGATGGAGCTGGAGACCATTGCCGCCGAGACTACTGCCAACGCTGAGCTTGCCAATGGAGACAACGCCAAGGCTCTGGTGACCTCTGAGCTGCTGGCTCGAGCCGTCAAGACCGCCGTGGCTTCTAAGCAATACGGACACGAGGCCATCATCTCTCGTCTCGTCACTGAGGCCGTTCAGCACGTGATGCCCTCCAACATCAAGGCGTTCAACGTGGACGCCATTCGAGTTGTCAAGATCATGGGAGCTTCTCTGGGCGCTTCTCAGGTCATCAAGGGTATGGTGTTCAACCGAGAGCCCGAGTCCACCGTCAAGAACTGCGGTAAGGCCAAGGTTGTTGTCTTTTCCACTCCCGTTGATATCTCTTCTACTGAGACCAAGGGCACTGTGCTCCTCAAGTCTGCCCAGGAGATGCTCAACTTCTCCAAGGGCGAGGAGGCCCAGGTCGAGACCATGGTCAAGAACATTGCCGACTCTGGCGTCAAGGTTGTTATCTGTGGAGCCGGTCTTGGAGATCTGCCTCTGCACTACATGAACCGAATGGGTCTGGTGGCTCTCAAGGTGCCTTCCAAGTTCGATCTACGACGTCTCTGTCGAGTTGTCGGTGCTACTCCTCTCGCTCGAGTTGGAGCTCCTCTTCCCGAGGAGATGGGCACTGTTGATGTCGTTGAGACTATCGAGATTGGAGGAGACCGAGTGACTGTTCTGCGACAGGAGAACGAGCTGACCCGAACCGCCACTGTGGTTGTTCGAGGAGCCACCCAGAACGCTCTGGACGACGTTGAGCGAGCCATTGACGACGGTGTTGCTGTCGTCAAATCCATCTCCAAGGACCCCCGTCTGGTGCCTGGAGCTGGAGCTACTGAGATCAGACTTGTCTCTACCATTGTCCAGCAGGGTGAGCGAACCCAGGGTCTCATGCAGCACGCCATCAAGGCATATGGACAGGCCTTTGAGGTGCTTCCTGAGACTCTGGCTGAAAACGCCGGTCTTGATGCTATTGAGGTGCTGGCTCGACTCTATGCTGCTCACTCCGAGGGCCGAAACACTACAGGTGTTGATGTCGACGATAACGACAGCTCTGGTACTTGTGATGCCGCTGCTGCTGACATTTTCGACTCGTACTCGGCCAAACTGTCTGCCATCGAACTGGCTACTGATGTCGCCAACACCATTCTCACAGTCGACCAGATCATCATGGCCAAGCGGGCCGGTGGACCCACCATGCCCAAGCAGCAGTCCATTGGCAACTGGGATCAGGACGATTAAACGGAGCGGAGGTATATAAAAGAGTTATAGATGCATGTTTGTGATTATGAGAGTTCCAGGTAGTGTAATTAGTTGTAGTTTGTTGAAACCATAAGTAGAGTCAAGTAATATGTTTGCCAAACTTAATATCGGATAACCTCGATGTGCATGCAGAAAATATATTTTCGTAGATTATTTCACAGTACAACTACACACCCAAGATGCCTCGAGAAGTCAAGAAGAGAGGAAGACGAGCTGCCGCTAAGCGAGCCGAGGAGGAGCAGGACGACGTCGACCTCAAGGTCTACGAGAACGACGAGGACTACGTCACCTTTGATAATGAAGGAGGAGTGGCTGGAGGCCAGGATGAAGAGAACGATGGCTACGACAATGAGACGCCCTACAACCCTCTGGATCTCAAGCAGATGCCGTTTTTCGGTTTCCTCGACGACCAGGAGGCCGAGTACTTCAAGACTGCTGAATCTACTCTTGCTGTTGACGCCTTTGGCTCTCCCGAAGAGAAGCTGGGATTCATCTCTGGTCTGCTGGATGAAGCTCGAGGAAAGGAGCTCAAGCTGGTGACCAACCAGATTTGCTCCAAGCTGATGGAACGACTGATTCTGCTGGCTAATGATGAGCAGATTCGAGCTCTGTTTGAGGTCTTTGCCGGCTACTTTGTCGACCTCTCTCGACACAAGTTCTCGTCCCATTGCGTCGAGACTCTGCTTGTAAGAGGAGCTGCTCTTGTCGAGAAGGAGGTGCTGGACCCCAACTTTGACGGTGACAGTGAGGAGTCCATGGAGAAGCGGTTCCTGACGCTGGCCAACGATATGAAGGACTACATTCAGGACCTCATCTCCAACCCTTATGCTTCCCATGTTATCCGAGTGCTGCTTCTGATTCTCGGTGGACAGACCCTGCCTTCTCCTACAAGCTCAGAGGGTAACTCGTCTGTTCTTCGATCGAAAAAGTCCCGAACTGCTCGACGAAACATTGAAATCAAGGACGCCGAGGATGAGAGAGCATACCAGATTCCTGGCAAGTTCCACGACGCTTTGGAGACCATTGTGACTGGTTTCAACGGACGACTCAAGCCCACTGCTGCCCGAGAGCTTGCCATTGGCCAGGTCTCTTCTCCTGTTGTCCAGCTGCTGATTGACTCTGAGGCTACCACTTCCGAGTCTCGACCTTTGCTCAACACAATCTTTGCCGATACTGAAGACCGAGACTCGTCCGAGGAGGCTTTTGTTGAGCATCTGCTTTCCGACGCTGTTGGTTCTCATTTCCTTCAGAACGTGCTTCAGAAGGCCCCTGAGGCTTTCGTTGAACGTCTCTACAGACTGTACATGTCTCAGCGAGTTCAAAAGCTGGTTCGACGAGACTATGCCGGTTTCGTGATCGAGACCTGTATGCAGAGACTTCCCGAGGAAGACGTTCACCATATCATTGATACTGCCATCGGTGAGATTCCCTACCTTGTGGAGAACAACAACCTGTCCATGGTTCGAATTCTGCTGACCCGAGCTGCTGCTGCCAACTACAAGGCCACTGAGGTTGCCGATGCTGTGCTTAAGACGTTCAACACCGACTCTACTGACCCTCGACTGCTGCAAAAAGTCCTTCAGCTCGACGAGAAGAACCCCTACAAGCCCCATGAGGCCTCTTCTACTGGTCTCCATCGATGTCTGGTTCTTCAGCAGCTAGTTGAGGCTTCTCCTGATGTCCTTGCCCAGGCTTTCATGGGTCTCAACTCTGGAGATGTCGACATTATCAAGATGGCCAAGCACCAGTCTTACTCTCGACTACTCGAGAAGCTGCTGCGACCCTCCATCAACACCATTGAGCGACGAAAGTTCCTCAACAAGATCAACGGCCAGTGTGTCGATCTTGCCCGAGACCCCTTTGCATCACACGTCATGGACCGTCTGTGGAACTTTTCGTACAAGATGAACAACTTTAGAGAGAAGATTGCCAACGAGCTAGTGGCTGATGACGATCTCAAGGAAAACACATACGGAAAGGCCGTGTGGAGAAATTGGAGCCTGGACAAGTTCCTGCGACGAAAGAGTGACTGGTGGGTCATTCTCCATTCTACTGATGATGCTCTTGCCAAGGAGTACGAGGAGCTGGGAACTCCCCTTGATGCCAAGTCGCTGGCTCAAGCTGGAACCAAGCGATTTGGACGAGGAGGAGCCCGTGTTATTACTCGAGGAGGAGGAATTGCTCCTAGAGGAGGTCGAGGACGAGGTGGATACCGAGGAGGTCGAGGTAACCACCGTGGAGGCTTTGGAGGTTCTGACCGAGGTGGATTTGGAGGTTCTGACCGAGGAGGATTCAACAAGCGGTCCAATGGAGACGGTGAGGAGTCTTCTGGCGACCGGTCTCGAAAGAAGGTCCGAAATGAGTAATAGAAAAAAGGCATTATATAGTTAACCGGGATAAACATTATAGTACAAGTAAGAGTCTCATGTCTCAATAGTGTAAATAGTGTAAACCGCAGTTTATTTGGCAAGGTTAGGAGGAGCAGAAGCTAAGGCTGAAGCTAAGCTTAGAAGTGACCACCATATGTGAAATGGCGTTAGCTACCTAATACAAGCAGCTACTGCTAGCCACATATAACTACATGCACTTGTTCTACCAGTCACGATATACCAGGTACTCTTTTATGAGGATTAACTAAATAATATAAGGTGATAATGTCGATCGCGCTCTTTATTGGTTTTTCTTTCAGCTCTGTAAGGAGGCTGAAATATGTCTAGTAGTGTTTCAGGTGTGCCCAGTACGTTTACCAAGCATTGGCACCCCGTCGCTCTCGCAGACCGAAAAATCGGGCGAGGGTATCAAATCGCTCAATGGCCTCGGCTTCAGTCAGGTCGGCAGACTTTCGGGCGTTTTCCATGGCCTCCTCGAGCTCCTCCTTTCCGAGAACCTCCTGCAGTTTGGCGAGCTCGGCTTCGTCCGGAGGAAGCAGCTCGTAGAATCGCATCCACTGCTCCACCTTGGCGTTATCCAGCTTCTTGAACTCTCCCAGGTTCTTGGGGAAGACCCAATCAGGATGAGTCTCCTCGTCAGCCACCTGGGCAGGGCACATGCCGTCGATTCGGGGCAGCGATGCGATGAGGTCCGTGTCCTTGACGGCAAACGAGTTGGCCGTTCTTCGAATGGACTTGGTCTCGAGGTTGTCGAGCTGGTCCTGGAGCTCAGTGACCAGAACAACCAGATCTTCCGAGGTGACGGCTTGGCTGTCTTCAGCGGGAGCCTTGTCCTTTGCAGACGACACAGGCTTGCCTTCAACGTCGCGGATTGTGAGGTTGTTCAGGGAGTTCTTTTCCTGGTTGACCTGGATGGAGAGCACCTGTTTGCCGGTTTCGGCGACCAGACCGGTGACTTTTCGCAGCTGGGCCGACAGAAAGTCGACCTCCTTTTTCAGGCTTTCAATTGTGGGTTCGGGCATGGTGGTGAGGATGAGTTGTTACGCCGTAGTTAGTTGACGATGCTGTAACTAATTCTAGGTTTCCGTCAACGTATGTGCTGCAGAAGGTCGATGTGGGCCGGAGATAGGGCAACCGCTAAGAGAGTTTCTGAGACACTTTTCGAATACGATGGGAGGAAATAAAACAAGACCTTTGGAGTAGTTGTAGGTCGTTGTAATAGGTCGATAAGTTAGTTGTTTGTAGTCGTCCAATATTGCTGTTCTGCTAAATTTCGCTCGCTTCTAGTCGCGTGCTTGTCTCGAAGGGCTGGTTTGAGAGACTAAGAAAAACGAAGATCGAAACTGAAAAGACGGCGTGACAAGAGGCTTCAACCGGCAGTTATATATGCCCTGCGGCAAACCAGCAACCCCCTGGGGCCCACGGATAGGATAGCCGGTCTCACCTTGTCTTTCTGTTGCTTTAAACTCGACATTTCTTCTCCTATGATACGTAAACGTTGTCCCTATGGCTATGGAGGAGGCCCTCAGCATACTCTCCGGCAGGCTGTTAGGGACATGTTGTTCCTGCACATTAGACCTAACTGCAAGTAGCGCAGAAAACAAGGGCTGAAAAATAACGGCTGAAAATAAGGGCAGAAAATAAGGCGTATAGAAACAACACACTCTTATGTCTTCTCAATACACCAACAGACTGAAAGAAAGAATAACCCGCTATTCATAACTCACGGACCCACCCCATAGCTGTGGTGGACTATCCGTGTCTATTTGGCCGACTAAACCTCCGAAGCGCATCCGGTTACACGCCATATAGACATAACCCTTGGAGGCTCTCACCACCATTTTTCATAAAAAGTTCATTATGAATACGTGCTGGGTGGGACGTGAAAAATCTTATCAGCTTTTAAAGGAGCAACTTTTTGTCTACCGCTACGATAGTCTATAACCGAGCACCTACAGTACACCCGGCGGAATTACCGTTGCAAAGTTGGAGAGATACAATAAATATTAATAGACGCACCCCCAATGGGGCAAAATTAGGAGATGTATGGGGTTTATACCTCTATGAGGCGGACTCCTAGTATAAATGGCGACTTATTGAGAGCAACCAAACGCCCATAGCCGGGGTGGTCATCAGTTCAGGAAAGGGTATATCGAGGTACAGTCCAGCCGTGCGCCCTTTAGAAGTAGGCACGTGACTGATACGAGCTCATTTCTCGATGTTTGGGGAAGACGCCTCAGAACTGATAGAAGCTAACGAGTCAGCTACTGATACAGGCGATACACTTCGAGAATGGTCAGAAGTGTCCATCTTGCTGTTCATGTATTCTCGAAACTCCTGCTGTTTGGAGGCAAACTCGGATAGCCGATCCTCATGCGAAGAGCCCTTTCTCAAGCTGGTTTGGATGATTTTGGCAACATTCAGGTCATGTACTCGCCCTGAAAAGGTATGTTTAACCGGTCTTCTCAGGTACTTGTTTGAATGAGGAACATGGACTCGTTTTGGTGGCGTTTTCGACTGGGGAGCTAGAGGTTTGGCTACTCGTTTCAGAAGCTTGTGTTGAGACTCGTTCTGTCTTGGATTTGAAGTTTTCGACTGTTTCAATGCAGGAAACCTCGCCACCAACGAGTCGGAGAACTTGGGTGTGAAGGTCGTAGGGTTGTTTTGCAGGGTGCTATTCGTCATTTGTGGGTTGTAGAGAGAGAGGAAGGGCTGTCGATGGGTATATATCTTTGGTAAATTCGCCACCGAAATATCTCAGAGTGTTGAGCAAGACAACTTCGGCCTCATTTGAAAACCTTTATCAGCTATCTGGCATGTCAGATGCAGGTGGATCTAAAATGAGCGACCCACAAGAATATCAGTCAAACAACAGAAAATGGAAATAACCCACTCACAAATTATTTCCCATGAGTACCTTTGGCTACACAGCTCCTCTTATTCGTTACCCTTGTCAATTCATATATACATCACCCCTAGGCTACAACTTACTATCGTTGCCAAACAGCTCAACATAGGCATCACCAAGATGTTTAGAAAGGTCAGAAGTCAACATGGCTCTTCCCTTGGCTTCGTACGCTAGTCTAGACGTCTTTCGAGTGATAGAGGAAGCTCCAAAAGCTGCAATTGTCATCAGTTTATCCTCAGCAAGCTCCTCACTATGTTCCCACAAGTTATCCTGATACGCCTTTTTCCAGGCCAAAAAAGTAGCCAGAGAGCCACTGAGAGTATCTCCTTGTCCTCCAACTCGTTTGAGGCCGCCCTGGATGTCAGAGACCAGCGTTTCAGAGCCGTTTGAGATTCTATCAACCTGACCTTTTTGCAGAACAGTCACTCCTCCAAAAGCCTGAGCCAGTTTAGTAACGTCATGCTCATCAGTAGACTTGAGACCCACACTGTCTTGCAGTCTCTTGAATTCGACAATGTTAGGCGTAAGAACAGCTCGTTTATACCCCTTGATAATATCAGGATTGTTCTGCACCAAAAACAGCCCATCAGCGTCAATGACAATATGCAGGTTTTTCTTCTTTGCAGCTTCAATGACTCCAGTAACAGTCTCAATCATCAACTTATCTCTACCCATTCCAGGACCCACAACAATGACATGCACTCGATCCAGAACACTGACAGCTCTAGGCAATAGATCCTTGGCAGTAACTCCTGGAGCTGCTGAAGTAGACTCTTGCAAGTAAGGATGTACCATGACGTCTGGAGAGTACGCCTTAATGGAAGTAGAGGCGTCCTTGGCACACACAATATGGCCCATATCCGCTCCAACAATCATACTAGCCAAACATGAAAAGAATGGCGCTCCAGTGTAGTCTTCACACCCTCCGTAAACAGCAACTCTGCCAGCCTGTCCCTTGTGGAACGACTCCTTGAGAGGCGGAATGATGGCTCTAACCAGTCGAATGTTTTCTTTGAGGCCCATTGATGAAGTGGAAAGGTTGGACATGCATGCCGCCTGATATTTTATGTGCCTGCCGTATCAGCTTCCTGGGTCTAACCTTGATCGGAGATCCGTCTGGTACGAGTACAAGAAATATAGACAATTGAGCCTAGGGAGTGAAAAGTGTCAAACGGCGCTGCAACTACAAGTAGACAAGTGGGGTTGCTACGTCAATGTCGTATCAGCCACGGATCAGGCTCACTTACAAGGAATACCAGACAATTAGCCATAAGCAACCCCAATTGATAGTGTTTCAACCGTTCTTGCTCCTCTAATTACTCAGCTTGTTCGCTTCTTCCTTTCTTCCTTCCCCCACAGTGCTGCGACCTTGCATACAGCCAATAGCAACCCATATGCAGAAGCCAAAAAAAGCCCGAAGTGGGTGGAAACCCAAAGGCGCCCAACGCAAACCTAGAAGATATATAAGTAGACGTTTCGGAAAGCGTGCACTGTAGTCTTACTCACGCACAATGTTTTCTCTTCGAGCTCTGCGATCTGCTATCGTGTCCAAGGTGAGTATCCGACCAGCAAGAGGATTGGGAGAGGTCCGGGTCAGCCAAGTGAGTGAAGCGGGTGATGGACGGTGAATCTGACAGTGAAAAGTCTTGCTAGTCTGAGTGTGCTGTGTATCAGATAGCTGAAATACAGCGTTTACGGCACTTTGCTAGGCTCAAACTGGTTAATTGAAGGCGTCATGCTAGATATTATTCACTGTTTGTCAGCACCGTTTGTCAGCTCAACAGTGACCTGGATCAGCATGCAGTGGGTGGTGTTGAGCGAGAAGAAATCGCTAGAATAGACGATACACGACTCAATTGAGTCAATTGCGTGGTGTGGGATTTTACACAACCCCCACTCTCAAAACCGCAACTGTCTCTCATTGCCTTACCGCTCTCTTCGCTCACACATTACCCACACCCAATTGCGCAATAACCTCGCCCAACCTAATAGCTTATCCCTAAACCGTACCAGTGGAAGCCACTTACTCTCTTATACACCCCCTAACACACAGCCCTGGGCCCCCATTGCTGCCACTTCTGTCGTCGCCGCTGCCGCCTCTTCTTACTACTTCTCCAACATGGCCATCTCCAACGATTCCAAGACTGCCACCCTCAAGGGTGATGACCAGTGGGTCGATCTCAAGCTCAAGTCCTCCAAGGACCTGTCCCACAACACCAAGTCGCTCATCTTTGCTCTGCCCACCGCCGACTCCACTCTTGGCCTGACCACCGCCTCCGCTCTGCTCACCAAGTACGTGACCCCCAAGGGCTCCAACGTTGTCCGACCCTACACTCCCACCTCTGACCCCGACGAGACTGGCGAGTTTGAGCTCGTTGTCAAGGTCTACCCCGAGGGTAAGATGTCCAAGCACATCCACGAGCTCAAGGAGGGCGAGACCCTGTCCTTCAAGGGCCCCATCATCAAGTACCAGTGGCAGCCCAACCTCCACAAGGAGATCACCCTGATTGGTGCCGGAACCGGTATCACCCCTCTGTACCAGCTCATCACCGCCATCAACAAGAACCCCGAGGACAAGACCAAGGTCAACCTTTTCTACGGTAACGCCACTGAGGGTGATATTCTCCTCAAGAACGAGATTGACACCATTGCCAAGGCCAAGCCCGAGCAGTTCAACGTCCACTACTTCCTCGACAAGGCTGACCCCAACTGGAAGGGCGAGTCCGGCTTCATTTCCGAGGAGTTCATCAAGAAGAACTCTCCTGCTTCCGATGCCGAGAACGTCAAGGTCTTCATCTGTGGCCCTCCTCCTTTCTACAAGGCTATCTCCGGTGGAAAGGTCTCCCCCACCGATCAGGGTGAGGTTGACGGAGCCCTCAAGAACCTCGGTTTCTCCAAGGACCAGGTCTTCAAGTTCTAAGCTAGTTAACTATAATGAATGACTATAGATGATATGTGTGAAATGTAGAATACGGCCAATTGAGTCGTTGTCTATGTTGACACGGACCTGACAGAAGATGCATGTGCCTGTACGTATTACAAACCCTAAACATAAAACAATAACTGGAGGTGTGGTCATAGTGATTCGGTGTTAATACTAACTGCGGTGGTATGGGGTATTATATCTGTTGTTACACACAGCGCCACTCCTCCAGTAATCACTCAACATACCCCCAGTTAGATTAGCCGCGGTGTATCAAATCCAGTTTGTCAGCATGATGAACTCTACCTTAGTGTGAGGTGAGCGTGTGATTGATTGCCAGGTAGGAAGGTGTGATGGGTGAAAACCAGGCCTTCCTATAATAGTGGCTTATTGCACCTTGAGGGGTGGTAGTTATGATATATATGTAGCTGCTTATGGATGCCAGGGTGTTTGGCTGCTGTCTCAGGATGGTTTATGATAGCTGCTTGATACTGGTTGTCTCATTCTTGTATCATTTTGTTATGGTCATGGGTCTTCTTTCTTCCCTTCTCTTAACAGAGCTCTCAGTCTCTACTTTTCACCCCCACATCAGTCATGGATGCATGGGATAAAGTTCAGATCTTGTAATTTATCAGACAGTGCAGGACGGACCTTCATACGCCAAAATGAACGTGTTTTTCGAAGGATGCTGCCATGGAGACCTCGACAAGATCTACAAACGAGTCGAGGAGTACAGACTGCCCGTGGATCTGCTTCTCATCGGTGGAGACTTTCAGGCAGTGCGAAACGAACAGGATCTGCTGTCTATGAACGTGCCTGCTAAATACAGAGAGATGCACGACTTTCACAGGTACTACTCTGGTGAAACGAAAGCTCCTTACTTGACTATCGTCATTGGAGGCAACCACGAGTCCTCAGGGTACATGCAGGAGTTGTACTATGGAGGATGGTTAGCTCCTAACATTTACTACCTTGGAGCAGCAGGAGTGGTCAACTACAAGGGTCTTCGAATTGGAGGCATTTCGGGCATTTTCAACGAGCGCAGCTACAAGACTGGACATCATGAGAGGGTTCCTTACGACAGTTCTACGATTAGAAGCGTGTACCATGTTCGAGCTCATGATGTCATGAAGGCTTCTCTGATTGATAATGGTATTGATATTTTCATGTCGCACGACTGGCCTGCTGGAATTGAGCATTTCGGCAATACTCAGAAGTTGTTGAATCAAAAGAAGCATTTCAAGATCGATGTCAAGAATGGCACTCTAGGATCTCCTCCTGCTATGGAGTTGTTGCATAAGTTGAGACCTACTCACTGGCTCAGTGCCCATCTTCATTGCAAGTTTGTTGCTACTGTTGATCATGAGAAGGAGTCTCAGGCAGAGAATGGTTCAAAGATTGAATCGACACCTGCTGTGAAAAACCCAGATGAGATTGTCTTGGATGAGTTGGAGGACAAGACTAAGGAAAGTAAGGATACTGGAGATATTGACATTTCTGAGGATCTGGGAGATGAGATTGATATCACTGAAGACCTTGGAGGAGAAATCGACATCTCTGAAGACGTTGACAACGGTGAGATCGACATTATGGGTGATATTGGAGAAGACACTGCTACAACAGCGTCTGCTTCGATTGACAAAAAGCCCCTCGCCTCCAAGACCAACTTCCTAGCCCTCGATAAATGCCTTCCCAAACGTCAATTCGTGGAGAAACTAAAACTGGACCACGAACCCACTTCTCAAAAACTCCAATACGACCCTGAATGGCTGTCTATCGTGAGATGCACCAACCATCTCTTCACGAGATCTTTCAAACTGCACCAAGCTCATCCTAAAACCGCTGACGAAAAGGAAGCGCTGCAAAAGATGGTCAAGGACGATTATGCTTGGGTCAAGGCTAACATTGTGGATAAAGGCAAGCTTGACATTCCCGACAACTTTGTCCAAACTGCTCCAGCCTATGCAGGAGCGGATATTAAGAACGTGTCCCAGCAGAAACAGCTGCCCAAGTATAAAAACCCCCAAACGGAGCAGTTCCTTAAACTGTTGGACATCCCCAACAAGCTGTAACATACCAGTATATAATTATTGCATATTTAATCAAGTAGCTATTGTGGCGTGTACCAGGAGATAGGCACGTTCTGTACTTGTAGTGTGTTCTGTTGGTGTAGATAAGACTGTAAACGCCGATTACGAACATGACCATCACCTCCGATTTCAATTCTGAACATTGCATTGTGATCTCCTTAACCAGGGCTTCCTAACGAACCACCTCTGGCCTTTCCATGGGCTCTACTCGCTCAGTAAAAGCCGCCCAAAGGAGCATAAAGTACCTGGTTTGGTCACAACGTAAAGTACGGGGACGGTATAAAGTAGCAGTATATACTAGCTACGGGTATGCGAGATAATCGGAAACATCAGGAATCCGTTTTAACGGCTATGCTTAGAATTGAAAGAGTAATTTACGAGTGCTGTAGTTATTGACAGCTTTATTTAACGATGTATGGGGTAACATAACGATGGCTAAGACAACAACAACTAATTACTACAGCAACTACGATGTTCGCTACGTCATGCTCGCTTCGCTCACACGACTAGCTCACACGACTCGCTCACTTCACTTATTCCATTAAGGTACTTTTCATTTCATATACATGCTTAGTAGAGACTGAGCCACTTAGTAGACTCGCTTGGCGGGAGGAACGGTGGGACACTCGGCCTCATCAAGGGTGTGCATATTGACGGATCGGTATCCGAGCTTGATCTCATCACCGGGCTTATCCTGCCAGGAGAGAGTATGCTTCTGCCAGTTGACATCGTCTCGGTCGGGGTAGTCCTCTCGGGCGTGGGCACCTCGAGACTCCTGTCGAGCAACGGCGGAGTAGGCGGTCTGCATGGCACAGGTGAGCAGGTTCTGCAGCTCGAGGGTCTCGGTAAGATCAGAGTTCCAGATCATAGATCGGTCGGTAACACCAACCTGGTCAATGAGTCGGTCAACAGCAGTGATACCCTTGACACCGTCCTCAAGAGACTCCTGGGTTCGGAAAACGGAAACGTCCATCTGCATGGTTCGCTGCATCTTGTCTCGGATGGTGGCGGTGGACAGGGGACCGTCGGCGTTTCGCATCTTGTCAAGGTTAGCAATGGACTCGTAACCAATGTCGGCAGACACGGGAGGGAGAGGAGCACCGGGGGTAAGGGTCTCGGTGATTCGGTGGGCAACGGCTCGGCCGAAGACAACCAGATCGAGCAGGGAGTTGGCTCCGAGTCGGTTGGCTCCGTGGACGGAGACACAAGCGGCCTCACCACAGGCGAACAGACCCTCGACAACCTTGTCCTTTCCGTTCTCGTCCTGGGTAAGCACCTCACCGGTGTATCGGGTGGGGATACCTCCCATGTTGTAGTGGACGGTGGGAAGAACAGGGATGGGCTCCTTGGTGACGTCGACACCGGCGAAAATGGCGGCGGTCTCGGAAATACCGGGGAGTCGCTCGTGCAGAACAGAGGCGGGCAGATGCGACAGCTGCAGGAAGATGTGGTCGCCGTGCTGGCCAACACCTCGGCCCTCTCGGATCTCCAGGGTCATGGATCGAGACACAACGTCTCGAGAGGCCAGATCCTTGGCGGTGGGAGCGTATCGCTCCATGAATCGCTCACCGTTCTTGTTGAGCAGGTATCCTCCCTCACCTCGGGATCCCTCGGTAATCAGACAGCCGGAACCGTAGATACCGGTGGGGTGGAACTGAACAAACTCCAGATCCTGGAGGGGCAGGCCAGCTCGGGTGACCATGGCCATACCGTCTCCGGTACAGGTGTGGGCAGAGGTACAGGAGAAGTAGGCTCGTCCGTAACCTCCGGTGGCCAGAACGGTCTTGTGGGCTCGGAATCGATGCAGGGTTCCGTCCTCCTGGTTGTAGGCAACAACACCGACACAGGCGCCGTCCTCCATCAGCAGGTCCATGGCAAAGTACTCAATGAAGAAGTGAGTGTTGTGTCGCAGAGACTGTCCGTACAGAGAGTGCAGCATGGCGTGACCGGTTCGGTCAGCCACGGCACAGGTTCGGTAGGCCTGGCCTCCCTTTCCAAAGTCCTTGGACTGTCCACCGAAAGCTCGCTGGTAGATTCGGCCCTCCTCGTTTCGAGAGAAGGGAACACCGTAGTGCTCCAGCTCAATGATGGACTTGGGGGCCTCCTTGGTCATGTAGTGGATGGCGTCCTGGTCTCCGAGCCAATCGGATCCCTTGACGGTGTCGTACATGTGCCACTTCCAGTTGTCGGGGTGCATGTTTCCGAGGGCGGCGTTGATACCTCCCTGGGCAGCCACGGTATGGGATCGGGTGGGGAACAGCTTGGAGATACAAGCAGTGTTGAAGCCAGCCTCGGCCAGACCGAAGGCGGCTCGCAGACCGGCTCCACCGGCGCCGACAACCACACAGTCGTACTCGTGGTCGACGACGGCGTACTTGGACGCGACGTGCGAGGGGGCCTCCTGGGCCTTGACGGGGCCGTTGGCGAAGACCTTGGCAACCACCGGGGAGGTGGAGAAGTGTCGAGACTTAAGAAGGGCTCGGGGGTTCTTGATAGCTCTAAGCATTTCTGTGTTAGCGGGAAACAGACAATTTGGTCACCTCGGTTCTACAACATCATGTAGCATGTTATAGACGGCACTGAAAAAACAGTATAAACAGAAGAGTAAGGACATGGGTATGTATCTCTGCCTGCTCTCCCCGTCCACACTGTGTTTCACACAGCACCGCCAGCTACTCTCTCCTTCTCATCCTGTCACATCCAACGCGTTGCTCTGAAAACAGCCCTTTCTTCATGGCGAAAAACACCACGAGATTGGAGACAATGGGATTCTCGTCGAGAGGAGAATACACGCTGTCGAATGCCTTCGGGGCGTCGCATTACCCACTGCTGAATTTGCTACTCACCGACTCAGATCGACTTGTATGGTCTAACCAAAAAGAGAGAGAGAAATAATCTGCGTGCGGCCAGTTGAAAGCCCACCGAGCTTAGGTAATGCGGGCCATTGGCCAATGACATGCGACCTAATACGCACCAAACAAAGTTTGGACTCGTCCGGGATGAACCGGATCAAGATTCGCGGTGTTTAATTGGTGCGTTTGGGGGCAATAATCGGGTTAAAAATATATTGTAGCAGTCTGCTAGTTGCCTAGGCAGAGTTTTCCGAGTTCGCCAGTGCTAAAACCACTGTGCTACCGTGTTTCGGCTTCATGAGATTACTCCCTCCATTCGCACTGGGTCCTATTGGGCTATCCTTAAAGCCTATAAAGTTTTCCGGAGAATTATTGTGGGGTGAAGACGGAGACACTTGTTAGCTGCCCCTTAACAGCAGGGCGTTATGGGGCGGGAGAGGTGTGCAAGCATATATGCAGTCACGTGATGTATTTAAACGCGACTTTACGGCGGTCTTTAATTGTCTTCCTCAGTGTTTGCTCACATTGCTCAAGGTAAGGCGGGTTGACTTCAATCTTTTGGTGTCAAACTGGCCCAGGGTTAGGGTAGTAATATTCCGCACCACCTGCTCGTATCCATACATTTGCACGGTGGGTTTAGTATACGCCAATTGATGGCCAATTGCGTTTGGGGTAATTCTAGAGGTTGGCTGTGAAACAAGGTGCTAAGAGTCCATATGGAGAAGATGGGTTATCACCGTTTAGAGTTGGAATATTCCGTTTCAAGACGGCTGTACTAACTCCATGTTAAGCCTGTTTATCTCGTTGGGAGTTGAAGACGATTTTCCATTTTCCAACGGGTTAGGGATATGCAGTGCGATGCAAGCCTTAAAAAATATCCAGCTACACCTTACAACATCACCAAGTATCCGGTTCACCAGGGGCTCATCCATCAGCCATGTTCATTCTCACGCGTTTCACGGACCTCATTCGTCTCGACCCCACCAGCTTCAAGAAGCCTCTCAACGACGCTATTGTGGACGAGATTAACAACTGTTACGCCAACAAAATCATCGATGGAGTCGGACTCTGCATCTGTGTCTACGATCTGATTGCCGTTGGCGAGGGACAGGTCATGTCCGGTGACGGAGCTGCATTCACAAAAATCACCTTTCGAATGGTGGTCTTCCGTCCGTTTGTCGGAGAGGTTATGGAGGGCTGGATCTCCAGCTGTACTGCGGAGGGCATCAAGGTGAAGATGGAGTTCTTTGACGACATTTTCATCCCTGCGCACCTGCTGTTTGAAAACTCGCAGTTTGTCGCCCGAGAACAGGCCTGGATGTGGTGTCCTGATGAGGAACAGGAGCTGTTTTTGGATACCAACGAAAAGATCCGGTTCCGAATCGAGCAAGAAAAGTTCCAGGACCTGCCTCCTCTCAAGCAGGGATACGTTGGAAGCGGTGCAACTACCAATGACGAGGCTGACCCTGAGAAGCCAGGTGTGCCTCCTTACTCGCTGATTGCCAGTTGCCAGGGAGAGGGTATGGGTCTGGTTTCCTGGTGGGAATAATCGTTGGAGGAGGATATGCATTAAATTAAGGAGGGCAAAAAAGGGCTGCTGTGTTCAGCATTATATATAGATAGACGAAATCGCATTTTTTAATAACACTCAAGTGAGCGTACCTACTCAGTCACTTACCAAGAGTAAAGGCTATCTTCATCTGTACTGTAAATTAGACATGCCAATGCTAAGGACATAAGACACAACACTCTACACTACCAGTAGCTACTACAATTCATACTACAGTCTCTACTATTTGTATAATCATAACATCATCTATTAACCAGCTACTCTAGTTGTACTGCATGTACTGCGAAGTACTGCTGAACTTGAGGTTACCCTTAATGACCTTCTCCACGGCAGCCAGGAAGTCCTTCTCAGTGGCAACCTTTCGTCGAGCTCGAATGGCAAACATACCGGCCTCAGTGCAGACAGATCGCAGCTCGGCACCGGTAGAGTTGGGACACAGACGCGAAATCAACTCCCATCGGATATCTCGGTCGACAGACATGCTCTTGGAGTGGATTCGGAAAATGTTGGCTCGGCCCTCGAGGTCTGGAAGTGAGAACTCAACCTTTCGGTCGATTCGTCCAGGTCGCAGAAGAGCGGGATCTAGCGTGTTGGGTCTGTTTGTGGCAAACATGACCTTGATGTTTCCTCGAGGGTCGAAACCGTCGAGCTGGGTGATGAGCTCCAACATGGTTCGCTGCACCTCGTTATCTCCTCCAGCACCGTCATCGAATCGGGCTCCTCCAATGGCGTCGACCTCATCGAAGAAAATGATGCAAGCCTTCTTGGTTCGGGCCATTTCAAACAGCTCTCGCACCATTCGAGCACCTTCTCCGACGTACTTTTGAACAAGCTCGGATCCAATGACTCGGATGAAAGTGGCGTCGGTTCGGTTGGCGACTGCTCGAGCGCACAGCGTCTTTCCGGTTCCAGGAGGTCCATACAGCAGGATACCCTTGGGAGGGTCGATACCCAGGTTGACGAACCGCTCAGGCGACAGCAGAGGCAGCTCAACGACCTCTCGCAGCTTCTCCAGCTGCTCCTTGGAGCCTCCCACGTCCGAGTAGGTGACATCGGGCTTCTCCTCGACGGTCATCATGGTCACCGAGGGGTCGATTCGGGGTGGCAGAGGCAGCTGGATCTGGTACTTGGACCGATCAACACCCACTCGCATGCCCTCCTCGATATCTGTGGGCGACACTCGGTCACCAAGCGACACGACAAACTTGGCAATCTGCTTGACGTTGATGACGTACTTGCTCTTGCCTGGGTCCTCAGCGGTCTCGATGATCTTGGTGCATCGGGCAACCTGAAGAGGGTTCTCCTCGCTCATTCGCTGCTTGTCCATTTGTGTGTCCCACAGGTGGTGGGGCGCTAGACCCGTGTCGGACTCCTTGATGCCGACCTTCTCCTGGATGCGTGCTTGCATGTCCTTGATGTCCTTCTCAATGTTCTTGAGGGCCGTTCCGTAGGGCGCGGTACCGTATGTCTTGAGAACCTGGATATCGCCCTCGGAGAGGGGAATGATCTTCTCCTGGGCGGCGTCCTCGTCGGCGGGGGCCTTGTACTTTTCCCAATCGGCTTTTGGTGGCATTGTGTGTGTTGATGTTGTGTCGTGTGGTGTGGTGATACTGGTAGGTTGTCAAGGTGGCAATGTGCATGCGTGTTGGGACTTAGTCAGCGTGGCGAGATGATTTGGGCGATTACGAAATTATGAGGTGGCAATGGTGAGAGAGTGGGGAATTGATGATGGATCTGAGATTTCGCTGAATTCATATATTTACTCATTCTTTGACATTCCATAACTTGTCCAGCTGGTAAGCCACATCAAGCTCATCAAACTAACTCAAACTCCCAAGGGTGAGTAGACTGTAGTTAGACTTTGAGGTGTGTAAGGGCTTTAGGGGTCTCTGTGGCGTCATCCAGAGGCGTTACAGGGAAACTGAACACACCAGGGGAATCTCCAGATTCCGGTGATCACGAATATGTAGTCATACCTCCTTTTTACATCTCGAAACCCCACAATACATGCTTACTTTCCATTTACACTTTTGTTATACCTCAACTAGACCCTTGAGGTCAACATGCAGAACCAAAAAATCACTGCTAGTATCGTACAACCACCACCCATGAATGTCACAAGCGCAGAATAAATACTTTCCACCCGACTACGACGGCAAATCGAGCGCCAACCAGCTCGCTGGGGCTAATCCACGCAAAAATACCGTCAGATTTGAGCTTCCCATCTCTGCAAAGTGCCATGGCTGTGAAAAGTCCATAGCTCAGGGAGTACGGTTCAACGCGGTCAAAACACGCAACGGCAGCTACTTGTCGTCTCCGATATGGCGTTTTTCGATAAAGCATGCTGAGTGTGGAAATCCTATCGTCATTGAGACGGATCCGAAAAATACAACTTATATCGCTGTGGAAGGAGCTACTTTCAGACCTGTTGTTAAGACTGAAGAAGAGGTGCCTAGCAACCCGTTTGAAGCTGTAGAACGAGAGGTTGAGAAACAAAAGGTGGAAAAAGCAAAGGAGCTGAAAAGAGAGCAGGATGAAGAGAACGGAGAAACAGCTACGTGGTTCAAATCGTCTATAATGTCTGCTGAAGACTCGGCTAGAGCTACTCAGCAAATGTACGATGAACATGGTGATAAAGCTAGGTTACATCAGGACATGTCGTACCAGATGCGAAACAAGTTTCGGAGCAAAAAACGGGCTCTAGAGGCTCAAGACAGCAAAGATATGGTGCTCAAGAACAAAATGGGGCTGTTACGCGACTTGCAGCTGGCTGAGGAGGCTCAGGTTATAGTTCCGTCTTTAGAGAAGGGGCTTGTTGCTAAACAGGATCTTAAGCTAAAAGCGTTGACTCATGGGAGTTTGTTTAAAGAAGAGCAAGGGTCTTTAGCTCGTCAGACAAAAGAGTTGGCTAAGACTTTACAAGCAAAACCTCGTCAAAAATTGAAACTGAGGGGAGTTAAGAAGAACAAAAAGTGACCTCACAGTGACATGTACATATATTTATTTATTCTACCATTATACCAAACGTTGAGATGAACTAGTATAGAATGTGCTATGATGTTCTTGTACCGTAGCTAGTTGTTGGTGCTTGATGATGTAGCTGTTACTCTGTCCTCGCTCGTATATGGCACCTGCCTCTATCATTAAGTACATACTGTTTATATCTCCCCATGCTATTAACCAAAGATTCGGAGACCGTCATCAGGGATAACCAGCTCTTCAGTATCTCCAGACTCCTTCTCCTTCTCCTTATCTCCCTCATCATCCTCGTTGAAGTTGACCTGCTGGCCAAGTAGACCGGCAAACAGCTCGTCAATCTGGTCGTCTTCCCAGGTAAACACCGGCCTGGGAGCAGCAAAGTTCTGCACCTTGTCCTGCACGTGGTACCTGAGTTTTCGGCCCTTGGAGGCTCGTGTGTCGACCGCCTTCTTGGTCTTGGCCTTGGTGGCCGTCCAGGTCTTGACTCCGCTGCTCTGGTTGCCGGAATCCACCATTCGTCGGTCAATCAGGTCCTTGAGCAGGTTTCTGTAGAAATCAGAGTCGTCAAAGATGTAGTAGTTTTCTCCCTCGGCGTCTTGGATAGCTCCCATTTGCTCTTCTCCGAGAATAACCACATTGGATCGGTTCATTCGAGTTCGCTTGACAAGTCGGTCCATATCAGCAAGAGTGGCAGCTACCTGATTAGCAGAAGACTGGTTGAGAGCCTTGAACTTGGACGAGTTGAGAGCAGTGGCAGCAGACGAAGCCTGCACTTTTTGCGACCATTTGGTAAGAACAGAAGTCTCGTATGCCTTGAATTCAGTATCAAGTTTCTCCATGTTGTCAAGGGTAGCCTCAAAGGTTCGCTTGGTAGACAGCTTGACGGCATCAGCGTCAAAGACATGCTCCTGAACAGCCATGTTGTATCGCATCTTGGCTATTTGCGAAATGAAGTCGGACAGCTTGGACTTTGTGTCTTGCAGCGAGTTGGCTTCGGTTTCAAACTCCTCGGCCTTGTCCTCACTGATGGGGAGAGCGTTGGCTGACTGAACAGCCTTCTGGAATGTGATTCGAGCATCCAGAAGCGTCTCATACAAATCTGTCTGCTTGGAAATGGCGAATCCCTTTTGTGCGTCCGAAACGGTAGCCTCCTTGGCCTGTTTCTTAGCTGCCTTTTGCTCCTCTCGTAGGAGCTCCTTCAGAGTAGCTCTAGCTGAACTGTCATTTTCATTCTCAGACAGTTCTTCATCGGAGTCCTCCTCTTCCCCCTCCTCCTCCTCCTCCTCCTCCTCATCCTCGTCATCTTCAGCTTCATCATCAATGAAACCGTTACCCTCTTCTTCATCACTGTCCTCCTCCTCCTCTTCATCATCACTACCAATAAACCCGTCAGCTCCGTCCCCCTCTTCGTCATCATAAAGAGCCTGCCTGCTGACCTTGCCGGCCATGTACTTGGGGTTCAGAGCAGGAGCATCGTCTCTAATCTTACTCTTGCCGACCTTGACGTAATGCTCGGTAGCCAGATCACTGTCGTAGTCCACATCTCCTCCACTCTCAGAGTCGTCGTCTCGGTCCTGAAAGTTCTCGATATCCTCGTCCTTGGGCTTGGGGTTCGCGAGCTGAGAAATCTGCTCGGCCAGAGATAATTTCGCCATGTTGTGTGTGATGTTCTGGGTGTGCCTGTGCTCTGCCAAACTCTGCTCTAAAAAATATTTCAACCTTCCAAAATTTACCCAAAATTTCCCTATCTTGCATATGCAGGGTAACCCATGCGAGGAAGGAGAATGGCATACAAGAGGGTCGTAAACAGAGTAAACAAGGCTTGGAACCGATTTAAACGGGGGTTAATAGCTATTATTCCTCCTTTATTTTCTTTTTTCTCTCAATTTTAACAATTTTTTCGCTTCCCTCTTTCCCACCTCATAACCTGATCCTGCTTATCATCAGCACTCCTCATCTCTCATCTCATACCATAGACATGGCGAAACTGCCGACTAACTGGAAACAAAAGTACCTCAAGTCGCAGGCTGAGGCCCGCACTAAGAAAATCACAGCCTTGTCGCCTATTGAGGTGCGAAACGGAACGAGAAAATCGCTCCAGAAAGCCTTGGCTGAGGCAGCTGATGAAGATGAGGAGGATGATGAAATTTCAACCCAGGTGGCAAAAGATATCGAACAGAGATTGTTTGATATCCATGGAATTTCTCAGGAATACAAATCGGCTGTTAGAACGAGACTAGTCAGTCTAAAGAGTAAGAACTCGATTATAGCAGTAGAACTACTGTGTGGCGCTATTGAGCCTTTGGCGTTTGCAGAGTATACTGTTGAGCAGTTGAAATCAGAACAGAGGAAAAAAGAGGAACAAGAGCTGAAAGAGGAAAATATGAGACAAGCCACTATGGAGAAACCAACCAAGGAGGACATCAACATGTACAAAGACGGACGAGATAGAGAAAAGTGGGGTGTCTCGAGATCAGCTGCTGCCATTGACGACGAGTAACAGCAACAACTATTTATAAGCCCTACAAAATGGCTACTGTATAATATGTAATAAATCATTTCCTATATCCTTCCCTAGTCATCAATCGTGATAACATCTTCTGTAGTAGCTTCAGCAGACTCAGACTTTTCCTCCTTGTCCTCCTTGTCCTCCTCAGTGGACTTTTCAGTCTCACCTTCTCCCTCTTCAGGCTCCGCAGTGCACTGACTAGCATCAGCCATTTCGACATCGGACTTGTCAGGCTCTTCAGTCGTCTGTTTCTCCTTATCCTCGGAGCTAGAACGAGTACCGTTACTAGAAGAGGCAGCAGGAGGACCTCTAGTGGTAACCAGCTTGATGTTCTCTCCTACCTTACTGGAACACGCCTTGATGAGGTTGGTGGCTCGTAGCAAGATATCCTTTCGAGTAACTCTCGTCTTCTCCTTCTTACCATCATCTTTTTTAGCTGGAGAAGTAGTAGAGGGGAGAGACTGGGCAGCAAACTCGAATTTAGCTCCATCGAGAACAACAGGAGTTGAAGATCTGCTCTTGTCTGCTAACAGAGAAGTACCAGCGTACTCAATGAGCATCTTGAGATACAGACACACCACAGTATCGTCAACTACACCAGTAGAACCGAAACCGTTGTTGAGACGTCTGAATTCAGAGGCATAGTACAAGAGAGACAACAGGTACGAAGCAGGTTCAGCACTCTTGGTGATCTTGTCCTGAAGACCCTGAGCGATTCTGTCAAAGTTGTCAAACTGAAGAGACGGAATAATAGCATCAGGCAGCTTTTCAGGAATCTTGGTCACTCGCTTCATCAGAGCGTTAGAAGTAAGACAAGTAAACTCCCATGCCTCGAAATGGTTCACCATACCGTTGTTGAACCGTCTTAGCTTCTTACCAATGGTAGTAATAGCATCAGTATCGTCTGTTTTGTCGAGCAGAACAACAAAAAACATGAGATAGTCAAACACGTACTGGAAGTGCTTGCCTGCTCGCTCAAAGTCAGGCTTCCAAATATGCACCGGCGACTTGCTCTGGTTCTTGAGGTTGAAAAACGGCACCATTTCGTCCTTGGCGCTTCGGTAGTCTCCAAAGATCTCCTTGTGAATTCTGGCAATGAGGAACGGAGGTCTGTGATGCCACTTTCGCTTGTCCAGCACCTTCATTCGTCGCAGAGTCTCCATACAAGATTTGTAAAACTTGACCTCAATGCGGGTCAGCGGTTTCTTGACGGGAGCTGCAACTTGAGTCTGAGGAACAGGAGCAGGAATAGGAGTGTTAGCATCATCAATGGAGATGGGTGAGCCAGATGTACCTAGTACTGCGGGAGCAGGAGCTGTGAGTACTGTAGGAGCAGCAGTCGCCTCCTCCTTCTCTTCCTCCTCATCTGAAGACTCCTCTTCAGAACTAGACTCATCAGACAGATCAGCATCATCGCCCTGGTACTCAACAAAGTGAGGAGTCCTCTTGAGCTCCTTGTACGCGTCAGCAGCAGTCAACTTGCCCTTCTTCACTCCCTTGTAAAGGTAAGCCACCAGTTTGTAGTGAGGCTCCAACAGAATATCTCCGTTGATCTTGTCAGGAGCAATAGCAATGGACTTTTGGATATCGCCGAGAATAGCAGGAAGCGTCTTCTTGAGCTTGCTGTACACCTTTGAACGCAGGTAGTACGAGTACCAGTCAGGCACACAGTCCTTGCTGTTGATGGCAATAGTGAGACAAGTTCGAACAACCTGGTAGCACTGTTTACGTCTTGGCAAGGACAGGTTCTGACGCATGTACAGACCCTTCATGCCGCAAAAGATTTTGTTGTCGGCTTGTCTGAAAGACGCTCCGTGAAGAGGATTGGCAGTGGCTGAGTAGAACAGTTTACTGAGGAACAACCACTGGGACTCTTTCATGACAGCATTGAAGAAGGCTCTGAGTTGAGGATTGGCAGGTTTCTCGTCTCGTTGTTGCAACATCAAGTTGACTGAGTTCAAACCACATAGCAGAGCCTTACGTTGGTTGATATTCACAATCGAGTTAGGAACATCCAGCTTCTCAGCACTCCACATGAGATCATCTTCAGTCAGCATCTCGTACACGTTGGCAATACCAAACCAGGACTCGTATCGCGTAGGTGAACAGAGAATATCGTTTGTGAAGAACTTGACAGCTGCCTGGAGATCTTCAGTACGACCTGGAGCAGCAGACTTTTTGCCAGACCGGAATTTGGCCAGAGCAAGCATACCTTGAATGCAGTAGAAGCCACCAGTAGAAGCAGGCAGAACTGGGTCTGTGGAGGTCATGAAAGGCAAGAAAGACTCTCCTCGAAGACTGCCTTCAATGTAACTCCATGTAACCGGAGCAACAGAGAATTTACCCAGCACGTTCATGTTATGACTGGTAGAAACAACAGCCTTGTCTGGGTCTCCAATGGCTTCGTACAGTTGATCAAGCACAGCTCTGAGGTCAGCTCTGATACTGTGAACACTAGAGGGCTTCCTGTAGACCATGTTCATAATAAAGTCCTGGAAAGCCAAACCATCAGCCCGTTTGAGAAGACGAGTCACAGCTCCATGGTCTGTAGGATGGTAGTGTTCGTTGGCTAGTTGGATACCGAATCTGCATCTGATGTTCTGAAGCAAGTCAGCTTCAGACTCGTTCCACTTCATTCTCACAATCTCGTCCAGAGTGAGATCGATAAAGATACCATTAGCAAAGGAGCAGCATTTTCGAGCTCCAAGGTCTTCATGGACAATGGAGAGAATATCGTTGAGAGTAGAGATTGTAGTTTGAGGCAGGTTTTCGTCTAGACCATTCATCAACTGACGGAACAAAATATAAAAGAAGGTCCACAGTTTGACCATCATAGTCTGGAACTTTTCACTAGCCTTGTCCCACAGGAAAGGAGTGGGTTCTTCAGCGTTACGTCTGTCGTAGAACTGGTTGAACACTTGAAGGAGACGCAAGAAGGAGAGACACAACTGGGCCAGTTCATGGATCTTCTCTCGACTTACAGACTCAAGTAAAGCAGGAGTATCTCGACAAATCTTAGCCAAGTTACCAACAGTATCGTTCATAGTACTGAGAGTTCTCAACAGAATCGTATGTCTCTGATTCGGGTTCATGTTTCGATAACCCGCAGTCTCCAGCTCATAAGACAGAGAAGTCAGCATTTCAATGTATCCATCGACAGAAATACGCTGTTCTCCAGACTCATTGTAAGCATCTAGCAACAGGTACCACAGCTTATGCTTAAAGTCAATAGAAGCATGTTGCAGAAACTCCCGTGCTGAAATAGCCTCTTTATCAGTAGAACTACCTCCTTTAAGAATACTCTCCAGCATCTCAATTCGCGTACCAATGTCTTCATCAGCATCAGGAGAGAAAATCTTGGCAAAAGTAGATGCCACCTTGAGTTTTGAAATCTGACCATTCACAGAGTCCAAACTGAGAGTCTGGATATGAGGAAAGTTGACGAATCTTACAGTCAAGTCAGGAGCTTCTTCCTGCAGCTGAATCTGAAACTCCTCGTAGTTGTTTCGCATTCGAGAAATCTCAGCTTCGTCACATTGACTGAGAGATAGTCGTACCCAGGTGTGTCTCAGTTCGAGTTCAGTCACAGACAACTGTCTGCTTTTGCACATACTCAGCAGAGTAACCACGCAAGACTCCCATGCCAAGAGACGCTGATGTAGAGTCTTTTTGTGCCACTCTCTGTCTCTGATAGCCGTCTTTGTGAGCTTGCTGGGGTTCTCTGTAATCCTCTGTTTATCAGCAATGATCTCATTGGCTACCAGCTCGTATCTTGCTTCAGCCAGGTTCAGTTGCTGCTTGATGTGTTCGTCAGAGTGAGTCTGACCGTCAAAAAACATTTGCCGAACGTCTCGCAAAATCTGAGGTTCCAGGTGGTTCAAGATAATCTGAATAGAAGCAATGAGCTCAGAAGGCCAGATTTCATCCACCAGAGAAGAATTACCCAGCAACGACTCAATAATCTTAAACCGAAAATCAGACAAACTGCACGACTCTGACATTTCCTCGAGAAACTTTTCAGGCGAAATGCTCAAAACATTGCAAGGAGCACCGTAGTCGTCGTCAACTTGAGCAGCAGAGTCAAGAATTTGCGTAACAGGCACAGATAGGTTGGATTCAGGAGCTGAACTCATCTTGAGGAAGAGCTCAGCACCCTGTTCTCCCCAGTTGGAAATCACAGCCTTGAAGTCTCTGTAGAACTCCTCCTCGTTTTCGAGTTTGGCGATATCGACAAACTGGAATTTGAGGTCCAGGCCGCCCACAAACGATGCAATGTTGTTGAAAAAACCAGGGTCCACTGTTTGTTCGGGTTCAGCAGGCTCGTCTCCTCCTCCTCTTCCTCGTGTTCTCTTCGAAGGAGGTTGAGTAGATGTAGACTCAGCTGGTCGTTTAGCCACGGTAGTTGGCTCTTCAACTTTAACAGGAGTTTCCTTTGTCTCACTCTTGACAACCTCACTCTTGTCTTCACTCTTAGCCTCCTTAGTCTCTTCAGTACCGTTCACCTCCTCCTTTTTGCCATTCTCCTCCTTGTCGTCCACCTTGTCCACGTCAATCTCCACAATCTCCTCCACCTTGACCGTACTATCTACCGCCTCCTCAGTCTTGACCTCCACCTCTTCCTCTGGTTTATCAACAGCGTCAACCATTTCCACATCATCTTCGGGATCTTCCAGGTCCTCCTCATCCACCAGTTTTCCATGCACACTCGAAATCTCCACCCCAATCTGCAGATACGGGTCTCTGATGGTGACGCCGTTGATCACCTTCTTTCGTTTCGTCAATCTATGCAGAGAATCATGAAGGCCTTTGCAAATTCCTCGCCACGAAGGCACTCCAATCTCCACCACCAGTTCACTGCCTCGCCACGTGTCCTTGAAGTCTGCCAACGGAGGAGCTTTGAACTGAGTGGGTTCGATCCACGAAATGTACTTTGGTCGTTTGGCTGCTCCAACAGCAGTCACCTGAGACGACATGAGCGAGTACATGCTAGAGTCCATGGATACGTAATCCTGCAGCTCCTTGGCCATGTTGACCACTTCCTGCAGAATTGCAATTTCCTCGGGGTTTAGAAAATCGTGATTCAGGAGACTTTCTGTAAAGGTGAAGATTCGTGAAGGAGAAGTGACAATGCATTCTAAGGCGAATCGAGACAGCCGCTTCAAACCAATGATATTAGCCAGGTCGCTGAATAGCTTCAAAAACGAATCATCACTCTCATCCACCAATAAAGCGTCGGCAAACTGTACCAGAATATCCTGCAATTGGTCTCTGATTTCGAGTGATGTAAGGTCGTCCAGATTATGAGACAAATGCTCCAGCAGCAGAATACCATGATTCTTGTACGCCAGGTACTTTAGTCGGCCCACAGTAGGCGATAAGTTGTTGTCGTCCACATCCAGATGGATCACGTCGATTTTGAACAGCGCGTCGTATAGATCAAAGGCGTCGTCGAGTTTGCCCTGTCGTTGTGCGTGCAGGGCCTTTTGGAAGATTTTGAGACCCTCTTCAATCTGCGTTAGAAAGCGCGTGGCTTGTTTTAATTGATGATACTCACTTGAAGCTCCCTAGTATGTTCTTCTGCTGAAGACAAGGAGTAGTCCTCCAGGGCGTTGAGAGGAATGAAAGATGACTGTGTTAGTGCTGGTTGTATGGGGTGTGCTAGGAATACTCACCATCCCTGGTGGTGTGCCTTATGGCTAGTGGTGTATGAAATGAATATGCGGAGGTTTAGTTTCACCTGCATGCACTTCGCCAATATAAACTTTTGGGGGTGAAATTTACTGAACGTAACCTATTCAGCATGAGATACTACGCCGAGTACCTGCCCAATGTGGGCCAGGTGAGTGTCACTTTTGAGGGAAACGACGGATCGGACGTTGTCGCTCACTCTGAGTCTGTTACGATTGGAAAAAACACCGTTCCCCTGCCTGCAGAGATTCAGGTCAGAGAGATGCCGCCTGTAGGACGTCTCAACACGCTACGGTTCCGAGCAAGCCCTGAAGCTGCTCAGACGGCCGTTTCTGACCAGATCGACTCGATCCACATTGATTCCCCGTACGGATCTTCATTTGTGCGCAAACTGGCTGCTGGAGCTGTACTTTGCGATAGAGAGGGTGTGCCTATTCTGACTGCTGCCTTGGACACCTTTAGGCTGAGAAACATGCCTTCGGAACACTGGGCTGAAATGATGGATTTCTGGCATTGTCATAAACCGCATGAGAAATCGGCTGGATTTAATCCTGCATACGCTGTTTCTCAGTTCAAGCCAAACAAGGGAGAGATCTTGTTTGGTCAAGAGTACATTATGGTTAACAAGGAGGACATGAAGGGAGAGTATACAGTTGGTAAAGAAGAAGGAGATGCGGTGAAAATCCCAAAATGGAATCTGCAGTTTTTGAAAGCAGATGGAGATGTCATTAAAGTGGATCCAGTCCAAGTACTGCTGTTTAGTATGTCTGAACTGACCAATTCACATGCTTCTCATCAGTTTTTGCTCTGTGATGAAACCCAGAGTGATGCTGACGTCAAACCGGCTGCTTTGGTGTGGATTTTCAACAGAAACTTGACTTATACATTATCAGGAGTGGAGGGTAAAGAGCAAGGAACCAAGGTGTATTATACAGTTGAGCCTAGTTTGATTACTGAGTTGTCTGAAGGAAGAGACCAAGTTGAACAAATCTATTACCCCAAATGGGTTCTAGATACGTTTATTGGACGACTACAAAACTCCAACTCTCTTCTTCCCGAACAGAGCAAAATGTTTCTCAAGTGGCATATGGGGTTGTTAGATGGTAGGAAGGTCAAATAGAAGACTACAGTATTTATTTATTAAACGAATGTTAGTGTATTAATTATGTCTATATCACGTGACTGTCACTCTAGATTGAGGAAAAATGAGTACCGAAAATGGCAGATCGCAGTTTAGGAGCTACTTGCTTTCTACTAGCCTTAGCGTTGTTCTGCTGGAAGACCCACAGGTTTCCAGACAGGTCTCCAGAGTCAACCTTGATAGACTCAAGTTCAAGGTCATCAGAAGAAGCCAGGAACTTATCAACACCGTCATTACATCCCTTGGGGGAGTAAATGATCATCTGACGAGCATGTTTGCCAGTATCGGCAAAAGAGTACGAAGTCATAGTCACATGAACAGTAACCTCGTTCTCCTCACAGAAGTTGTGAAGTTTGGGGAAAAACTCGGGGTCCTGTTTGAGAATGTTGTCGAGGTCCAAAACGACTGTACTCATTCCCAGCTTTGTTCCGTTCTCGGCCCAGTCCTTGTAGTCCTTTCGGAGCATCTGAACTGCATCAAAGCCGGAAAGGTCCCGTTTCTTCTCGTCCAGAGTCTTGTAGAACGACTTGACGTCCTTGCTGGTGGCAAAAGCGGAAATGGGGCTTAAGGCTTTGGTAATCAGCTCATAGGCTTCAGTATCGTGAGCTTCAACCTTGGACTTCATGTTGGAGGTATCGATAAGCAAAGGAGCCAAAGCGAGCTCGTTCAGAGCAGAGTCAGCGGCAATCTTGCCCTCAAGACCATTGAGAGTCTTGTTCCACCAGGTGTAGACTAGGGATGAACAAGATCCGTTCTTGGTCACTAGTCTAGGATGGGCATCCTTGTACAGTCCCTCGTCATCATGATGGTCAATGACTCCAATGACTTTATCATTGAGCTCAGCCAGCGAAGCAGTGACCTTGTTATGGTCCACCAGCGCCAGAGAAGCGTGTTTGAGCAGTTGGGGAGTCAGATCGTCGAGAAACAAGAACGAGTTGTCCTTGATATCGAGTTTAGCAAGCAACCAGAGAAAGTCTCGTCTGAGCAAAACGTCCTGTTTGGGAATGTTGATCAAGGGAAACACGTCCACCTTGGACTGAGAAGACGACAGGTAGGCATAAAGAGCAGACGAAACACACGAGTCAATGTCGGCGGACTCGTTTCCAGAGACAATGGTGAAAGCTGCAGGAGAGGCCTTGAGAGCGGCCCATTTTTCAGCCACTTTGCCGAGATAAGTTGTGATGGACATGGCGATGGGTAGTAAGAAACTGGTGGCTTTATATCACACTGGTCGTAGTCCTACAGTTACGTTTACTTCATCGACTCCCATCGCCGATGCTTATGCACAGTTAAACTTTTTTGAAAATTCAGATTACAGAGGACAGTGTTCAGACTCACTGCACCTTCCAAGTTAACCCCAGAACACACAACACAATGGAATCCGCTTCTGCCCTCACCCCCCAGGCCCTCGAGTCTCTCGACCAGAACTCTCGACAGGAGATTATCCAGTTCATGGAGGCCGAGCGATCCAAGGCCAAGATCCAGGAGACCGTTCATACCTTCACCAACCTGTGCTGGAACAAGTGTATCAAGAAGGTCAACTCTGCCCAGCTTGATGGTTCCGAGCAGCAGTGTGAGTATCGAGACTAAAAAACTGACATATCGTTTACTAACTTAGGCTTCACCGACTGTGTCGGCCGATACCTCGACACCAACATTGACATTGTCAAGATGTGAGTATGACAAGAGTAGCAACCAACCAAGAGGAGACTAACCCAGCATCCAGCAGCAGCAGTAAGAAACATGTATATAGTAATGTGATGGTAAGATTGAACAAGATATATCTGTAGTGGTAGTTGTACCTAGCTGTTATTTTCATGTTGTTAAAGTCGTGCCCAAATTTCAAGTTTAACTTCACCATGACTTCACTGGCGGAGATACGACAGAATCCACTCACGCCAGAGGACCCGCAATTCGCTCAAACGGTGGCGAATCTAAATCTACAGGTGGAGACAGACTCACAGCCGGAAACAGCAGCGCTTGCAGCTACTATTCTCGCAGAATGGGGACTTCCTGTTACCGCACAGCTCAGTGAAAAACAGAGAGAAAACGTCTGCAGAGAGTTATACAACCAGCTGAAGGATCTGTTCACGTCGTCGGGTGCTAAAGATAGGAAGGAGAGGTTCAAGAATGTCGCTGGATTTACTCTGCCTTCTGAAGATGATTCGAAATACTCCAATGCTTCAACTGGTGCCTTGGTTCAACTGATCCACCTGTCAGGAGAATCGAAAGAGCTGGCACAAACATACATTTCGTTCATTTTTCCGGCAGTGCTCAATCTGTGCGATTACCACGATCCCAGCGTCAAAATCGCAGGAGCTGAGTGCATTCTGGCATTATGTGAAGGAGACAACTATCGAGCTTTGGTGAAACAAATGAGACTGTCACAGGTATTTTGGGACGCTCTACAACCTCATTTATCGTTTCTACCACCTTCTACGGAAGAAAAAGTCGCTGTTCCATTACAACAAATCACCTACAAAGCTCTCACTCCTCTCTATCTCATGATGAAACAAGGTACCACCTCCGAACCCACTCTAAAAGACCTCACCCTACTAGACGAACTGCTGCAACAGGTAGTTCGAGGTCTGGACCTGTCGTATATCCGGACCGTCAAAACGCTTCTAACTGCCCTAAACGGGATAGTGGATCTGTTTGGAAAGTATGTGGCGTCTTATAGTGGAGAACTGGTGGTCGCCTGGACTCCTATAATGGAGGATCCGTTTGCCACTGCCGATTTGTCGCTTCTGGAAGCCTGTGGAGAGAGTATATTGCATTTTCTCAGGACTGTTCCGAGCAGTACAGTTGAGAGACATGCTTTGGAGGTGGCTAGAATAACTGCCATTGCTCTGGGAAATGTTAGAAAGGAGGAGATAGAGAAGAGAGAAGCAGCTGAGAAGGTGATGATGGAGGTTTTTGACGTGCTTATTGCTGTTCAGCCTGATATTGTTGCCATCAGGGATTTCAAGTAGACCCAAGTAGACATTAGACGTAAGCTTGTCTTGCAATATATTTATTTATTCTATGGTGTATCTATGGTTCTACTTCTCAAGGGTCAGCCACTGCTTGGCAAAATCGGTTACAGACTCGTCTAGTGAAATCAAGTCGTAGTTCAGCAACTTGAGGGTCACTGAATTATCAATATTGGCCATAGAAGCCAACTGTTTCTGTTTAACAGCCTCATTACAAGTAGCCAGCTTACCCTTGAATTCAGGCATTTTACCGGCAATTGCCAGAAAGTCCTCAGTGCTGTATTTTGAGGTCGACAAGAACAGTCGTCTTCCGTTGAGTTCCGGTTTCAAAGCAGAAACGTGAGCTTTGGCACAGTCTCTGACGTCTACAAAGTACCCAGCTTTAACTGGAGGTTTCTCACCCGGTTTAGTCTCCAGAGTGTTTGCAATAACCTCATTGGAAGTGTTCAAAGCTTTAGGGTCAATGAAGATACCAGGACCGAGAATCAAGACCGGATTGACCCAAGTGAGAGCGAATTTCGGCTTCTCCTTCTTTTCAAACTCCACCGACGCCTTTTCAGCAAACGCCTTGGAGCCGATATAGTTGGCAAAAGCGTTGCCCTTCTCAGCAGCCTGTTCCCAAGTTATAGGATTCCAGTCTTGTTCAGTAAGGGTAGTTTTGGGATCACCAAAAGTAGCGATATTGAGAATAGCTGCTAGAGACGAGGTGATCACCACTTTCTCCACATTAGGAGCATGGGCCTTTGCAGCTTCAAGAACAGTAGTGGTTCCCTCAACTGCAGGTTGCAACATCTCCTTTTCAGGGTCAGTGGTGTTGTAGTTAAAGGGAGAAGCAGTGTGCAAAATGTACCTGATTTCCGGGTGTTTTTCGAAAATCACCTGGAATTCGCCGGCATTTCGCACATCTGACAGCGTTTCGAGCTCCAATTGGCCAGACGAAATTTGTTCGGTGAATGCTTCAGCCAAACGAGCAGCTTTTTGAGGAGACCTAACAGTGCCAATTACTCTATGGCCTGCTTTGAGCAATTGGTCAACCACGTGACTGGCTAGAAAGCCGGTAGCTCCGGTAACGAGAGATGTCGGTTGCATGGAAAATGGGAAGGTAGAGGGTTAGATCAATACGTTGCTATCTGCATGTTTAGGTTGATAATGCAGCCCACTTAGTTAGGGAAAGGGTGTAAGGTTCCAAGTGTATTTGTTGGGAGTTAGTGGAATAAGGAGGAGTGAAAAATGGCTGAAAAATGAGAGTGCTGAAAAAGTAGACATGAGACCACAACATAAACACCGAATGATCATTATATTGAGTACATCTGCTATCTCTAAGCACTGCTAGTGACGTATAACCGTTCTTTACGTCTCACTTACTCCATACACCTCTCAGACACTCTACAACTCCAGCCTGAGTCATACTCTTCTACGCTCGCAGCTGCTTCGCAGCTACGCGCTCATATAAATATGTATTATAGTACACTAGACCAAACCCAGATAATCCTCCTTGATAGAACCAATGGCAAACATTTCGCCCACGTCGGCTCGCACTCCGACAATCTTCAGTCGCACCCGACTACCCTTTTCAATCACCTGATCCTCACTGACATATGCTGGCGGGTTGGCGCTGGGGTTGAACTTCATGTCAGGGGGGATCAGATGGGACGAGACAAAGACCGACAGAGGGCCCACGTCGCCAAAGAAACCCATCTTGTTGACGTTGGTCACTATCGCATCCACCACCTCGTTTTTGAACGGTCTCCACACGATTGCTCGGTAGTTGACTGTGAACTCGGCGGAGCCGTTGGAGGGCACCACTCGGCCCTTGCCAATGTCAAACGGCTGGTCCAGCACGCACAGAATGTATCCGAATTCTCCGGTGCATGTGCCCTCCACGTCCGCCAGTAGCTTGGACCGCAGGTATTGGCCCATCTGGGGGCCAAAGTATGACGGATGCAGAGTCAGAGAGAGCGTCAAGTCTTTCTGTGTTAGTTCTGAGTGAGAGAAGGACATGTTGTTGTCGCATGGGCTGTGTAGATGATCCGGTAGTTGAGCATTCAGACACGCGAAATGAAGCCAGTAATCGCAACAGCTCGTCTGGAACAGCACATTACCCTGGTTCACCTCCTGATTTCCCCGAGGATCCCCTTTCCTCCATTCTCTCCATCATTCTTCAACATCGTCGAGCAACAATAACCCATCGAATCTCGGGCCGATCTGTGTCCAGAACAGATCATATCGTCAGTAATCACCACACAATCGCCTCTTCTCAGCCGTCCGCGCCTCCCATACTCACAACAAAAAACATGCCGATGGTTCTGGTGTCCTTGACCGAGTATCTCTCTTGACGAAATGGTGAACTTAAAAAAAAGGTGTTTTGGGAGGTCGTCCGAGATGGTGGAAGTGGAAAGTGGAAAATGAAATTCCATAAGTCTAAATGTAACGGTAGTTTATGTCAAGGAGAGGAAGATATAACGACCAACAGTGCTATAGAAGAGGTCACAGCAATGAATATTTCACCTTGAAATACTTCACACCCGGTTGAGAGTGCTTAGTAAGCAAATTAAAGTTGATTTGGTCACGTGCAGCTCGAGGTTAGTGCTACAAGTAGAGGTGTTTCATATCTCTCCTTTGACTATGTTGAGGGTGGTGTTATTACAATGTCTGTATAGGGGTTCAAGTTTTGTCTTTTCACTATAAATTTAACGTGGTCTGTTTATCCTTACGTCAAGCTGTGCATAGCTTCTTCCTCAACATGAGTGTATGCCAATACTACAAGTAATGGCTCTTGGAGTTCAGTTACTCGGTCGTTTGGTTTTTTGAAGTACGGGTATTTATTTATAAATATTTATTGCTCCATCTAACAGCTAGTGCCGTTGTTGATGGTAGCAGCCAGAGTGAACTTGAAGGGATGGTCACAGTGGTACTTGGCAGAGACGCCCAACAGGTACACCTCCTGGCCTCCAACCATAGAGCCCTCGTCGGAAGTGCACGAGTAAAACTCCTGAGAGCCGTGAAAGTAAACGTCGTTGACAAACGAGCCAGTGCCCTGGATGGACCACCCTTGGGTAGCGTTTCGAACAGGTTCACCGGTGATAGCCAGCTGTCCATTTTCAGCAATGATAATCTCCTCAGGAATAGTAGCATTGTTGACCAGCTGAAGGACACCTCCTCCAACAGCCTTGACCACCAGACCAGCTGTGGCGTTTCGGCGAAGACCAAAGACCACCTTGTCGTTTCGCACCTGAAGGGGCTTCATTCCCATGTTTCCAGCCGAGGGATGAAGTCGCAGAGTGAACTCGGGGCAGGTATCGTTCCAGTGACCGTTGAGAGGAGCAGCCAGAGCGACAGAAGCGGCAGTGAGAACAGAGAGGGTGTTGAAGAGCATGTTACTGATGGTTATATTGGGGAGATCTGGAGGGCTATATATGTAGTTTTGAAGAGTAGCGATTCCAAAAAGAGCAATGTGGAAACAGTACGTTCCACATATTGCATCACAATGCAGCGCTCCGTTCGGAAGGCCTGCATATGCCAGGTACCCGTCTGAAACGAGGGGCTGTGCGAAGGAGGATGTAGGAAGGGTGTGGAAAAAGAAATGACGTAACAGTTTAATGAATTGTGAACTATTGAGCGTGGTGAATCGATTCAGAAAAAAATTACCCCCATTTTATTCACACAGCAGTCTCATAGATCCTCTTCTTTAGGAGATTGAGTTTAGTCTCGTTGGTCGCTACTGTAGAGCGCGAAACGTACATGGTCAGGAGAGCATAACCGAGAGAACTGCGTGTAGATGAAGGAGCTTCTGTAACAACTTTTGAGTATTTTTTCACTGGAATGTAAGGAGGAGTTGCTCAGGAAGCAGTGTAGTGGCATACTGGAATGTGGTCAGGGGTTGGAGGTGTCCTAAGGCTTCGTTATCTCAGGTTTCGTTTTCTAGATTTGTTTTTCTGGCCTCTTTCTACAGACACAGCCCTAAAGAGTTATGTAGCATCGTATCACACCGTATATCCGGTTTACAAGTAGATCTTTTCTGTAACAGGGATACTTGATTCATGTATCTTGTTGAGTCTACAGAGAGAATGGTGATGCATAGCCTCAAAGAAGGGAGAAAGGGAGAGGTGAGGAGAGTCCATTATGTGAGTTAATTGGGGTGGTGGTGTTGATCTCTGCGAAGAAAGGGTGGAATTTTGGTGTTTTACCGAGGTTGATGTGGATTCAGAGGACCGTCCTATTTTGTTGAATAAGCTAACTGAACTTAACATTAGTTGGCATATTACTGGACTGATAAGAGCTCTATAGACCATTACAATGGAGCCATCTAAGACAATTGAGAAAAACAAGGACCAGATACCAGTTCATCAGACCCATTTCAACCCCTTCGAACTACCACTTTTCCTCTACCTACCTCATCACCTATCTTATCGTATCAGTTCTATCGTTAGTCTCCACCATGCTGCCTGCATACAACTCAAAATAAATAGACGGCGCGAAACTAATTCCACCCCACACCATGCTCTCACTACGGCGAATTGTGGCTCGAAAAGCCGTTTTCTCGTCTCGCCGACGAATCACCACCAATTTCAACTCTGGTTTCAAATCGCCAGTGGTCATTTCCGAAGAAGTCCAACAGGCTATCAACGATAAGAAGCCTGTTGTAGCCTTGGAATCGACCATTATCACCCATGGTCTGCCGTTTCCTCAGAATCTCGAGATGCACAGCGACACCGAGCAGATCATTCGAAAAGAGGGTGGTATCCCTGCTCTAACAGCCTTCATCAACGGTGTACCAAAGGTGGGTGTTCCTCATGAAGAGGTTGAGCTTCTGGCTGACAACTCTTCTGGGACCCATGTCAAGGTCTCCCGACGAGATATTGGCTATGTCATGGCCAAGGGGCTTATGGGAGGCACTACCGTTGCTGCTACAATGATTCTGGCCCAATTGGCCGGCATTCAGGTGTTTGCTACAGGAGGTATTGGAGGAGTGCATCGAGGAGCAGAAACGACTTTTGACATTTCTGCCGACCTCGACGAGCTGTCTAAGACCCCTGTGGCTGTCGTCTGTGCCGGTCCAAAGTCCATTCTCGACATTCCTCTTACCATTGAGTACCTGGAGACCAAGGGAGTGCATGTGAGCACTTATGGAGCTGATGGCACCAACATTCCCGGATTTTTCACTACTGATTCAGGTGTGAGCAGTCCATACAACTTTTACAGCACCACTGACGCTGCTGAAATCATCCTAGCCAACTCTGCTATGAACTTGCAGTCTGGTACTCTGTGGTGTGTGCCTCCTCCTGACCCTATTCCTTCACACCTTATTAATGATGTGATTGACAGAGCTGTTGAAGCTGCCAACCAGCTGGGAATCAAGGGTAAGGCTACTACTCCTTTCCTACTAGACGCCATTCGAAGAGAGTACCCTGAAGTGCTGAAAACCAACGTTGGTCTGGTTCAGCAGAATGCAGTCATTGCCACTAGAATCGCCACTGATTTGGCATCCCTTGAGGTAGGTGAGAATTAAGGACCTTTCAGTGTGAGAGGAGGGAACATGTGAGTGAAACATAGACAAATACTAATTTAGACGGGTTCGAGCAGAACTATGCCTGTAGTTGAGCAGCCAAGAGTGGCTAAAAAGGCACCCACAAAAGCACCCCTTGCGGTCGTCGGAGGAGTGGCTATGGACGTAACATGCGACATTTCAGGCTCTCAACTGGGCACTTCTCACCCTGGAAAAGTGCACAACTCCATTGGAGGAGTTGGACATAACATTGTACTGGCTATCCACTACACTGGCTCAAAGCACGGTATTTCTCCGAGACTCATCTCAGCTGTAGGTGCAGATGGAGACGGTAAGGAGATTGTTTCGCATATGGAAAAGGTGGGTTTGGATACCAGTGGTATTAAACAGGATGCTACTGAGGGAACAGCCAGATATGTGGCTATGCATGATAAGAACGGCGATTTGGTGGTGGCGTGTGCGGATATGGACATTATTCAGAACTTGGATGTTGTTCATATTGGTGAACAGCTGGCTACCGCTCAACCCAAGTGGATTATGATTGATGGTAATATTGGTCCTGAAGCTAAGAAGGAGGTGTTGAAGTTTGCTCGAACCAACTCTGCAAAGGTCGCTTTTGAACCCACTTCTGTTCCTAAAGCTGCTGCTCTTGCTGACTTGAGTCTTCCTGTTTACCCCAATAACTCCATTGCTCTGGCTACCCCGAATACTGCAGAACTACAAGCCATGTTTGAAGCGTTCCACATGAAGGATAGATTTGATGTGGACGACTGGTTCCCTGTTATTGACGGTTTGGCTGTTGGTGCTGACTTCAGAAACGGAGTGGAAATGGTGTCCCATCAGTATCCTGGTCTTAAGGCTATTCTTGAACAGGGTACTCTCACTCAAGCTATCCATATGCTGCCTTATATCCCCACTCTGGTCATCAAAGGAGGCGCTAACGGTGTTGTAGTGTTCCAGCTCGTTGACGATATCGACTCTGCTATTCTTTCTCAGCGAGCTGCTTCTATCAAAACTCCTGGCATGTTCCAGAAAGGTAACGCTTCAGCGGGAGATACAAAGGTGGGTGTTTACATGCAGTACTTTGAAGCTGAGAGTGTAGATGCCAGCTCGATTGTGAGTGTCACTGGTGCTGGAGATACGCTGTTTGGTACTCTTGCTATGGAGATGGTCAAGGATGATAGCTGGTTGAACGATATGGGAGACAAGAAGTTTGCCGTTGTTACTCGAGCCATGAGCAACGCTGTCAAGACCATTCAGAGTAAAGATGCTGTTTGCAAGAGCGTTGTTTAGCCGAAAATGTATATAAAATATAAAATAACACCTGATGAAAGATACTGAAAATACCTACAAGTACAGCACAAGTAGAGCTAGCTGTATGTAATGATGAGTGTCACAGACACACTTGAAAACACATGTGTAAACTCGCCGTAACACCAATTTATATTTTATTTTATTTATTTATTCACACAACTACACACCCTTGTCATAATTCATATAATACATTAATATACAAAGCCAAGCTTACCAGCCCGCTTACCAGTACCATCCGTCCTCAATAAACTTGATCATGTACTCGTCGACATGGCCAATACCAGAGTCAGACTCATCTGAATCCGAGTCATCATCATCTCCATTATCCACTGCCACATCAGGAGTGGCCACTGGTGTAGGGCTATCCATGGCAGAAGACAGCTCTCCAGTATTTTCCTTCTCCATAGGCGTAGCAGATGCAGACCTGGAGCCCGGGGTGGCCTTTTTGGGGTCCTTTTGTGTCTCGTCGAAATCCTCCACGTCCAGATTCGTCTCCTTTGTAGCCACTTTAGCAGCTGCTGCATCATCCGCGTCTTCAGCTTGAGCCAGTGCCCGTTCGAGATGCTTACCACTGAGATTCATAGTATCAGCAGCAGGAGCGTCAGATTCAGGCTCTAAGCCAAGCATATCGTGCACACTCATCTTGTTGAAGTAGTCTGTGGTGAACTCTCCATCTTGAATAACGACATTATCCAGAATCTGTTTCTGGTTGGCCTTTTTGAGAATGTTACTCTCAATGGTGTGTTCAGAAACAAACCGGTAAATGTGCACGTCTCGAGTCTGTCCGATACGATGACATCGATCCTGACACTGTTTGTCCATAGAAGGGTTCCAGTCGGAATCGTAGAAAATGACAGTATCGGCTCCAGTCAAGTTGATACCCAGACCTCCAGAACGGGTGGACAAGATGAACACAGGGATCTTGGGATCCGTGTTGAACCGCTCAGTCAGTAACTGACGCTGCTCAATCTTGGTAGCTCCATCCAGACGCATGTATCGCAGTCCGTGAATGTTGAGGAACTGTTCAAGGACATCCAGTACTTTAGTCATCTGGGTGAAAATGAGAGCTCTGTGACCACCAGCAATCAAGTCTTGTAGCAGAGTAGCCAGACGCTGCAGCTTACCACAGTCGTATTGCAGAAGCCGTTTGTCAGGGAAAGCAATACTCAGTTTCACTTGAGCTTGGTGGAAAGGATCAGCAATAGCAGCAGGAGGGCCAACAACTACTCGCTGCGACTTTTTAGGCGTCACCCGCTTGAAGTACCGTTGCTGCAGAATAGGTCCAATGCCTCCTAGACTCAGTTCGGCCATGTTGAGAGTAACAACCTTAGGGGTAATGCAGGCAAAACGCTCAATGAAAGGAGCCATTTTGTCAGCACAGTCCTGGACAGTAGGATGACGTAGATGAGTCAGTTGCCAGTGATAGGAGGACTCGTTGGTCTCTTCAGGTCGATCAGGCTGAAGTCGAGAAGTGTTGATAGTACACACTTCAACCAAGTTTCTACCGTAGATGGGCTTCTTGGCTAGAGCAATCTGATGCAGATACTCGACTCTCTTGAGTGACCCAATCACCTGCTGGAAAGAGGCATGATGCATGTGCTTGTAGTGACCTTCGATATCATTGTACCGTTGATCCTCTGGAGTTTCACCCGGACAAAACTTTTCCAGCTCGCGAATTCGGTTCTTGACAGTCTGCACGTTGTGGTACTTGCGGAAACTGGTGGCTTCATGCGTAGACATGTCTTCCAGGTCGGCATTGAAGCCGAGGAAAGGGAGAGATACGTCTTTAGGAGCATATCCTCCAGAGACGGTACTCACCAAAAGAGACTGTACTCTGTCACTGACGTCTTTGTAGGGCGTAATGACCGATTGCTCTTGGACAAAGGAAGTCACAATGGGTCTTACCTCAAACAAATCAGGATGGTTACACACCTTTCTCAGCTGCATCAGACAGTTGATGATGGAGAGGAAGTTACCGGTTTTGAGCGTTTCTCGGGTCTGAGCACGTGACATGAAATCATCATACAAGTACCGTTGCCGTTTACTCAGTCTGCAGTAGACCACATGTTCGTACTTGGCTGGCATCTGTTTTTCCACATCCTTCTTGAGACGTCTGAGCAAGTACGGTCTCAGAATCTGATGCAGTTTACTCACAGTAGTCTTTGCCTCTTCATCTACACCTCCCTCAACCATTTTATCAATAGGGCGAGAAAACCACTCCTGAAAGTCCTTGAGGTTGGCAAAACCAGGCATGTCCATTTGGTTCCTAGAAGAAGGCATCAAAAAGTACAACAGAGACCACAGTTCCATCAGGTTGTTCTGTAGAGGTGTTCCCGTCAACAGCAACCGTCTCACCGTGTTGAAATGCAAAAGAGACTGCCATCGCTGCGACCGGAAGTTTTTGATATTATGAGCCTCATCGAGAATCATGTAATGCCACCGTTTTCGTCGGAAAGCGAAAAGGTCCTGGAGAACGAGCTGGTAGGAGGTAATGCATACATGCCACGTGTCTTCTTTGTTCCAGCCTCTTCTCTTTTCTCGACGTTGTACTGGGTTACCATAGTAAGTCATGACTTTAAAGCCAGGAGCAAACCGCTTAAACTCCATCTCCCAATTAAGCATAACTGAGGTTGGGACAATGATAAGATGGGGGCCCCAGATATGGTGTTCACAGGCAAGGTAGGATAGTAGAGAAATAGTCTGAATGGTTTTTCCGAGACCCATTTCATCGGCTAAAATACCGTTGGTGTCGTTGTTGTACAAACCAGCCAGCCATTCCAGACCAAGCTGCTGGTACGCTCGTAGAGTTCCTCGTAACAAGAAAGGAGGCTCTACAGCAGGAGCTCTTTCAGGAGTGACTCTGTCGAGTTCAGTGACGTCCACACCATTGGAAACGGGTTTTCCGTTAGCTTTTTCGCCATTGGCTGAAGACACCTTTTCGTCATTCGCCTCAGAAGACAGCTTTTTGAGCTCCTCCTCGACAGTCTCCAGAGGTTCCGTCTCCTCCTCCTCCTCCTTGACCTCAAATGCATCATCCTCCTCGTCCTCTTCGATGGCTTTTTCTCCACCCATGAGAGCAGCCAGACCAGGAGCAGCAGTCTCCTCTTCAGAGTCAGACTCTTCTTCTTCAGAAGTGTCGTCTTCGGAGTCCAGAGTGATATCTGTATCTGACGAGAACTCATCTTCAGGGCCAGAGGTCTCAACAGGAGTGTCCATAGTAGGTGTGTCGAAAGCAGGAGTAGCGGGTGTTGTTTCCTCCTCCTGTTCTTCCTCCTCAACCTCCTCCTCCTCTTCACCCTCCTCCTCAGCTTTATCCACCTTGATCTTGTCAAGAGCAGCATACTTGGCCTTCAACTCCTCCACAGTCAACTCATCGTCATCTCGAGAATCATTCACCTCCCGCTCATCCTCCATATCAACGTCAGACGTCTCTTCTTCAGACAACTTCTCTCCATCCTCAGTCTCGGGAGTATCATTATCACCCCTAACTCTGGCTTCAAGCAACTGGGCAGAGTTCTCGAGAATCTCCTTGAGCTTCTTCTTACCCTGCTTACGCTCCTCCTCCTGGGCCTCCTGCTCCTTCTTCTTGAGCACCACCTTTTCAGCCAGCTTCCAGCGTCGCATAACGTCCTGGGCCATTTTACGGGCCATGGTTTTGAGCTGTTTGGCTTGAGCCTTCTTGTCTCGCTCTTCAGCGCCTTCTAGACGTCGGAAATGCTGGTCGACAGCTGTAGCTAGCCTCTTGGCTTGAGAAACATGTGATCTTCGCTCATCAGACATGAGTTTGGCAAAATGACAAGCTTGGGCAACAACATGATCCCAGTGAGTAGGCCGTGTAGACCGTTCAGGGTCGTTGAAACCACGTCTGATCTCAGCTACTGTCAAAGACTCACCTTCCTCTTCATCTGCCAAACCAGGAAGAACTCCATCTCTCTTCATATCGTTGATTTTGTCGATCGTCTCGAGTTCTCGCTCATAGTGCTCCTCGTACTCTTCCAGAGTCATTTCGTCGTCAAGCAGCTTGAAAGAGGACATAAAGTGTTCCAGACGGTCGCCATTATCGGGAGTCTGGCCTTCAGCTACATTCAACAATAGATGAGCAGGATGTGTAACTCGAGGAGGTTTTAGAGAGACGTTCAGCTTCAACTTGACTCCATTGGGGAACATGTGCTCGGCAAACTTGTCGTCGAAATGGTAGTACTCATCTTCACTGTCTGGAAGAAGCCATCCAGTATCAATAGGAGTCCATGTTTCTTTGGAGACATCATAGGGAGCATTAGGATCGAAATCAGACTCTTCTTCGGAAGAAGAGTCCACGGCACTGACATATCGACGTGATTTGGACAGTTTCGAAGCCCGAGCCTGAACTCTTCCTTTACCTTTGGCCTTTGATCTGGTAGGAGCTCTGGATTTAGCTCTAGAAGCTCTAGCAGGAGGACGTCGACTTCCTCGTCGAGATGTGATTTCCTCCTCTTCTTCCTCCTCCTCCTCCTCCTCCTCCTCCTCCTCCTCTTCCTCCTCCTCCTCTTCCTCCTCTTCTTCTTCTTCTTCTTCTTCTTCTTCTTCTTCTTCCTCCTCAACAGCAGTCATCTCTTCTTTGAGCTTGATCACGAAGTCGTCCTCCAATGCACCCTGTTTGCTTCGTATCTGTCGTCGCGTGGAGCGCATCTGGCCTCCAGTCTTGCACTCCATGTACTTTGTCCATAGATCATATCCTTGTTGAAACTGTGTTAGTTTAGTCCTAGAACATCCTCCTATCATCATACTCACCTGCTCCCAGACACTACTCTGGTCCTGCTTGGCCTCTGCGGGATCGTAAAACACGAGCGAAACAAACTGCTTGAGATGGAACAGCAGTCGTACTCGTGAATCATTCTCCGAAATCAGCTTGGCCAGCTCCTGTTTCTTTTCTTCGAGAGGAGTGAGCTCAACGGGCTCGTCATCAGCCTCCTCCTCCTCCTCGATTTCCTCCTCTTCAGGCTCTACCTCCTCAACCTCTTCAATCTTGATGGATCGTCGTTTCCTTGACGGCTTCTTAGGAGTAGGCTTTGGCGTACGCTCCTTTGGTGGCGGTTTGGAGGGCGTCTTTTTCGGGGTCGACAGACTCTCCTTGGCAGCAGCAGCAGCTCGTCGTTGCTGCCGACCTCCATTCGGAGTCGCAGGAGCCTGTACTTGCGGTTCCGGGACAGGTCTATGACGGCCACTGGTACGGCGACCAGAAGCCAGTTTGTCCACAGGAGTGTCGAGAACCGGATCTGCGAGCCTGCGTCGTTTGCTGCCTCCCGAGGGAGTACCATTATCAGCAGCCCCGTTTGTGTGCGCGGTGGCGGATTCTTGGGTGCGCTTCGACATGTGTGTTGCACGCGCCCTGGGGGCGTCTATGGGTCGGATGGGGAAACGGGTGGCACCAGCGTGTTGGCCAGGTCGCTGTGGTGCTGCTCACGAATTTTCAGCTCTGTTCCGGGCCGGATTGGTGCGATTGCTGGCCGTTGAAGTGTCAGGCCAAGGGATATGTATGGTAAGAATTTAGGCCCACGCCCTTTTCCACATATTCGTCAGCCAGGCTGGACTGAAAGAGTGTATTTAGGTTTTAAGGTTTGGGAGGAATGGTTTTCTCGACACTGTTCACTCCTCGGCCGGGTAACACTTTGGATTCTTGGGAGCTGTGGGCCAACCAGAGTTTAGAGAATTGGATTGGCATCATCACCAGCTACAGGACTAACAAAATGCTTTCGCGACGAGCCGTCACCATGCTTCGATCGCCTGTGGCCCGAGTGGCCCAGGTCCAGGTCCGAGGTATCCGAGCCTCTTTCGACAAGGCCGAGGAGCCCATGGTGAGTATGGTGTGGTGATGAAGGAACCAACATAGGTTGGAGAGTGAAGTTGGAGTTGAGAGATATTGGGATGGAATGAGAAGGACTTTGGGAGTGGTTTGGTGTGTCCAACGTGTTGTTGGAGTGTTCCATCAGCTCCATATGGACTGTTCTTGGTGGTATTCAGAGACAACACGATATTCAAGATGACAGAATAGACAACTGGAAACCTCCTCAAACAACGTGATACCCGTTACTACACGACTTACGTGTGCTATTTCAACCCCTTTCAAGCCCATTCTTCCCTCCCATGATGTTCAATGGCCTGTCATACATACTAACCCAGCTCGGAGATTACCCCGACATTGACCCCATTCCCGCACAGCTCAAGAGCCCCTACAAGAAGTACGACGACCAGCAGGACCGACGAAACAAGGAGCAGCCCCTGAGTGTCAACGACGACCTGTACGACATGTGGTCTCCCGACCGATTCACCCACTTCCAGAACTCGGAGGCCCTCAAGTACCTGACTCTGTTCCTGACCGTTTTCTTCGGTGGAGCTTACGTGGCCGCCCAGTTTGTGCCCGAGAAGGCTGCCATCCCCCGAGAGTTCCCTTACGAGGGTCTGTGGAAGGAGTCTGGAGGAACCGAGAAGTCCAAGGCTGTCTTCGGCCAGCGATCCGAGTAGATAATGCATTTTTAAGCTAGAGAGGAGGAGGTGAAGATGAGTGTAGAGAGACTGGTCAGATGGAATGTCTGGTCAGATTTGGAGGTTGTAGTGAAATTGTAGAGTGAGGTGTAGTTGGGGTTGTTTCATGATCTGCTTACTTTTTAAAGATCATTTTTCGTCAGTATTAAGGAGCCCTTTTTTAAGGGTCACTGTACAAGCACTCCTTCTGATGATAGAAATACAGCATGAACAAGACCACTGTAGCTTGTAGTTCTTTGTACTGGCTGATCTGCTTAACTAGCGTCTGATAATGTATGTCAATCAGTGTGACTATGATAGTAGCTACTGTAGTCGCCATTCGAACAAAGCAAGTACTGGTACAGTATTTCAGACACCCGTTTCTTTCACTTCTGGACCTGCTTTATGTCCTTTGTCATTACTGTATTTAAAATCAATGCCCTTAAAAAATAAGGAGTCAACCAGTGCCTTATGTAACACATCAACACACCTAACTCACCCGCTCCGTATTTCCCCCAAATAATAATATGAGAGCAATTGCCCCTCCATTGCCCCTCGCACATTTATTTTTACCGAATATGCCTCACGTTTAACCTCACGGATTCTGCCGAGGCTTGGGCATTATTATCGCTTAACCGGAATTATGAGAGTTAAACTGGGTTGATATGGAGAAGAGGCAGAAGCGAGAAACGAAAACGAAAACGAAAACGAAAAACAGACACCAAAAAGCTCAAACTACAAGTACAGTACAAGTACAATACATTAATCTACAAGTACAAATACTACACATCTTGGTTTCAGCCTCGTACTACGTACTCGGACTTCAACCTTCGCACTCGTGAACATATCTTTACAATACATTTCTACATTGGTTTCAGCGCTCGCGCTTCACTCGTGCTTCGCACTTGCTCGCACTCGCGCTCACCGGCTAACCGGCTCATGCAATTACTGGGCGTAAACGCCATGATACCCCGACGACTCGGACTCGACACGGTCAAGCCGTCCATCCCGGGCAGCCAGATACAGCTCATTGAGCCGAGCCACGGGAATGGGCTCCGAGGGGTCCTCTCCGGGAGCTGCGGGGGCGCCAGTCACGGGAGGGAGACCGGCCGCGTACCCGAGTGTGGTGGCATTGGTGGACATGCCTTCCTGGTCTCCAATGGCAGGCGTCTGCAATGGTGCAGCGTGTCTATGGGCCAGTGCGGGAGACACGGGCTGGTAGGGCCCGTAGTTTTGGGCGGGGATGCCCATTTGGGGGTAGATGAGCGGCTGGGGGTTGGGTCTGTACTGGTGATGGTGGTGGACCTGCTGTTGGCTTTGAGATCTGCCCCAGGACAGACGCACACGTCCATTGCCAATGGGATAGCCCTGCATCTGGGTGATGGCCATCTCGGCCGATTGTCGCTGCACGTACTGTACAAAGCCACAGCCCTTTCCGGGGGGAATCTTGACATAGGTGATATCGCCAAAGCCCTGAAAGTACTGGCGAAGCTCGTCTTCAGAGACAGACGAGGACAGGCCGCCTACAAACACGGTAGTGTTGTTGGCGTCTGTGAACTGATTGAGAGGATGTGCCGGCCCGCCGTAAAAGGGCTGGTGGACCTGATGTGGTTGGGCTCCATTGGGATGATGAGGAAAGGGGTGCTGGGTGTGCAGCTGCTGGTAGTGGGCCGGGGGCTGGAACTGCTGTGGCTGGAACTGCATGTACGGCTGGTGGTGGTGTCTGTTTTTGGGGGTGGCTGTGGACACTCGCAGCGGCCGGGGGCCCAGCATGTATCCCTGCATTTCCTGCAGCGCCTTTTGTTGGTCTTCTTCGCTGGAGAAGCGCACAAAGCCGTAGCCTCGCGACAGGCCCGACACGGGGTCCGTCATGATCTTGGCCGCTCGGCACGACTCGTATCTGCTTTTGAACGCCTGCAGCAACTCGGGTTCGGAAGTATCGGGTGCCAGGTCTCCCACGAAAATGGAAAACTCGACGGGAGCTCCATCTCCGTTATCCTCTCCGAGCTTGAAGAGCCTGTCGGTGCCCGGAATGGGTTTGCCGTTGAACTTGAGTGCGGCCGCAGCGAGCTCAGGGCTGGCAAAGTCGATGAAGCCGTAGTTGATGCTGTCTGTAAACTTGTCCCGTATCAGTTTGACGTTGATGCTGGTGTCGGGCCCCATGACCTGAGCCCACATGTTCTTGATGGCCGCCTCGTCCATCCACGGCTCCAGGTCGCCCATGTAGATGGTCGACATTGTGAGGTGAGTGGTGGGGTGTTCTTTGTCAGAGCCGTGTGTGTAGGGTGGTTGTGTGTGTGGGTGAATGAGTTGGTGTAAGCGTCTGTGTACGCTCTGTGTACGCTCTGTGTGGTGTCTGGAGGGGTTTTCAGCGACACTCGAGCTACTCTTGTGTCTGGAGATGCAAAGGTCTAAGGCGTAAGCTCTGAAAATGGAAAAATGCAAATGCACGAAGTTGAATTTCGTCACCAGAGTTTATTTGTGCTTTTGCTTGTGCTTGGTCGTGGAGCAGGCTTATGCTAACTGAGGGTCCTGAAATAGATGGCTTTTGCAAGGAGAAAAAAAGAGCAGAAAAAAAGGAAGAAAAAAACTACCCCCACATTACGATGCACCAAGCGTTCTCTTCTAAACGTTTGTAACGCCTAACGTGCCTTAGTGTATGTCTTGTCTTGGCCTGGAGTAATTAGCAACTAACAAGACGATCTGTTTTACCGTACGAGTGCTTGGAGAAAATCCCCCCCGAAATTATGCGTCTTTATTCCAGAGCCACGTTTGTTTTAGCCGTGGAGAGAGAAAGACTGTATACACCACAACTGAGACATGACATCTACTATCTACTCGTACACATGCAGCTGTACAAGTAGCTCCTCCGCATGCTGTTTAATATCCACCATTGTGCATACACACACACGCTATCTCTTGTCCTGTCTCCATATTGACCGCCACTTCACCAAACATTATTTTCAATTTTCTCTTTTCAAGTGAGTTTTCATCTCGGCTGGGATTCCGGTGGGGACAGCAACGCCACAAAGGAGGAAGGAATTGCACGCGATAGGGTTGCTTATCGGAGGGCACGAGCGGAGCGAGTGCCTCTCCAAGTGTATGGTATCATACGAGTGCGAGAATCGCACTGTACTGCACTATATACAACTGGCTGCTTGCTACAACATCTACACTTCCCTCAGTACAGCAACCGACTTTGCTAGCTATAAATAGTAGCGTACTGGTTCAAAGCTTGTTCAAAGTAGTGACACGACAGGGATGGAAAACTGGGCTAAAAACACTCACATCACGTGACTGTGCCCTCGTACGTTACCCCTTTCTCATACACCCCCCTCATCTCCCTCTCCAGACCTGTTCTCAACCTCTCATTCCAACCAACCCCTGCCCTGATGGGAATGCAGGGACCCTTTGAGGAGATGAGGTCGGGTGACGTGGTAACACGAGCTGTGGGGAAGCAAGTCAGGTGACGAGTATATAGTCACGTGATTGCTCTCTAACTACCACCATGCCTCTTTGAACCTTTCAAAACCATCTCAACCCCTTCCAACTGCTCGTCTCGGCTCATCTACACTTTGTCTTGTTGCATGCTATACAAGCGGAAAAGTCAAAGTGAAAAAAGCTTATTTGACGTTCAGGCACACTGAGCTTGTTGGAGCTTGTCGTCTGGGCAGTGTTAGTCAGCATAGCCGACGAGACTTTTCCTTTTTGTCCAAGTATTACTGGTCACGTGATGTAGAAGAAGAGCACAAAACCGGTTCTCCACCCCCACCAGACAATACTGTACGTACCTCCACCAGCCCACTTTGCAAGAACCTCAAGACGGCCCACCTTAATTCTATAGTCTCATTTGGAGCTATGAGGGGAGACTGGGGTAATGTGAAACAGGGTAGACTAAGCAACGGCTTGTGTTATTCAATGCAAACAAAATAAACAAACAGCTACGAATACAATGTATTAGTAAGCAGTTCTGTACAGCTACAAGCTCAGCTTACCTAAGTGTTGTTACTATGACTGCTGTTGCTCTTACGTTAGAGCAACTCTAGGTTATTTTCAACGGCTGATTTATACCTGAGCAAGACAGTCTAGACAAGGCATGTCCGGATTAAACAAGTGCAAGGGTTATTGTCTTTGTCTGTTACAAGTACAACAATTAGTCATCTTGTTGAGACTATAACATGCTTATTAAGCACATACACATTACGTACCAACTCACCACCCATCCAATGGTTCTGAGCAGTCCTTCTCTCAGCTACCAGACACTGCTCTTAGCCAAGTATCTACTTACCACATTACTTGAGCCCTTACATAAGCTACAACCTCCCAAATCCAACCTCCCAACTCTAAATCCACGACACGTACATGATATATTAGCGACACGCATAAGTTACCCATTCTCACCACACACAATGACCGTCCCTGCTCCTATCAGTTACGACGAATCAGCCCGAAAGGTGTCCATCGCCAAGGACGCCACGCTCACGCCCGAGTACAAAAAGGAGCTGCAGGTCGAGCTCGACAAGCTCAACTCGTTCGCCAAAGAGATGATTGCATGCCCCGGATCCATTCCTCCTCCTCCTAACGAGGCCAACCGAAACCTGGCAATCCAGGTCGCCAAGCTGCGAGACTCGGGAGGAATGCAGTTCAAGGCTGGCAAGCCTCAGGAGGCTCTTGCTCAGATCAACATGGCTCTGGATATGGCCCTGAAGAGACCTCTTTATGAGGCCACTGGAGCCGCTATTGCTGACGTGTCCGAGGTGCTGGCCTTCCGATGCGATATCAACATGGTTCTGGGCAACTGGGCCCCTGCTTACGCTGATGCTGAGCTGTTGTGTCTGATTAAACCTCAGGTTCCCCAGAATTACCTGCGAAAGGGCAAGTGTCTGCAGACCGCCACAAAGTACCTGGAGGCCAAGCAGGCGTACCAGAGCGGTCTGATGTACGCTGCCGAGGATAAAATTTTGTTGGGCGCGCTTTCCGAGGTTGAGGCCTTGTTGGCCTAATTAGGGGAAATGGTTATATAGGAGTAATTGTGGATATGATAGGAAGTGGTTTACACTCGACGAGTGTAAACGAAGACGGTAAGCGCGTAGAGTACGGTGTTTGGTAGTGTGTGGCATGGTTTGTAGGGTCCAGAAGGGGTTACAGGATGAAGATCAATGTATCTTACAAGAAGGAGCAGTATCTGAATTTCTACAAAAAGTGCTACAAAATGAGGTCTCAATTGGTTCTGACGAGTGAGATACCACTGTTAACTTGTAGCTAATACACGTAAGAAAGCCATATGGTAGATGATCTGTAGTTATTGTTACTCCAGGAGCTGTCTTAGGATACAGTATGTGCAGACAATATGACACACTTGAGACAGAGTAGAAGAGCAGATGAGACGTATCAGTTTAAATTGGCTTGTATGAAGTAGTATTACCAGTACTTGTACCCACTCAAATAACATGGGTTTGTTTTTCGTTCCTAGACTGTTCGTACTGCTCAAGACACTTCTCTAAGAGATACATTAGAACATAACAAAAGAGCACTGTTTCTGACAAACACTTTGAATAATGAATCTAATTGGCCTTTAGTAACGATATTTTTACTCCAAGTATCAAATTTCCACGTGCTTCACCTTGCCGTCGTGCAATACTCAATCTCACTAATCTACTTAGGAACCCTAACTAACTCGCAAGTTCCAACAAATTCCAAAATCTTCCACCAAACCCAATTTAGCCCTTCCAAAAGTTCCAAAAGTCTCTGTTTCCGACGATCGCCCAAATCGAACTCACGGCTCTCTTTCCGACAGCTTGCTCTCTCTCGATAGAGTTTTTGCTGTCACTGAAAATACTCCTCCTCCCAACACCCAACCTTGGGAATAATTACCTTGCAGACATGCAACACAACTTGCAGGCCTGCAAGCGCCACCCAGTATCACAAGGAGTTGTCAACGCTAAGTGAGTCATGGGATCCTCGGCGGTATTACGCTCAAAAGTATTTTTAGCTCCCCCGCCCGGTCCAACGGTATATATAGGGGTGGGGAGGCCCTCATAAATAATCATTCTCCTTCATCCCAAGACAACAATAAAGTTACTTGGCCTACTACAAATTTCACTTAACCTCAACTAACATCCACACCACCACCACAACCATGGGCCTTCCTGTTATTTCCACTACCGGCGACGAAATCCTTGCTACTCAGGGCAAGGGTGATCACGGCCACAAGCACCACGAGCACAAGACTCAGGACAAGAAGGACGCTCCTGCCTTCCCTGCTAAGCCCGAGGAGGTTGCTACTCAGGAGTACCTTGAGCGAATGGAGGACGAGTACGCCAAGCGAGAGGGCGGTGCTTAGTCAGAGAGATGAATGGCAATTGAGCTTCTGTGTAACTAATAATAATATCTAACGTGAATTTCTTTGATTATGTGATGCTACTGTAGAGACAGTTGTGCTGTGCTGTGTTGTAACTACAGTAAGACTACGGTATTGGGATGTCTACCTTATCTAGTAAAACATACGAACCTGATATATAATCAATATCAAAGCAATACCAAGAGCTACCAAGACCATCTTCAAGACCAATGTGGCTGCTCGGGTTTTGTAGCTCATCGCATGAATAATGTATGACCCGGCGTATTACGTCAGGCTGCTTTCTACAATGCGAGAGACTCCGCCCACTTCGTACACACTGAGTCAGGGTCTTGTTGGGTGCATTTTCTCGAGTGGCAAATCCCGATGGGCTGTGGTTGTATCAAATGAGCTGCTCCGCCCAGTGGCTCCCAAATATTTGCCACCAAACGAGAAGCCGGATATACCGTAGCTGGTTCACTGTACGGTTCGGAGTCTGAAATCGGCGTCAATTTGGTCCTTGTTAGGATTATGTTTTAAGCCAAGAGTATGAAATGTGGAGATGAGGAGATGGCGGTAAAATCGGTGTTTGAGGAGGCTGAGGACAAAAAAACAACGTAGTCGTTGTCAAATCACATTGCACCACCCCTTGGCGAAGTCCTCGTACCATACTTGTAACTTTCCACCAACTTCTACGAGTGCCGTATTCTGTAATCACGATTACTCACCACCAGACGGCGATAATTCTGAGCCGTCAAAAGCAATCAGAGTCAAGTGCACTGCCCAACACGTGTTTCCTTAACCTCTGGGAACCCCAGGGGTTATGACCTGGTAATCCCTCGTCTACACTCAAACAAATGTCTATATGCCATTGACCTGAGCAAGAACTTTGAATATACGGGTTGTGAGTTGCGTGAGAGGTTTGATCTAGCTCAACTAGCGGATTATCTCGAGCACAGCCCCAGAGTGTTTAATTTCGCTGGTTTCTCTTCCCTGACAACCCTGATAATTCGCTCTTGACTGCTTGTTTGTTGGTATTGGACTTGGCAAACCTCATTGAATCCATGTACGGGGTTGAGGCGCAGTTTGCCGCTGAGTCCGTCAAACACGGGAGGCTCTATGACGATGCAGACTCCTCAATCCCGACGAACATGTCCCCGGGTAGCAAATAGGTGTAGCCAAATGTCTCATGTCAGAGTCAATTTGGTGATCGTGCGATCGCTCGTATTAATCTAAACTATCTGGAGCTGGTACGAAGTACCAGCTCATACAGCAATTACTATAGAGCAGCTATCGTACCTACTCAGCTCATCCAATAGCCAACTGCAATACTATCAATGCAGCAGGTACAGCATGCCGTCCGGTTTGGTTTCATAGCAGCCCGCCGTGATCTTGGCACACATTTGGCAGTGAGTGCCCACCCCTCTCCACCGGGGCAGTGCGTGGGCCTTAATTTTCCTTTACTTTTTTTTCCCTTCAAACCCCAAAAACGTCCGCCGACGATTCTCTGTCTGCCTATAAGCTGGACAGAGTTTCGGTCCTGATCCAAACTCCGAATGGTTATGAAACTTTGCCAATGCAGTTGGAGTGCACCCGGAATGGCCTTCCGGCAGTGCAGGTGTGGAACAAATGGGGCAAGCACAGCCAGGTCACGTGGATGACGTAACTTGAAGCCATTATCACAGCTCTTACATCATATCGTAGCTGGGGCTCGGTTAACCGTGTGTTTTGGGTAAGGTTAACAAAGTGACGAAGGCCTTCAGTCAAGCCCATGTCAGATTCAAGTGTGACGGCACACAATGTGACAGCCAAGATTTCCCCATTCGGACCAAGACAACAACTTTTTCACACTGGACAAGCCAAATATTACTGTCGACCTGTTTCCAAGCGGAAAAAGCAAAAAGTTGGAGAACCACATCGGAGATGGAGTATCGTATACAAGACAGCCAAGTAGGGTGTACTGTGAAAGAGGACTGGGTAGAAGCCTCAATAGTTACACCAGTTTCAGGGCAATTTCACAGACACTCTCAGAACACGCCAACAACTCCTTCACACCACCCGCTATCAGACAGTTCATTTCATTTACTACGGCGGGGGCTGAGCCTTCGTGAGACCGTGTCTCAACAGAGTTTAGGAGCTGTGTGCCAAGAGTGCACAGCCTGGTGGAGTTAGGGGATGTGATCCGCCGATTTTTGGCGGGTGTAGGGGGCCTAGGAGGGTATATCCAAGGGCTGAGGGTCAGGTGACCAAAAACATAGCTTGTCATAGCCCTCTGCACTCGTCCACAGCCGGGTCTACCACATGACCAGCTTTGCTGTGTAGTGTAAAATCTGGGGGCTGTGCATTAGGCTTTTTCTCTGTTGGGACAAGATTCAGGATAGGCTGCAGCCCACAAGCAAGTTTGCACACGCCATTGTGCGGCTTTACCATCGTGATAATGAGATTGAGGTGGTCAGCGGGTGTAATTAGGGTGTATAAACACGGTCCATGGTGATGTGAACATGTATTATCACTTTCAGGCAGTTTCGTACAGTATATCGTCCAGTTGACCCCCATTGCTGTCTCTATCGTCATCGCCCTGCAACCCAAAATCACTTCTAATTTTCACCTTGAAAGGTAATCAGCACGCCGCTGATTTGCACGCCTACGGGTGATACAAGAGGCGCAGCAGTGAGGTACGGGGTCCGACGACTCAAGCAGGCACCCTACGGCTTCAGGGCTCGGATACACGTAGGTCCAAGCTCTAAGAGCAGCTGATAAGCTTTGCACGGCGATTAACTTGCTTGTATGGATAGGCCCAGAAAGACGGCCCCAAGCCAAATACAAACCTTTTTGGCCCTTTAGTGCACACGCGCATGTAGGTGTGCTGCCGGCACGGCGGGGCGGCGTTTGAACAACAGGAGGTGTTGCAAGCTCTCGTTTCGCTTTTGCGTTTTTCGTTTTTTTCTCTGCCTCCTTCTCTCGCCTAATATATTGTTGACGGAGTCGCCCAGATTTTGAAATGTCTCCACCGACACTCGACCCCAAGACACAACCAACCAGTACTACCGACAGTACCCCCAGCGCGAGAATGAACCCTCAGGCGCCTCCCGTGATATCCATCGACACTAGTGTGAGTAGAGACGGGTATAGCAGAGGTGCTAACTGCCAAGGGTTGATAGAGATCACTGTGTGAGAGGGATCACTTTACGGGTGATTTTTCACTCCACCTTAATGTGAATATTCAGTTCACCTTAAGTGCCATTTTTCAACCCTTAAATGTGGTTCAGCTAAACTAACCCAGATTGTCGATGCAGACGAAAAGAACCCTCCTGTTCTTGTCGAACCCACCACCTCATACTCCCCTACCGTCAAGGAGGAAACGACACCCACAACATGCGACGATTCCGACTTTGCATCGCACAGAGAAGAGGCCCAGATGCTGGTCAATGAGGACGCCAACCCCAACCTGGGCGGAGGATACAAATGGGCTCCCAAGCAGCTCAGTCACTTGATCGATCCCAAATCGGTCTTTGTGCTGGCTGAAATGGGCGGTCTGGAGGGACTTGGAGCTGATCTCAACACTAATCTTCAGTCAGGTCTCTCAGAGGAGGATGCACATGCGCGAGATGCGCGAATCGAGGCCTACGACAAAAATATTTTGCCAGAGAAGAAGGCAAAGTCGCTGTTGTACCTCATGTGGCTGGCGCTGCAGGATAAGGTCCTGGTGCTGCTGACCATTGCGGCTGTCATCTCATTGGCCCTTGGTCTGTATGAGACGTTTGGACAGCCCCCGGAGTACGATGAGCAAGGACGAAAAATGCCCAAGGTTGACTGGGTTGAAGGTGTGGCCATTATGGTTGCCATCATCATTGTGGTGGTTGTTGGAGCTGGAAACGATTGGCAGAAGGAACTGCGATTTGTGAAACTGAACCGAAAGAAAGAAGATCGTCAGATCAAGGTGATTCGAAGTGGAAAGACCCAGGAAGTGCCTATTGCTGATCTGTTGGTTGGAGATTTGGTGCTTCTGGAGCCTGGAGATATGATTCCAACTGACGGTATTCTTGTTTCAGGTCATAACATTAAGTGTGATGAATCTTCTGCTACTGGTGAAACAGACACTATGAAAAAGGTGTCTGGTTTTGAAGCCATGACTGCCTACGAGAACCATGTCGACGGAATCACTCACGGCAAGGTGGATCCCTTCATTCTGTCTGGATCCAAGGTCCTGGAGGGTATAGGTACCTACGTTGTCACTGCCGTTGGACCCAACTCTCTCTTTGGAAAGACCCTTCTCTCTCTCAACATTGAGGACGAGGCAACTCCTCTGCAGGCCAAGCTCAACGATATGGCCGAGGGTATTGCCAAGGCCGGTATGCTTGCTGCTCTAATTCTGTTTATCGTTCTGTTCATTCGATTCTGTGCCCGTCTCCCTGGCAACGACGCTACTCCTGCCGAGAAGGGTAACGAGTTTATGGACATTTTGATTACGGCCATTACCATCATTGTCGTGGCTGTGCCTGAAGGTCTGCCTCTGGCTGTGACTCTAGCTCTGGCTTTTGCTACCACTCGTATGCTCAAGGATAATAACCTGGTTCGAGAGCTAAGAGCTTGTGAGACTATGGGTAATGCTACTACCGTTTGCTCTGACAAGACTGGTACTCTTACCGAGAACCGAATGACTGTCACTCGAGGTACTGTTGGAGTGGAGGAGTTTACTGTTGAAGATATCACTTCGTTCCTGGAGACTCTTCCTGCTGAGGCTCGAGAGATTCTCTTCGAGTCCATTGTGTTCAACACCACTGCCTTTGAGACCGATCAGGTTGCCGATACCGATGCTGAGCGGTTTGTTGGTTCCAAGACTGAGACTGCTCTGCTCAACTTTGCTCGTCTGTACATGGGTCTTCAGAACCTGGCTGCTATGCGTGATGCTAAGGAGATTGTCCAGATTATTCCCTTTGACTCGTCTCGAAAGTGCATGGCTGTGATTCTCAAGATGAAGGGCTTCTACCGAATGTACATCAAGGGAGCTTCTGAGGTGCTCACTGCCCAGTCTGCCACCATCTACAACGACAATGTGGTTTCTCACATCACTGCCGAACAGCGACAGGACATTGACGACAAGATTCTGCACTACGGAGAGCAGTCTCTGCGAGGTATTGCTCTTGCTTACCGGGACTTTGAGTGTGCTTCTTGGCCTCCCAAGGGAATGGCTTCTTCTGATGACGCTTCTCAGGCTGAGTTCACTCCTCTCTTCAACGATCTCACTCTCTTTGGACTTATTGGTATCATGGATCCTCTTCGAGAGGGTGTGACTCAAGCTGTGGCTGACTGTCAGTCTGCTGGTGTCATTGTCCGAATGGTCACTGGAGATAACGTCAACACTGCCAAGGCTATTGCACGAGAGTGTGGTATCTACTCTGAGGGTGGTCTTGTCATGGAGGGACCTGTTTTCCGACGTCTTCCTGAGCATGAAATGAAGGAGCTGCTTCCTCAGCTTCAGGTTCTTGCCCGATCTTCTCCTGAAGACAAGCGAATTCTCGTCAAGGCTCTTAAGGAGATGGGTGAGACTGTGGCTGTTACCGGTGACGGTACCAACGATGGACCTGCTCTGAAGCTCGCCGATGTCGGTTTCTCCATGGGTATTGCCGGTACTGAGGTGGCCAAGGAGGCGTCCTCTATTATTCTGATGGACGACAACTTCAGCTCCATTGTCAAGGCTATCATGTGGGGTCGAACTGTCAACGATGCTGTCAAGAAGTTCCTGCAGTTCCAGCTCACTGTCAACGTCACTGCTGTTGTTCTTACCTTTGTCTCTGCTGTTGTCAACAAGCACGGAAAGTCTGTGCTTACTGCCGTCCAGCTGCTGTGGGTTAACCTGATTATGGACACTTTTGCCGCTCTTGCCCTTGCTACCGATCCTCCTTCTCATGACGTTCTTGAGCGAAAGCCCGACCGAAAGTCTGCTCCTCTTATCACTACTACCATGTGGAAGATGATCTTTGGCCAGGCTATTTTCCAGCTGGCTGTCACTTTTGTGCTCTACTTTGCCGGCAAGTACTTCTGGACTGTGGAATCTGCTAAACAGAAGGATGAGCTTGCCGCTACTGTCTTCAACACTTTCGTTTGGATGCAGTTCTTCAACCTCTTTGTCAACCGACGTCTGGACAACAAGATGAACATGTTCACCGGCATCCACCGAAACATCTTCTTCATTCTCATCTGTGCCATCATTGGCGGTTTCCAGGTCCTCATCATGTTTGTTGGAGGTGCTGCTTTCTCCATTGTCCACCTCAACGGAGGCCAGTGGGCCACTTCTCTCATCTGTGGTGTTCTTTCTCTCCCCGCTGGTATGCTTATCCGTCTCTTCCCTGATCCCTGGGTCTCTGCCATGTACCCCCAGTGGCTGCACAACTGGATCTCCAAGCTGTGGGGACTCGTGCGACCCAAGAACAAGAAGATTGAGACCATTCGAGTTTCTCCTGGTGAAGGCTTCGAGGGCAAGGACTACAAGTGGCACTCTGGTATTGAGGAGGCTCGAGTTCAGCTCGAGTTCATGAGAGCTCTTCGAGGAGGCCGAATGAGCTTGCCTCCCCATCTGGTCCCTCTCAAGCTGCGACAAAAGTTCCAGCGATCTCGATCTAACTCTGAGGTCTCTTCTCTCCCCAAGAAGGAGGGCACTACCATCAGCATGACCACCGCCAGCCCCACCCAGACCGTGTTTGATGAGTCTGGACGAGGCCGATGGACCGAAAACGACGGCCATCTGGCTGTTCCTGGTGCCAACTACCACAATGGTGGCTCTTCTCCCACCTCGCCCGGAGGCTCGTCCACCCGGTCGTCCTCTCGAGGCTCTTCTATCGGTGCCCTGGTCATGGTTCCCGCCATTGTCGGTGGAGCTGTGGCCGGCTGGAACCCCGAGTTGAAGCCCCCCGGCAACAACTAATGTATTTATTGATCTGTATAGCACGCTAATTATTCTATTTAACCAAACTGTAAGTGTAGCAAAAGACTGTAGTGACTGTGTATAACTTGTATGATAAGAGGAAGATGCATTATTTTGAGAAGTTTTAAATAAACATGTGCTTTACAGATGGTGACTGCTTTCTGGGTTGTCTATGGTATTGTTGGCTGTTAGTTGGGTGTGTTCCAGTGTACTGTGAGTCTCTTCCTTAAGCACTGTGAAGACAACCATACACTCTAAAGCCAGACACCCAAGGCTCATCCTTCAGCTACAGGAGTTACAGTAAGCACCTAATTGCGACCAAACAACCACCAATCTACACATCTCCTGCACACCTCCCACAGCCATGTCATCTTCATGAAATCGTATAAATACATTGGCAATATTTCTCTGTTCTTTCGTCTGGTTTTTCGTAGCACCACAGTAACCATATATCCACATCCGGCTAACCCGCCAAGGCTCATTTAGATAACTTGGCAGTCTTGTGGAGACCCACTTGGACTAAAGGCTAATCTTCATAACATGCCAAGGGCGGTTAATCGTATAGTCAACTACATGTACAACAAGACAACGCCGTTCTTTTCTTTTCTTTTGTACTCACATTATATTAAACCATTATAAAATTAAATAAACACGCTACTTCTGGGCAGGAGCAGGTCGAGGCGCACCTTGTGCTCCCTGGGGCTGTGCCTGAGGGGCCTTCTGAGCCTGGCCCTGTGGAGAGTTGTTGAAGTTCTGTGCGGGGAGAGGGCCCAGGGGGGCTCTCTGTTGAGGTGCAAACTGCTGCTGCATCTGGGGCTGCATCTGGGGCTGCATCTGAGGCTGGTACATGGGCGCTCCCTGGGGAATGGGGTTCATTCTGGGAGGCATCTGCTGGAAGCCCATAGGAGGAGGTCCATGGAACATTTGCTGACCAGGCTGCATGGGCTGGAAGTGACCAGGAGGGGGACCATGGTAACCCTGAGGAGGGAACTGGTGACCAGGGTGTTGCTGTCCAGGAACCTGTCTCTGTTGCTGAGGCATCTGCTGCTGAGGCATCTGTCGCTGTTGCTGCTGCTGGGGAGGCATCTGACGCTGCTGGGGAGGAGCTTGTCTTTGCTGCTGAGCTTGTTGTCTCTGCTGCTGCTGGGCCTGTTTCTCACGTTGCTGCTCCAAATGCTGCTGGACCTCCCTCACTCTGGCCTTCTCAGCCTCCAGGGCCTTTCTCTCGGCCTCCTTCTTCGCTCTAGCGGCAGCCCACTCCTTCTCCTTATCGGCCTTCTTCTTGGCTGCTTCTTCCAGGTAGTCGGTGTGCTTCTTGCAAATGGCGTCAATCTTGTCCTGCTCCTCCTTCAAAGCAGCATTGACTTCAACCAGAGACTTTTCTCGAGTCTCGGCCCACTTGGCAGCAGTCTCAGGAGTGCCATTAGAAGACAGAGCCTCCAGCTGCTCTTCAGTGGCACTAGCAACCACCTTGTCAGCGTACACAGCAGGTCGCTGACGTCGAGCCTTCTTGAGCTCGGCTTGCTCCTTGTAGTAGTAGTAATCTTTACTGTAAGGCTTCTTCTTGGCCTCCTCCTTGGGCACAAAGTAGGGACTTCCAGGTCGCATTCCCCACTGCTTGCTCCATTCGTCAGGATGGCAGTCTGTAAAGCACTTGTTGAGGTAGTTGAGAGCGTGAATGGGTCGAACTCGGGGCTTGGAGCCGTCCATTCGAATACCATACTGCTGGCTTCGAGAAGCCATGCTTTTGGCGTCTTTTCGGGCCATGGGGATGATCAGAGCGTCCATCACCGAGTCCTTGGTGCCCATTTAGCAGACGGTCAGGTGCTTCATGTCCCATTCGTTGACATGTTCGAGGATCTTCTTGAAAGCAGGGATTCGAGGCACAGTCAGCATAGCAGGGTTGTCTTCAGTAGGGTTGACAGTCTGGTAGAAGTAGACCATCCAGCAGGCGAGAATAACTTTATCGATATTGCCCTTCTCTTGTTGAAGAATACGGAAAGTACCAATATCAGCAGGACCAGTAAGAGGAGAGTTCTCGTCATCTTCATAAGCAAGTTTCTTCAACATGGCCTTCTTCTCAGCAGTCTTGAGCTTTGACTTTTCTCGCAGCAAAGCCCACTCTTCAGACTGTTCCAGAATCTGAGGCACCTTGAGCTCACTATCCTCCATATACAACTCTCCCTCCTTCATGTAAGGCTTGAAGGACATGGTGAGCTGGCAAGGGTTGACAAAGACCTTTTCCTTGTACAGTCTATGTCTAGCCTTCTCCAGAGCTTCATTGTATGCCTTTCTGGCCTCAGCTCGCTCCTCATCATTAGTAGCAGCAGGAATTTTCTCCCAGAATTTAGCACACATGGCCATTGCGGTCTGCTGGACCTGTTCCTTGCGACTTTGGCGCGCTCTCAGGGTTCAGATGGTTCTGCATCTCGTCCACCCAGGCGTGTTCCAACGTCTCAAAAATGAACCAAGGGTTCAATTTGAGCGAGCCGTCGACATTTCCCGCGCAAATCACGTTTCCGTCAACCTCGTGGTTCAACAGGCCGGTATCCCACGTTGAAAACACGCGACTTGGGCAGGTCCAGCATCAATTGCAGGAAGGGTGGTGTTTCATGTGTAACTGAGGGTGCTTCGGGTTCTTCAGTAGAAAGTCCAGTCTTGGCTCGCTTGACAGCTTCCATTCTGGCCATGAGGTTCTCGACGGCAGCCCGTTTGGCGGCAGCAGCCTTTGTAGCACTGGTTCCCATGGTTGTTGAGTAGTGAAGTCCGAGTTGTGGTGGATGAAGGACTATAGGTGGTTTACAGCTCGTCTACCGGTAGTCTATAAATTATGTCTTTACGCGGAGCACCTTACCAAAGGCGCGTCTTGTGGGTGGGGAGTCAGATTTATATAAGAGATACACAGTGCTGTGTTGCTGCTTGTACTTGAATTGTTTGAATTTATATCTCACAGTTTCAATGCTCTTTTGATACATTACCCCGTCGTATTACTATAACAATATTCCCACAAGGCCAAGCAGATACGCGCTCTAAACCACATGGGACATGCAGATGAGACACAGTTGGAGAAGGAGGCTTAGCGAGGTGGAAAGGGTGGTAAAGAGCAAAGGGCTCATTTTTGACAAAGGCCAATTTTGTTATTCTGGGCCACCTATCATTAGTAGGGCATTATAGCAACACCCTGAGTACTCGTACCCCTCAGTTTGGTCAGTTGTCCTTGGTTTCGTCGTTCGGCTTAGACAAACCCTATAGACGCGTTCAAACTCTGTGGGCAAAAAACTCGGATACTTTTTCCAACGTTACAAACCTTGTTGTCTTCCGTGCGTTACTGTAGCAACCCTCCATCCGTAATGGGCCCATTCATAACGTTGGACAGAGTTTGGCAATGCAGCGTAGCAAAGGTGAACGAAGTGAGCCTTTGCTGCGAACTACGATACTGATAAACTGGATACACTGTACAAGGCTCAAATATTTTCACTTCATTAATATATAAATCATCTATATCATGGGGCACGCCGGGTGCCTGCTCATCTATAATAAATTAAAAAGTTTACAAAAGAGCGGCCATGATGGCAGCGGCAGCGAGAACGCCAGCAGCGGGGGCGTTGGCAGCAGCGGAGTTTTTGTTGCCGGAAGAGCCGGAAGCGGTGGAGGAGGCAGAAGAGGCAGAGCCAGAAGCAGAGCCAGAAGAGCCGGAAGAGGAGCCGGAAGAAGAGCCGGAAGAAGAGGAGTCAGACTTGTTGGAATCAGGGTCAGACTCGTTGGGGTCCTTGTTGCCAATGGTATCGAGACCAGACTCGTGGGAGTCTCCCTCCTGGGTGGACTGCTGGGACAGACCCTCGGGCTTGCCGGCACCGTTCTTGAGGTAGTCCTTAGCTCGGGGGACAATGTCAGGGATGGGTCCATCACCCTCCCAGGTGTTGGATCGAGCGGGACAAGTGGAAGAGGCACCGTTGGACTTGTATCCACCGTCACCCTGGGGGTTGGCCTTGGCAAAGGCGGCCTTGATGATGTCAAACTCGCCGTTGAACTTGGAGACAGAGTCGCCGGAGATCTTGACAATACCGTAATCGTTGGACTCCTGGGAGTACTCGTAGACGAGACCTCCAGAGAAGACGGGGGTCATCTGGGAAGAGTACAGGGTCTCAATCTCGGTGAAGGGTCGCTCGGGAGAACCCTTGGCGTTGTGTCGGATCTCGTTACAGCCAAACTCGGACAGGAAGATGGGGATGGAGTAGTTGCCGTAGGCCTTGACCTTGGCTTCGTAGTCAGACTCGGAGTAGGTGGAGTTTCCGCACCACGAGTAGTCGTTCATGCCGAGCATATCGATTCGCTCCTCCTCGGGGCCACAGTTGAAGTACTGGGCCATCTCGTATCGGTTCTCAGAGACGTCAGCAGCAGAGTATCCGACGGGGATCTTTCGCTTGGCCTGGTTCTTGATGTAGGCCTTCATGTCTCGCACAACGGCCTTGATGACGGGGGCGGTGTTGGTGTTGTTCTTGGCGTTGATGACCTCGTTGGCGGCAAAGAAACCAAGGGTGTTGGAGTAGTCCTTGAAGGTGTCGATGGTAGCAAACACGTGCTGCAGGTAGGCGGCGTTGTAGGACTCGTAAGGCTTGGCTCGGTTGACGGAAATCAGGGGAGTGTTGACGTCGAGAATCAGGTAGATGCCAGCATCGTCGAGAGCCTTCATGCACTCGCTGTGGTCAGCAGAGTTGTCGACAGTGTAGATTCGGACAGCGTTGACTCCGAGGTCCTTGAACCACTTGATGTCTCGCTGGCAGATCTTGGGGTCGGCCAGAGGATCAACAACCTTGGAAGATCCACCGGGCTGGTAGTCGATACCCTTGATGTAGAACCGCTTGTCCTTGACGAAGAAGGCGTTGCCCTTGACCTCAACAGGGTCGAGGGCAGCAGAGACGGAGGCTGCGAGAGCAGCAGCAACGGAGAGAGTGGAGAATTTCATGTCGTTACGTTGAAGAAAGAAAAAGGGAGGCGGGAGGGCCTTGCTATATATTTATACATGATGTACATGGCCCATGCTGCTACACACTTGTTTTGCCAAGACACCAACATTCCGATTTAATCTAAGTTTAGAGGCAGGGAGGCGGAGGGATACACACCACCGTGCGGGAGAGTGGGAGGGGCTAGGGGGGGAGGTGTATGGGGTGATATGAATGTGGTCAGGTGATACTATGTAATTGAGGGCTTTATTTTCATCAACTTCGACTCGTTCCCCACACAATACAACCCATAGATGACTAGTAAAATCCTCATCACCATAGCCTCACTCCTCCCAGTTGTTCAAACTCTGTTGTGAACTCAAATTACAGTTTGACCACAAGTCGTGGAGGAGTCGCGTATGTTCTATATTTAGTTTGCAAAAGTGGGTGTTTCAGGGGACGCGGGGGAGACACACTCCGATTAGTGAGCATTCCACATTGTTTGCCTGGCCTCCATGAACACAATCCACTTTTCAAATCACCCCTACCACCCCTGTAGCTCGAGTTACCCCTATACTTCTACCCCCCATGCACACTTACAGTTACTTGAGCTTTCCAGAAATACTCACAACTCCCAACGAGAAAATATAGTCGCGCCATACTTTATTTCATGTCTATCTTATGCTTAATAGCCGTGTGAATTGTCCCTTGTACAAGCCCAAATACCACTCCCCAAATCTATACTGCCGAGGCAAACAACCCCCCTCGTCTCACTCACGCGTTTCCATCATCTTACCTCTTTTGGCTGTGTTTTTCCCGTTCCTCTCTTCTCCATCTCCCCTTCCCCTGAGGCGCAGTTTGCAGCTTCAACAACCCTGTTTGCGGTGTTTAGTTTAAACCCAGTGTGGAAAAAGCCTAACCGGGTTCTAAACTTAGTCGGTTCGGATCGCTGACAATGAGGCCGACAAGACAGGAGCAGGCCGATGGGCATCTCTTTGGATTGACAAAAATAAAATTTTCGGCACGGCAAAAATAGGGGCTGTTTGACAAGCACACCAAACACCCCTGAAACTTCGTATTTTCTGATACGCATCGTGTCTAACCCGTCACATCCGGGCCACATTCCATCACATGATTAATATAGCCCAAAGGTGCGTTTCCGAATGGGCTAGTGGTGAGGGCTTGTTCGTACAAGTAGCTTTCGGGGGTACACGTAAAACAGGCCTGGGTGTTTCAAATCTTGTACCTGAATTCTAAGCAGGGATAAAGTGAGAACCGAGAGGCTGTGCATGAGTAGAAATGTTGATCCGGCTTCTGAAATTTATGAGCGTCGTGTCTATTGCTCTGTTTACATCGTTACACTAAACTAGCCTATTGCTAGACTATAGCTCTGCGGGTCTCGTCTGGCACGTGCCGAAGTGTCGCGTTTCGGACCCGCATGCAACGCTGTTACAGCAACAAAGAGCCAGGAGAAAGGAACGGTGATAGGCGTTGCTTTTGTCGCAAGACGCGTGGCCCCGGCTTGTAGACGTGTGCCGCGTGGTTCATGCACCCTCGATGACTATCTAGCCCTTGGCGTGCTATGTCAACGTCACCGTAGCCGAGATTTGGAGTTGGTGGATAATACCGACAGCCCTACAGAGTTCAGCTATAGGGGTGTGGGTACAATGCAGTTGTTGTAGCATCACGCTCTCTTTCTTTGATCTTTCAGCTTACACTTGTTTACATACCAGGCTGTGACAGACGCGTAGACCTTTCAAAACGGGTGTCTCTGCTGCAAGAGTGAGACAGTGGAGATGAAAAGATGTGGAAAGGAGACAGCAAATGCATACAAGCTATTGTAGTGTAGAGACAATATGTCCGAGTTATACAATAGCACTTGCCCAGCTAAGGGTCTGGACCCTGAGGTGCTACTGTACTACAAACAATGTTAAAAAGTCAAGGGACAATGTTTGACGCTCGTTGGCTTCGCTCGAACCAACAACCCTCAAGTAAACCTTACTTTAGACAACATCCTTCATCGCGTTTTGTGCCAAATTTTGTACTTCCTATCTTTTCATTTATCGCAGATTAGTTGGTAACTTTTAATTATCCATATTTTGCACTCTTCAGAATTTCCCTACGGCCCCTGGATCATGACAGAGCCACCCCCAGGTGAGTTTTTTCTTAACAAAACCCAACAAAGTTAACTTTAACTAAAAAAACTACAGTGGAGGTAAACTACGATACAACTACAACAACTCTACACACACAAATATCGGGTGGGACTCTATGGTCCAGATTTATTAACCCAGAGGTTCGGAATTTCACCTACTCCTCGTAACTAAATAACAGGTTCGGCAGTGTAATCCTCGTTGAGGTTCGACTCCTACTCCTGATGAGTGACTGGCCCTGGCTATAGCCTTGCTCTGTGTCTGAAGCTCTTATTGCTCTTTGGTCTTATGGGCTGAAAAGCAGCTCTTATTGCCTTGTAGGACTTACTGGCTGTTGAAAAAACGGCTCTATGGCTCGAAAAAAACGGCTCTTATTGCTCTCTGGACTTACTGGCACTCGCCTCGGCTCTAGGCCCTGGCTTGAATTCCGGATTTGGCTCTTATTGCATCTGTGGACTCACTGGCACTTCCTGGATCTCTTTGGACTTTTGCACTTATTGCTCTGTGGGCTTATTGGCGTGCTGCTCTTTGGACTTATGCTCAACGGCTTTTGGCGCTTATTGCCGTATAGGACTTAGTGGCTTGCTCGTATGCACTTGTCGTTGTGGCTCTTATTGCTCTTTGGACTTAGTGGCTCAAATGGCTCTGGCTCTGGCTATGCTGCTCTGTGGACTTGTGCTGTGCTCTTATTGCCTTGGAGGACTTATTGGCTGCTCTTATGGCCTCATGGGACTCACTGGCTACTCTGGCTCGGGTTCAATTAAGACTCTGGCTCTGGTAAAACACACTTATTGCTCTTTGGACTTATGGGTGGATGGCTCTGACTCTAACATAAGCTGGTTCTGGCTCAACACTTGGCTCTGACTGGCATCTCAGCTCTAGTACTGGCTCTGTGTATGCTCTTTTGACCTTGTACTTGTAGTAAAGGCGTCTGTCTGGCAGATCTTTGCTCTAGGCTTCATCTGGCTTTACAGCACAGCTTCTCAGCAACCGGCAGCTCTGGCATTTCAGCTTGGCTCTTCAGTTCTAGGCGGCAAAAGGAGTATCTCAAAAAGGAATTGGCTCAGGCGGTTGTACTCGCTGTTTGCTGTACTCGCCGATTTCTCAGCTAACGCACAACCAGCAGCTCTCGCACTCACACTCTTACATATTTTTCAATGCGTCATTGCGTGTTCTTGACCGAAGGGATTCGGAATTTCACCTTCCCATACAACTCTCGTTGTAACAACGTCGTCATCAGACTGTTATGTCCTCATGTTGTTTCATTGTAGACAGGTCTGCTTGTCAACCTGCATCTCAGCAGACTATAAAAGGCACCTTCCATCTCAGAACGACTCGAGGTCTGATTCTAAGGATTTGAAGAGGACCAAGGGGGGTTTATATATTTTTTCAAGGCCGGATCTAAGTTTGGAGAGATGGCTGGTGGCAAAAAAATCTGCATGAAATCTGCAATCCAGCCCAGGAGCGAAGGAGGTGGAATGAGGTGGAATGTGCTAGAAGAAATATTGGAGGTTTTGCTGGTGATAAAAAGAAGGCAATTTTTAGACGGTACATTGATCACAGCTCTAAATGTAGCATTTGAGCAACACTAGAATTGGAAAAAGCCATACAAGTCAGGCTCGTATAAAACCTTGGATGACCTCCCGGAACTTTAATGAGACGCGAGAAGAAAGGGTCGAAAGCCGAACATAGAAGAATGTTCTAGTGAATACAGACGCTCAATTGAGATGATATAGAACAAATCGGAATATGATTTGGTCGGAGAAACGTGACAAAGGTCAGCAACAAGAAAAATGCCAGTACAAGTACTTGTACAAGTATACAGTGCTTTACGGAGAGGCTTGTTCAAAGGGAGATTCATACTGTCATGCTCAGGACAACATATTACTAGTGTCAATCAAAATAGAAGCAGAGACCAGTATTGACGATTAATGAGTATCAAAAGAGCTTCTAACGCCTTACTAGCTTCTCTCTACTGTGCTATTTCTGCCAGACTCTGTAAGTTTCAAGAACATGACTAAGACAACAGGTTGGAGACATGGCATGCAAAAAATAAAGAAACAGCCCACTCGCTGCGCTCGCGGGCAGAAAAAGAATTGCAGCACCTAGGATTCTCGTATGGTCTCCCACTACAATACTAACTAGGCTCTCTGGTGCTTGACTATGGCTGATCGGACGGGAAGCCGTATTTTCACCAGGATATGGCCGCAACTGATATTTGGAGTGTTTGGAAAGTGTTACTGGGCTGAATATGTCACGTGACGGGATTTTATTGAACCACGGGATGGTGGGAGCTCAGAAGAGAACTTCAGTATTTGTAGTTTGTTCGTATCGCTTTTCTATGTTGCGTGGAAGGACATCACCTTAATTTGGCAAAAATGCAAAATTGATAAAATATAAGAGAAAAATAAATTCAATTGAATAATGAAGTTAATCAGATAAATCACCAAACCTGGGTGATCCTTTTCATACTAAAATCAACCCTGGTAAGTTCCATCCAGCTCCAGATATAGGTGCAAATGTGGTGGGAATGCGTATGAGCTTCAAGGAAGCCATTGAAAGAACTCAGAGCAACCATTGATTTTCAAAGAAGGGAACTACTTATAACACGATTGGCTACAGTTGTTTCTAAGTCATAAATGTATTAAAAGGTACTGGTAAATCAGTTGTTGAAGAAGTTGTTGAAATCGTCGTTGTTATCGGCGTTATCATTGTTGAAATCAGCGAAAGGATCCGAGTTGTCGTTTCCGTCGTTGGGGTCGTTTCCAACACAGAAAATGCCAAAGAAACCACAGTTGAGAGAAGGAGTAGCGGCAGGGGCAGAAGAGGGAGCAGCAGGAGAAGAAGAAGAAGTGTGAACTGGAGCAGCAGAAGAAGTATGGACAGGGGCAGCAGAAGTTTGAGGAACAGAAGAGGTATGAGGAGCAGCAGCCGAAGTGGTCTTCACAGCCAGAGTAGAAGGAACAGAAGTGGAAGCCTTGGAGGTAGCCTGAACAGGCTTGCTCTCAGCAATGGAAGACACGCCGGCAGGAAGAGGCTTACCAGCAAGCCAGTCCTTGTACAGAACAGCATGAGGAATGTCTCCAGTGATCTCAACCACATTAGACTCATCAGTGTACTTGGCTCGAGCAATATGGATCTGGCTTCGGTCGTTATCGTAGATAACCAGAGCCTTGGAGATGATAGGAGGACCGTTGAGAAGAACCTGCTGGTCGTCAGACACCACAGAGAGTCTCTGGAAGCCACAAGTGCCGTCGTACAGTCTGGTAATGTACTGATCCATCTCCACATCAATGGCAGTGTATCCAAACTCGAAGGAGACAACGGGCTTGGCGTTACAGTCCACAGTCCAAACGTGGTAGATGTTGTTGTAGTGACCACCGTTCTTGGTAGACAGAGCCTCCACGGTCTTGTTGGGCAGAGTAAGAGTGATTCCTCCAGTATCCAGGACAATCTGGTGGTTCTCAGTGCCCTTGACATGCTCTCCATCAACAGCAAAACCAGACATGGGCATGGCGTATCCTCCATAGTGGTCAACGTCAATGGTCACAAGAGGACCCTCGTACTTTGCCTGGTCGTAACCTCCGTAGTAGACGTTGTTGTGGACCTTTTTCCATTCAGAAGAGCCGTGGTAGCCGTTCCAGATGGTGATAGGAGCCTCAGCGTTAAGAGAGTAGACGGATCGGGAGATCTTCTTGGCATGAGCAAGACCCTGGACAAAAGACAGAGTGGGATCGGAGTCGGCAGATTGGCCAAAAATACCATAGTCGTTCATCATATAGTCCAGAGAGACCCAGAGAGTGAAGTTGTCGAGAGTCTGACCAGCATAGCCAACAGTCTCAAGACCATTGATACCATGTCCGCCCCAGTTATCATGGGCGTCCTGGTATCTCCAGGTGGAAGACTGAGTGATGTTGAACTGACCATCAGCACGGCACTTGCCCTGAAGACAGGTGGTGGAGTTGGCTCCAGGGACCCAGAGATGACCGGATCCAGTATCAAAGCAGAACGAAGCGCTCTGGGCAGGAGTTCCGAGCTCCAGAGTAGCCTCGTAGAACCAGCCTCCCTTGGTCTGATCGCCATGGTAGACCTCGTTAGGAAGAGCTCGCTTGTGAAGGTGCTGATGGAGCTCAGGACGGGAGGCCAGCTCTCGGGCGACCAGAGGCATGTGAACAACGCCAGCAGCGGCCACAGAAGCAAGGAGGAGGTTGGAGAAGATCATGGTGTTGCTGGAGAAGACACGAGTCTAGTCATGGTATTTATATTGAGATTGGACCACTTTTCAGCCAGTCAGGTGGGGGGATCAAAGTTCATCAGACTGAGTTGCTAGCGGTAGTTAGTTGTACTTAGGCTTTCGACGACGCTTAACAATGGTGGGCGGGGTGTTGTTAGTGAGTGGTGGTAGTGGAGATGAGGGATGCTGTACTCATAAGGGGCCTGTGTGTCTGTGCCAAAAAGCTGTCACTTTTTGCACAGCTGTTTGGTACAAAACCCATGCTATGTTTGTTCTTTACCAACTCAACACCCCCACTTCCAGGGTCTGAGTTAGATTCTAGAGTGTATTCAGGCAACTACGTTTTCCGGTTTATTAACGGTGCTGAGCAGAGCCGTACTGTGTACCATGGTTAGTAAGAGCTGTGCCGTATGTGCCGATTATAATAAATATTTGCTATACGGACAAACACAAAGCCATCTATCGTCTCCACTCACGTATACAATATCACAACCACCAGCCTCATGCAGGTTGAGAGGTTATGTCTGTACGGCACCATGGATGTAGGGTCGTCGATCGCCAAGGGCTTGGCAACGGAGATCTATGGGTGAAATGAGGTGAAAATGAGGGGTAAATAAAAAATGACCCAAGCAGACGAACACTACGGCTCTTACTGACCACCTTTCACTCCTCCACTTGCCTCATCAACCGCCAATACCCGCAACCAGCACGACCCTGAAAGTTAGACTTCTATTGTAAATGTACAGTGCCATGCAGATAAATCTCGCTCAACCCCTGGAAAAGAGGTGTGGAATGTGGCTAGAGGGGGGGTTGTGGGGGTGGGGGTGGTAGTAAGCGGTTTTTTTCTTCTTTTGTACAACTGATGTCTCTAGTGCACTTGTACAGCTCTCTCAGGACTCCTTATAGGGTTACCAATTAACGGTGTCTATCGATCACGGATATTGGAGATCTTCATGCTAAAAGTAAAAGAAAAAACCCACGTGGAGTTCGGGGTTATCATGCCTGTACTACAAACTGATAATGTGTGCGCAAACAAATAGCTTGTTCTACTTGTATAGTGCTGGTAGCTGAAAATAGTGACTTGTTAGGCAGTCTTCATGATCTCAACATCATCACTTTGTCTTGTGTCTCACTCATGGCTCTCCCGTTAAACTCTTCGAGGCCCACTCTGCACGGCTGTGAATGTAGTATCAAGGATATGTTCTAGAATTATGGAATTAAGATAACATAACTGTTGGGAAGCTTGTCATGCTTTATAATTCGACATTGGTATAGCAATTGTATACGTATGTCCTTAGTACAAGTATGTCTTACTTTCACCCAAGATATGCCCTGCCAAGAATATTTGTCAAAGGCTATACCACCTTTAGACTGGACAACTCTTCACTGTTCATTCACCACATTGTTTTTACTCGGCGATTCCTAAATACCAATCCATTCTCTATATTTCTCCCTCTTCTCTCTAAACACCTCCTACTTTCGTGCTCGACTCGGCAAAAACAGACATGATGCTAAACACACCATAGAACAATGCCAGAGGGTATGCGACCAGTGCACGCATATCCGAGAGTCGCAGCACCGACACAAAGATCGCACTACTGGACCAGGTGCACCACGTGACACTGACCAGCGACAGAATAGCACCCACCGTGCCGTCCAGTTTGATCACCACGCCCAAACCCGAAATCACCACCAGTGGCAACAGACAGTAGCCCAGCACCGAGGCGGTTCGTGTGAAGTCAATGGCCACGTCAGAAGCCATCAACTTGAGGATCCAGTGCAGAGACACAGTTCCCACCAGCGCCACACCGTAAATGTAGCCAAAATGCACCTTTCCAGAAAGCAGCAGGAACGTTCCAAACAGCAGACAGAAGAGAATGGGGCCAGCTAGATCACTGTCGTCCATAATATGCTGACTAATCATCCGGAACGGGTTCAGCACCGTCAACGTCTTGGTTTTGATGTGTCCAAAGTTGACTCCGAGCTCCTCCAGCAGAGGAGGCTCTCCAGGGTAGCCAGAAGTGCCCAGAGCAGCCAAAATGCCTGTAGACAACATGCCTCCTGATCCTCCATATCCTCCATATCCGTCGTCAGCTGTAGACGAAGAGGGGCCCATTTGACCGTCCGCGTTGTCGAATTGCGACTGGTAAAACTGGCCCGAGTTGTACCCTCCTTGGTAGTAGTTCATTGTGTGGTTGTGACGTGACGAGTGGTGGAGATGTTGAAGCAAGTGCGTTAGACGTGTTTGAACTTTATTCGGGGAAAGGGCTGCGTAGTGGGCTGTGGGTGAGAGGAGGCGTGTATGTGGTAGCTAAGGCTATGGCTAGAATCAGCGAGAAGAAGGGAAGAAAATGTGCTAATTTTTATAGCAATTGGAGGTCTATAGCGTGAGAACGATGGATGCTCTTGACGTGTTGTCCTGCCCCTTAGCCTTTGCCATCACGTGTAATGAAGTATAATTTCGACGTATAAAAAAGGAACGAAAATGTTTGAAAATTTCAGAACTATTATTAGTGCTGTAGCTACACCACAATTACTACGCGGCAATTACTCGTTGTCATAAATAAAAATACATACTACTTCGTTAACAGCTCAAAACCAACCTGATCAAGACAATCATAGACCACATCCTCAGCAATCATCTCATCGAACCTCTCTCCTACCGATTTAATCTCTCCAGAGGCCATACCCTTCTTGATATCGTCATGGACAGCGGTGAACTCGTTCTTGTCAAAAACACACTCCACTTTACCTCCCTTGAAACAACTCACTGTAGGATAGTATCCCAACAATGCATCATCAGCATCTCCAGCATAATACGAAGCATTGAACTTGGAAAACGGAGGTCTGTAGTCTAGAAGATCGGAAAACATGGTACCCATGTACTCTCCATTCTTGTACACCTCAATACTCGATCCTTCCAAAACAGCAGGTTCCCAAGAAGACTGGCCATCGAGAATATGGTTAGCCACAGGATCGGCTCCTCCAGCTGTAGCAATAGCCGAAACACCTCCTTTTTTGGGATTCATCCAGTTCTCCATTTTCTTTGTAGGGACGTACTCAAGCATCTCAAAGAACAGCTGATTCTTGTACTTGATAGGGTACCGATCTCGCTTCAATTGGGTGTAATCATGCTCCACAGCCTCAGGAAGAGTCAACAACAGGCCAATTACATCACCAGACTTGAACCCAGTAGGCATGAACGACTTGGTTCGACTGACATGAACGCGATCTCCATTCACATCTCGAAGACCATATCCATAACCATCAAAACCAACTGGAGTCTCGAGATTCGACTCTCTTCGGCTATAACCCAGTCTCACGTGACCCACAGGTGCAGGAGTCCCATTCTCTCCAACATTGCCGTTCTCTCCATCTCCTCCAACTCGAACCTCATGGTACCATTTACCCTCTCTGAGACACGCAGTGGCACGTGCACTTCTCCATCCTCCATCACACGTAACCGTGTTTTCGTCCACGTGACACATGCCTGACCGGTCAGACGCGCTCATACAGACTGAATAGGGTGTCGACTCCCCCACAGAGTACATGATATCGTCCAGCTGAGTGTTTGGCAAACACGTCATGTACCTGAATCCTCGCTTGTTGAGCGGGATTTCCTCCATGGTCGTTGCCCCAGCGACAGGCGTACCTGTCCCCGTAACCGCAGCAATGGGTTCTCCCTCTGTGATTGGTCCTGTTCTCTTTGGCGGTTCTTTCACCGGTCCGAAATCGGCTACTGACGGTTGTGGCGGTCTGAGCCGCATCAGGACCGTGGGATCCGTCTCGTGTGTGTTTTTTACTGCTGGGTTGATGTCTTCATCTTCGGTTTTGGTCTTTCTGCGCCGTTTCTGGGGTAGATCCTCCATTTTGAAAAGTGGTGTTGGTGATGTTAGAGTGGTGTTTTTGGGAGGTTTATTGACGAACCTTAAGACGGTGGGGGTAATTTTGAAGGAACGTATTTGTCACGTGATCTGAGCTAGGTGGCGACATTCTGAGTACTGGAAAGTGACTATGGCGTCTCTCCGAAGTGATATCTCGTCAGGCATTCTTGTGAGACCCCGTTTGCAAAAGATATCGGGTTTCAGAATAGGCAGTCATCGATCAGGGAAAACCTTAAGTTAGTTTATATGACGAAATGCAGAAATGTTGCTGATACGGACTGGGTTTTCGCCTGGGGCCTCTGAAACTGGAAATATAGGTCCTCGCATGCGTCATTTACGCCTGCGCGGAATTGCAACCCCCCAACTTACTTTTGAGTGCGATATAGTGTTCTACTGTGCTTGCGAGACAGCATAAAGGGAGCATAACTTCAAGCAGGAACAGTCGGAGCGATGTACAAGTAGATTACGAAAAGTGGTAGGCGTTGGAAAGTTGCTCATAACTCGACTGTTCGACTGGTCTAGATGTGTGCAGGTGGAGAAAAGTACCTGCTTAATGCATATACACTTGAAGGACAGGTTCTTGGAGTTGGACTTGGACTTGTTCTGGTTTTTTGCTTCATTTTTCAGTCAGTGGCAAATACAAGCACATTCTTTCGCTACATCAACTCTACCGCTCGATTGCTGCTCTGATACTTTTCAAAGTGGATCTCTTGTAGTGAGACATGGAACAAAGTAGGGCTAAAGTAACCGAAAACGCTCACAAAAAGTCGGTTTGAGTGCACAAAGTACACCCCCACAAAAGCCTAGCGAACGGTACTCGTACCTCAGCAGCTCTTCTTTTGCATGGAGCTAAAGTGACCCCCACGCTTCGAGAAGCTTTTCCACCCTTGTTTGGCTGCTGCTTGGGGTTGTATTTGGCGATGAGGTTGCGAAGCTGCCAAGCGTTTTATTATTCGGGAGATACAACCAGCACGTGTTGTATTGAACAAGGCTGTGAGTCATCGGAGTCAGATGTTTAAACTACCGAAGTGATTAACTGTATTTGCCGATTTGAACTGTTTTGACATTTACACAATAGCATCACTCTTTACTGTGCTGTTTTACCATTCACTATTTATTTGAATTTGATAGTCACTTTTTTTTCCTCCTTGCAACTCTGGCGATGAGCACTTCACATTTTCACGCAAGTCATCGTAAATCAAAATTCATGACTAATTGGGAAACTCCTACAAGTAACAAAAGATCAGGCGATTTCCAGGGTCACAGTCATACCCATGCACCTGTCCAAATCCACAAGCAGCAAAACAAGAAAAGAAAGAAGCAGCCGTTGGACAAAAGAAAAGAAGGCCAGTAGACGGCTGCGTGACGATTGCGCAGGCCCTTGGCTTGTCTGCTTGTAGCAGTTTACTCCGATACTTCGTATACATGCCAAGCTTGGCTGCCTACAAGCTGATAAGATGGCTTGGCACGTCATAGATTATCGAGGCCTAACAGTCTAGAAGGCCTACTATAGACCCAATCTTGTCGGTAACCAGTGTCTTTGGACGGCTACGGGTAATGCAGATCAGTAATAAATGGCTGCCGTATTACGCGCAGGAGTACCCGGTCGGTAAGGTAGACGCTGGTACCTGCCATATCCATTTCTTTGTGTCCCTATCGTGTCTCGCCTTTTCGATATACGCGGTCGGAAATGTCCGCCTGTGAGCGGGCCTGCCGAGGTACATCAGAACAAGAAAGAACGACAAGGTCCAAACTACACCCTCGGTAGTGAGCAAATTAGTGAGACATGGGGTAGCAATCTTGCACCTCTCATGCTCACGTGGGGTCACGTGACCAAACCCTGAAGCTTACTAAGTGTCACGTGACTTCCGCAACCGGAAATTTTAGCCAGTTATCTCTCAGACCTTCGGCTATGCGCGCCATCAGGGGTACTGTCTGGCCGCAGATTGGGTATATATACGAGAAAAGCAACGTTAAGACGGAGATTTAGTAAACGGCGCGAGATGGGTGGAATGGTTAAAAACGGGTCGAATTTGGTACCAAAATAATGAGCGAGGTGGGCTGGTTCCAACCATCTAAACGAAATTAGCGTGGGACTATTAATTGAGGAGATAAACGCGTTTTAATCTCCGCTGTCCCCAGAATATGCACTCATTTAACGTCGTCTCCGCCCAATTAGGGCCCTGTGGGGATATTATTTGATTTAAGGGATTTAAAAAGCTTAGCTTGTAGCGTCCGTTTCGATTCGGTCAGTTTCCCGAATAATTAATGCCCCTAGGGACTTGATAGGCTGAATTTCCGCACCGTTTCATCTCGACTTTAAAATGAACCCGTATCTCAAAGCGGGTCCTATGACGATCGATATGAATAGCCCGTATACCGTATGTATAGCAGGTGAAACACTTGGAATGTAGAGGGCGCCGTTTGCAAGAGAGTAATGATGTAATCAACGCTTTCCAGAGGAAGACGATAGCTGCAAAAAGCAACGACTGTCTCCGCAGCTGTTACAAAAAAGACAACGGTTTATCTTACCCGGGCAGTGCAGCTGGGTTCGAGCCGTGGCAAGCTGAAACGATCAGCGAGCCCTAAAAGACAAGCGGTTTGTGTCTCGCAACTGCACGACAAGATGAGTTGCCTGATACAGGAGATACAGGAGGCTCTGTGGCTTGTACAGGTGCGAGGCACTCGATCTAATCTGTGTTTCACTTGGGGTATGGGCCTTGCAATGTACGATTATGGAAAAAGTAATTCCACATGTTACCCAGACGTAACGTTCATAGAAGGATTGAGTATAGCGTAGCATAACGATAACGAGTCTACGTCAGGGGCAACACGACATGTCGTCACACCTCCTGTAGGACCGTTGTCATCTGCAATGCACTCGTCGTGCGCCATCGCTGGGTAAGATGAAGGGGGAAAAAAAGCAAATGTGGACCATTAGCGCCCAGCAAACAAGGCCCATGCTGTATTCACCACCGCCTACCTGGTACACGTGCGGCACACCGGCTGAGCCCGTTCTGGGAGGTTTCATCGTCTTACAGTACACTATGATTTGCAAGACTGTAAAAAGCTGTTTTAAAAACACACCCAACACCCTTACAATAATTACAACACAACTCGTACCCCTATACAAGTTTTTGATCGTCTAATCTCATTTCGTAAACCACTCGTTTCGTTCATTTCATCTGCCAAGTGACATGGTTCACGTGTGCATTGTGGTTGTTCTTTTTTTTTTTTGCTTTTTAGGGGCCTTCCATAGTGCTTCGTCTCTGGCCTTCCCTTTTGTCTTTTTTCCACCAGCTTTTAGTGCGCAGTTAGATCGCAGTTAATCTGCACTATTGGCTCAAACTTTGTCGTGCCACGGTGGCTAATTTTTGCTAGCCAAAACTAGCCAAAACTGTACGGAACAAGCTCTGAAGGGCTGGGTAGGGGTGGTTGGTGCTTAGTCAGCGGGTATATACCCTGGATATCGCCTCTAAATGCCCCTAATACTGCTGTGCGGCGTGCCTCTTTCACCCCATTAAAGTTAATCGTTGTGAAATGGTATGGTTGAGAAAAAGCGGAAACGAAAAAAAAAAGTGTCAACTCCGCACATAAGCTTTCTTTATCGTTGGTCATAACACATGGCGCCGTAATGTGAATAATATTGAAGGGGAAGAGGAAGAAGCAAATATAAATAAATGCACATTAAATACAGCAATATTGAGATTGGTCACGTGACAGGTGCTATACAAGAGGGCAAAAATCTGGTACGTAACGTTCACCTCCGTCCAGTGACGTCATACTACATTTTGGCATGATAGCAACGACAAGTAGAGCCACTGTAGAACTTCAAGTACAGGATACTCATTTCTGAGCATCATTGAGGTGGTCTGACACGTATTTAAGACCTTTAAAGATGATTGATTGTGTCTGGAGTGATGTGATTGGATGTTTTTCATGATATCTTAACACTGAAAACAGCCAACGAGTCCCAGTCCTCATCGTTAAAACCGGATCAAAGGGTTTTCACGGAGTATTCTGCTTAGTAATCAAGTACTCGGCAATGCATCTTCCATGCATCGCTTACTCAGCACGGGATACGGATACGCAAAAAACCAATATCTGGATTGGGTTGGCAGCCATTAGCGTTTGCAGTTCTTTGGGTGAAATACGACTTTACAAGGTGAGCCTTTTATCCTTAAGGTATCCCCTTTATAGACAACTTTGCCAGTACCGAAGCTGGGTGGAAAGTGGTGGAAATGAGAAAATAATTAATACACGAGCATCCCTGGAGCTATGGGAGTATTTTGGTTGTTTTAAAGTGTATTTTGATTACTCCTACCCCTCCAATACTACCCCGTTCAGTTGTCTTAATAACAAAGTTCCGATATGAAAAAAATAGATATCGTGCATCTTACTGTACGTACAACCATACACTCACTAATGGCGGACAATATCGAAGATGTGTTGGACCTCTCGCACAACCTAGCGGAGGTCACAGCAGAGCTGTCTCAGCAAATCAAAATGATTGATTTCAAAGCCGTGGCTGAACTGCCTCCTCTTGAGCAAGCTCAGTACTACTCCAAGCTGGCCTATGTGACTTCTTCGGCCATGTTTGCCTTCATTTTGGCGTCTGGAGCGGATCCCAAGACCCACCCCATCATGAAGGATCTTGACACGGTCAAGACTTATATGGGTAAAGTGGCAAAGGCTGAGGGTAAGCCTGATTTCAGAAAAGATGAGAGAAAGACAAAGGTGGATATTCCAGCAGCTAAGCGGATTATTTTTGCACAGACGGATGCTAAAGAGAGAGCTATTTCGTCAGATTCGGTGAAAGAGCCGGAAACTACAAGTGAAGCTGCTGAGGCGTTCTTGAAGGATGTTACCAAGAGTACTAAGGGAAAGAAGGATAAGAAGGATAAGAAGGACAAGAAAAAGGTGGTTAAGCCAAAGAAGGGAAAGAAGGATTGATGCATTGGGTGTATATTATAGATGAATAACATGTTGTTTAACGGAGTAAAAACAGCTTTCTACAGATGTTGTTTGATTAGTAAAGCAGGGACAATTCAGAATCAATAGAAGTAAATAATGGCCTTCTGGACTTCTCAGTACATGATTTGTAGAACCAGTTAGTGATATGTAGAGTCGGCTATTTAGTTAAACACACTTGACTTTAAGATTATCTCCCAACTAACATCAACTAAAGGCAAGATACCACCCTCAACGCCACAACATCTAGCTACTCGAATACGTCTTATTTTTCACTATTTTCTTTTCTAATCAACTCCCCTGCCCACCAGCATGCCACCAACACCTCGAAACCACGTGTATCTTCATTTTCCGAGATGTTGATTACTAATACGGCGAATTTCTAGAACTTTTCCTACACCAATCAACTCGCCTTGACGTGTAGATTCCAAAAATCACCTTTATATCTCTCCTACTCTCCATCTACACAACCTCGTTTTCGCCCCTTCACCCACTCTAACTTTCAGCATGCATGTCCACGCACTCCACTACACATCACCACCAAACATGCGAATACTGTCGATACTGTTTGCGGCTTTTTTCGCCGTTATCGCATCGGCGACCGTCCACACCGGCGACGCAGAACAAGCTGCTGAAAACGCGCAGCTGTTTTTCGCCAACCAGACGACTCAAGAGGGATCTCATACCAACAACTGGGCCGTTTTAGTATCAACTTCCCGGTTCTGGTTCAACTACAGACACATGGCCAATGTGCTTTCCATGTACAGAACCGTCAAACGACTCGGTATTCCAGACTCTCAGATCATTCTCATGTTATCTGATGACGTGTCTTGCAATCCTCGAAATACCTTCCCTGGAACTGTCTACAACAATGCTGATCGGGTGATTGATCTGTACGGAGACCAGATTGAGGTGGATTACCGCGGCTACGAGGTGACTGTGGAGAACTTTCTGCGTCTTTTGACCGATAGATGGGATGAAGGAGTGCCTCGTTCTAAGCGGTTGCTTACAGATGAAAACTCAAACGTGTTCATTTACATGACTGGACATGGCGGTAACGAGTTTCTCAAGTTCCAGGACGCCGAGGAAATTGGCGCTTTTGATATTGCCCATGCTCTGGCTCAAATGTGGGAGAAGAAGCGGTACAATGAGCTGTTTTTCATGATTGACACTTGTCAGGCGAACACCATGTACTCGAGGTTCTACAGTCCCAACATTCTGGCTGTGGGCTCGTCCAAGTACGATGAGTCTTCGTATTCGCATCATGCTGATGTTGATGTTGGTGTTGCTGTTATTGATCGGTTCACTTATTACAATCTGGAGTTTCTGGAAGAAATGGACCAGACTTCGAATGTGACTTTGCAGGCGCTGTTTGAGTCATATGACCCAGTAGTGATTCATTCCGAACCAGGAATTCGAACTGACCTGTTCAAGAGAGATCTTGATAAGGTGAAGATTACAGACTTCCTGGGTTCAGTTCAGAGAGTCACTGTGGATGGAAACGAGCCGAAATCGAGCATTCTCGACAATATCGTGCCTGTGGAGGTGGTTATTGATAAGGGATTCCAAGGGTTCCCTGATTTGGGGCTCGATAAGTTGCCTATTTCAAAGACCCTGACTACAATCGCCAGAATTAGTGTGCCTTTGGCTGCTGCGTATTTGACGAGACAGTTTCAGAGAAGTCAGCTGAAGAAGTAGAGAGATAGATATTAACGGATTATGATATGATGAATGTACTGTAGGTTGTTGCTATGATGTTTAAAGAAAGACTGAACTGACAGCTTTGAAGCTTTGAAGAGCAGTTCAAGCTTATGAACTCATCTTGTTGAGTACACGGTACAAGTGCTGGTAGCTGGCTATTGAGATGTGTATCAATCTGAGTGTGTAGTGGTGTATAAGAGGGTAGCTCAGCATTGGTGTTCTAGAGTGAAGACAAGTGGTGTGCGATTACAGTAACGAGTACACAGTACGGCTACCAGGTAGAGTGCTTAGTAGTTCAGTATGATTCTATGATATTAGCTGCAGTGTACAAGTATTAAATATAATACCGTTAATTGATTCATACTGTAGAGTGAGTTGGCAAGTATAGAGGTCCTTATTAAACTAAACACAATATAGCTATGAGAAGTGGGCCCTGGTAATAGCCCACAAGACAATACAGATTGATTCGGTTCAGACTAATTTGAGCAACAGCTGATACTTCTATGTCAATACGCTAGCTCGTATTAAAACATCACCCGACTTTGAACATTGGAATACGACGGTGTTTCTTTTTACGTATTGTATAGTTACAGTACGATAGATTGTTACTACCGGCGGGTACAATGTTCTATGATGAGCTAAGCACCATCTCAGCAACTAAGGCATATGGTGGGACCCACACCAGCAGGACTATTTATAGATGCATAGCCGTTATATATGTCACGTGACTTGATCAATTGGTTAACAGTTCTTGTTCATCTCCCCCCATGTTTAATTGTAGCTTACTCGTAGGTTACTTCCAGCAACTCCCTCACGCCTGAGCCTTGCTACTTGAGTTAAATCCGAAAAGTCACTCAATTGAGATTTTTTGTATTGAAGCAGGCCACTGTTATGGTGTCAAAAGACTCTCTGAGACCGTGCGATCATTTCTATACCAGTATCAATGTATTCCCATCATTGCACCGCCGCCCAGTTGCTTCTTGTTCAGCATCCGTTTTAAGCAAGTCCTAGAAACTGTCTCACAAATGACATATCTCCAGCAGCACATCAAACCACCCTATAACTAAACCAGTAAGTGCAAAACGCTCCAAATCTCCCCCTGATCAACCTCCCACTCTTCGTTTGTCCGTACCTGCTAAACTCCTCCCGCTAGCTTCGTTCTAAGTCAATGCACCTTTCGGATAATCTTGGAACCTTTTTCCACCACCAGCGCCCCAAAACTTTTCAGGATATTATTACGCCCCATAATTCACTTGAGTTCAAACGCAACTTCCCCGGATTCCCGATTGGTCATATATTACTTGCATGTAAGCGTGTCGATCGGTCAGATTGCCGTTGTCTTTGGTTGAGAGTCATGTGACATTATGCAAGGGTAACCGCAAGCTGTTTTTGTCGAGGCGAGAGTTGAAAATTCAACAGCTTCACTTTATAGAAATACGCTTATTTAGCGTGGTGGGTTTTTGGAGAGCAGCGGTTGTACCTCAATTGAGCAAAAATGTCGCATTTTTTTACGTATACTCACCAGAAAATCCCCAGTCACCCCTCTCTCACTATCTACAGCCATACATATCGCAGAAAGGTGTGCTTCTGAGTGCGTGTTGAGTGCTGGGTTCGGAATAACAGTTCACTTTGTAGCAACTTGGTTTAGTGCGTAGCAAGGTTGGATGGTGTTACAGTGAAATGCCAGGTAACTTGTGCTTGGATGTCTGAAATATTACTGCATGAAAACCCGTTCCAGACCAAAGATATGACTAATGGCCGGTCTCGGCACTCCATCAAGCTTCATGTGAAGATACATATGTGAGTGCACTTTATTCCTCGGCACGTGTGAGGGGAGGGGGAGATGCTAGGTTAATGGAGGTGTGGGTGAGGTGGTACGGGTTAGCCGAGGATATAGGGGTATCACGTGACCAGAAATGAGCCGGCAATTGCGTTTGTACACCCCCTACACACCAATTGCCTCCAATCCACTCACCCATTGGCTATGTCACATCTGACTACAAGCGTTTAATTTGGAGGGTTAGCGTTTTAGATTTTACGTTGAGGTTGTTGTGGATAAGGTTGGGCAACACCACAACCAAAGGCAAATGGCGCACCATATATACTCCCCCAACACCGCAACCAAGAGTCCCCCCTCCACCTCCACACACTCAATTGAACATGTCCTTCACAACCTTCAAGCAGGCCAGCGATCTCCCCGCTTGGGAAAAGCTCCAGACCCTCTACGACACCAAGGGCAAGTCTCTCCCTGTCAAGCAGCTCTTCAAGGATGACCCCGAGCGATTCAACAAGCTGTCCCACACCTTCTCCAACTTTGACGACTCCAAGATTCTGTTTGATTTCTCAAAGAACATTGTGGATGACGAGATTCTCGCCCAGCTGGTGGAGCTGGCCAAGGAGGCTAACGTCTACGGTCTCCGAGACGAGCTCTTTGAGGGAGACAAGATCAACTTCACAGAGGGCCGAGCCGTGTTCCACCCTGCTCTGCGAAACCGGGCCAACGTGGCCATGGACGTGGACGACAAGAACGTTGCTCCCGAAGTCGACTCTGTGCTCGCCCACATGAAGGAGTTTTCCGAAAAGGTGCGAAGCGGCGAGTGGAAGGGTTACACCGGCAAGGAAATCACCGATATCGTCAACATTGGTATCGGAGGCTCCGATCTGGGTCCCGTCATGGTCACCGAGGCCCTCAAGCCCTACGCCAAGAAGGGCCTCAAGGCCCACTTTGTGTCCAACATTGACGGCACCTCTATTGCCGAGGAGGTCATCAAGCAGCTCAACCCCGAGACCACTCTGTTTCTGATTGCCTCCAAGACCTTCACCACCGCCGAGACCATCACCAACGCCACCTCTGCCAAGACCTGGTTCCTGGAGACTGCCAAGGACACCAAGCACGTTGCTAAGCACTTTGTCGCCCTCTCTACCAACAAGGAGAAGGTTGTTGAGTTTGGCATCGATGAGGCCAACATGTTCCCCTTTGCCTCTTGGGTCGGAGGCCGATACTCCGTCTGGTCGTCCATTGGTCTGTCTGTCGCCATCTACATTGGATACGACAACTTCAACGACTTCCTCAAGGGAGCCGAGTCTGTTGACAAGCACTTCAAGGAGACTCCTCCCGAGAAGAACATTCCTCTGCTTGGAGGTCTGCTCTCTGTCTGGTACAACAACTTCTTCAACGCCCAGACTCATCTGATTGCTCCCTTTGATCAGTACCTTCACCGGTTCCCTGCTTACCTGCAGCAGCTGTCCATGGAGTCCAACGGAAAGGGTGTCACTCGATCCAACGAGTACGTCAAGTACTCCACCGGTCCCGTTCTCTTTGGAGAGCCTGCTACCAATGCTCAGCACTCCTTCTTCCAGCTGGTTCACCAGGGAACCAAGCTGATCCCCGCTGACTTCATCCTTGCTGCTCAGTCCCACAACCCCATTGACCACAACCTGCACCAGCGAATGCTTGCGTCCAACTTCTTTGCCCAGTCCGAGGCTCTGATGGTTGGTAAGACCCAGGAGCAGGTTGAAGCTGAGGGTACTCCTGCCGATCTTGTGCCCCACAAGATTTTCCTGGGCAACCGACCCACCACGTCGATTCTGACCCAGCTGATCACCCCTGCTACTCTCGGTGCTCTCATTGCCTACTACGAGTGGGTCACCTTCACTGAGGGAGCTGTGTGGAACATCAACTCGTTCGACCAGTGGGGAGTGGAGCTTGGAAAGGCTCTGGCCAAGAAGATCCAGCCCGAGCTGGAGAACAAGTCTGAGATTGAGGCCCATGACGGCTCTACTAACGGTCTGATTAACCAGTACAAGGCTTGGGCCGCTTGACTGCCGGGAGATAAGCCCAAGATTTAGTCCGGGAAGGGATGGGTATTTATATAGTTAACGACCAAGAGCGAAGCGCAGCGTAAGCGAGTGGTTGTTGCAACCAACAGCCAACAACCAAGAGCGTAGCGTGGCGACTATACATGAACAACCTACTTGTAAAGTGTAGCATACAACCAAGAGCGTACCTGGTAGCGTAGCGAGTGGTTATATTACTACTGTACTGTGGATAAGCCACTCGTTGTAAGTAAATCACCCTGTAGCGTAAGAGTGGTTCTATATCGTATTGTGGTGTAGGCTGTATCCTTGCTCTGTGATTTCTCGAGTTAACTCAAGTCCATTAATCCAATCAGATGGTGAATCAGAGTGGACATTAGGGCGAGTTGACGATGGGCTTGAACAGTACAAGTATAGAGCACAAGTATGTACTGAAAAAGACACGTATGAGACAATGGGTTTTCAAGACGTCTACATGACCTTTCCAAGTGGAATTATGCTTATATCGTTATTGTATGGCTGTGGGTATGGTGTTCTCTAGTTAGCATTATGAACATTCTCGAGGCACTTTACCTTTAGAGCCAGGGCTTACTCTGAGGGGCGTATAGAGATGTACAGAATATACAAGTAACCAGCTTTTTGAATAAGAGAATGTCACGTCATATAACTCTATGCACTCAAGAGAAGGAATAAAAAATGGTATCTTGTACTTGTATGGTGCTGCTGTCTGCTTCCACAAACGAATGATATTTACAGTCACTATATACAGCTATTTACAGTTAGTATGGCCTCTGTCCAAAGTCTAGGCCAGCTTGAGAGCGTCTCGAGCCTCCTTCTCTCGAATCACGTCCACGTTATCGACAATATGAGTCTGGATCAGATCACAGTCTTCAGTCAGGTCGAAAATGAAGATTCCCGATAAAATGTGCTCTGAAGGACCAGGTTCCAGCATTTTTCCAAAAGTCAGGCCAATTCTCGGAATATACGACGAGATTGGCTGTTCAGACACTGGAGATGGACTCATCTTCAACACGTGATCGTTCACTTGAGCATGCACAGGCACAGCTTTCAAATCAACTCCAGAACACATGAAAGCAGCTCCATATCCTCCTCCTCCGCCCCAATTGTCTGCATCTTGATCGACAGTGCACCATTTAATGACAATGCGTCCATTCGAACTGGAGTCGTCATTCTGAGGAGGATGCAGCGTCATTTTCGTGATTTGAATCTGCGTATCTGACCTGACATACGACGTAGCAAGCCATTGAAGCACTTTCCAGCATGTCGTGTACGCCGGTTTGCCTCTTGCATGCGGCAAACTGACTCTCAGAGGAGTACTTTCATTGTTGTTGTCCTTTTGATGTTGTCGTTTGCCAACCTCTTTAACAAACTCCTCTCCACTGTCTCCCTCAGAGAAACCAAACAACTGGTGCTCGTCGGAATAGTTCATGTCACGTGACTGGCCAAAGTAGAACTTGAGGCACACGGAATTCGACAGCATTTCGTGCGGTAGAGAATGTTGCAAAATCCCCGGCACCAGCTCCTCCAACTTTGTCACGGTGGCTCCAAAGTTGGCCAGACGGTCCAAATGGCGTCGATTAGCCTGTGCGAGCACCGGCGCGGTGTGTAGAGCGCGGAAACGCACCGTTCGGAGCATTTGAGTCCGGGCCAGTGGTGTGAGAGCCATGGTGGGTGGTTAATTTATCGTATGGTTGAGAGTTTGGGATGCATGAAAACGGCACGAGAGAGAATATAGGTATGTGCCTAGCAAGTACGGAAGATGAGCTTGTACAAGGGAAATGAGAGAAATCGAACATTTCGGGAAAATTCAATTCACTGGATTTCTCCATTCTCTTGCTGCAGGTATATTCACCCTTCTGTCTGTATTATGTCATTCCACTGACAGAACCTAATCTCGAGGTCGGCTAATTATTATTGACAGGGCACAACGGTGTTTAGCAATATTGTAACACTACGATACACAACACAACAACCAGTGTACGAGTGTACTTCAGCCGCTTATGCAATAATCACATTATGCTTAGTCGTCAATCTACCATGGCTATTCGGTAAAAACCTGCACATCTGCCACTGCCTTCCGACACTACCGTTTCCATCACTCTCCGTCAACCTCATATTCGCCACCGCCACAACTCTATCCCCTATCTGAACCTTGTTTGGAGTAGTGTCCGTGTAGCGCCCTGTAGTGTCTGCTTTTGCGGTAGTGGCTGTCTAGTGGCTTGGCTACGGCTATGTTAATTGATTTATTGGTCTAACTATAGTGACTAAATTGATTATGGCAAAGTTCAGAGGCAACTAATGTGATAAGTTGAAAAGGCAACTATTCGCTTACGCTGCGCTTCGCTCATAGTTGGGCCCTATCACTGACCCCCAACTCAACCAAAAACGCATCATTGTTAGGATCTCTACCCAGCACCTCTCTCAACCCCTCAATCTCATCTCGGGACCCTCCTCGGTCCAAAATACTCTGTCGGTACTCCAGACCCGCCTTGGGGTTCATAGGATCAGCCTTGAATCGAGTGTAGTAGATATCAGCAGCAAAGACCTCAGACCAGAGGTATCCGTAGTATCCCGAATCATAGCCACCCATGATATGCGCAAATTTGGCGTATCCTGCCATCTTCTCGTTATCTCCTCCAACCAGAGAAATCTCCTCTCGCATACCGTTCCAGAGGGTCTGGAGATCAAGCTCAGGAGAGTCTTCAGTTCTGGAGTGAACAGCGAGATCAAAGGAAGCAAAATGGACCTGTCGCAGGTAAAACAGACCATCGTTGACGTGCTTGGATCGAATCAGAGAATCAATCAGAGCATCGTCCAGCTTCTCGCCAGTTTCGTAATGCTCAGAAATCGCCTTGATCTGAACAGGCTCCCAGGTCCAGAACTCGAGAATCTGAGAAGGACACTCGACAAAGTCTCGAGCAACGGCAGTACCGTGGAAACGAGTAGTCAGAGTGTTGGCCACAAGAGAGTGAATACCGTGTCCAAGTTCATGGAAGAAGGTGGTCACTTCATTGTGCTTCATCAGAGAAGGCTTGGTAGCAGTAGGCTTGGTAAAGTTGCAAACCAAAGCAGTGCAAGGAGGCACTCTCTTACCCTCCTTGGTATGGTAGCCAGGAGAGAATCCAAAGTTGGCAGCATGTCCGTACTTGTTGGGTCTGGGATGCAGATCCAGGTACAAGTATCCTGCAAACTCCTCAGAGGGAGCATCTCGCTTATAAACAGCGTAGAGCTTGACATCCTCATGCCAAGCATCGGGGTTGGGGACCTCCTCGAATCTCAGAGAAAACAGCTGCTCGTAAAAAGCCATGGCCTGAGAGAGAATTCTACTGAGAGGGAAAAATTCAGAGATTTTGTGCTGGTCAACCTGCAGGTCGTTCTTGATCTGCATCGTGTTGTAGTACTTGACGTCCCAGATATGAAGCTTTCCGTCAAACTCCCAACCGTTATCAGCACACTCCTTCTTCTTCAAGGCCAGGAGAGACTTGTAGTCCTTCTCTCCCAGCGCCTTTAGCTTAACCTTGAGGTCCTCGAGGAACTCTCTGACATTCTGAGAGTTTTTGGCCATTCGAGGTTCAAGTACAAAATCAGAGTGGTGTTTGTACCCGAGAATTTTAGCCAGCTGCGATCTGATGGCAATCGTCTCCTCCATCAGGGGAGTGTTGAGATCCGCAGCTCGGTTCTCGTTCTCGACAAACACCTGCTTTCGAACAGCAGGGCTCTTGGCGTACTCCAAAACAGGGAACATTTCAGGGTACTTGAAGGACATTTTGAACTTGCCGTCGTCAGTCTTGGCAAACTCTCCGTAGACTTCCTTGGGCACACCCTCAAGCTGCTCCTCGGTGAACGGAATGAAGGCTTCATCATCAGCCAGGTTCTTGGAGAAGGCCAGAGTCAAGTCCGCCATTCGTTTCTTCAATTCGGACACTTTTTCCCGGGTTTTTTCGTCCAGAGCAAGTCCGGATCGTCGGTAGCCCTGCTCCGTCTTCTCCAGGAACCGAACCAGCTCAGGGTTGAGCTTCTTGTCCTTCTTGATCTGGTCCAGGTTGTTGAACACGTGCTGCACTCGGAGATACACGTCATGACGCATACTGGAGTCGATATCCGCTTTCTGAACATCCTTGACAGCAGTGTTGCACGCCTCTCGAAGCTCCTTATCAGGAGACGTTTCCTTGAGCAGATAAAACTTGGACGACAGCTTCTCCTCGTTTTCCTGCTTGATGATCGGCTCAATGGTGTTTTCCCACGTAGCCTCTTCGACGGGAATGGCGGAAATCTGGTCGTCCAGCTTCTTGATACCCTCAATAGTGGTTTCAGTGAGCTTGGCCACCTCGTCAGGAGTGTAGCTCCAAGTAGGAGGAGCAGGCAGAGTCATGTTGATAGTAGGGCAGGTGGAAAAGTGGGCGCTCGGAAACTTGAACAGGGCTCTCTGAGGTGCAAGAGCAAGAGAGAGGTTGGCGGTGACTTGTAAAAGGCGACGTGCCATGAGGTGTGGGGTGAGACAGTGTACGGCACGACAGGTTGGTAGGCATGTATGTGAAGCTAAAGTACATCTAGGTTTAGTCATGCGGAGATAACGAGCCAATGGGGCCAACCAGACAAGCAAACAAAGAGCAAGAGGGTGTATCATAGGTAGGTATGGTGATTGTGTCACTGTCCTGATTGTGCCTGTTTCAGTTTCTTAGGGCATGCATTCCTATATGATATATACTTGTAGTGTTATGTTGTTCTGTCACTGTTAGCTCCACCAAACTTTAGCTCTATAGTGGCGTTGGTGGGGTAGACATGAGGCCTGAGAATGGAGGAAGGGGATGAGTACGAGGGCTAATTTTTTGGCCCCTGCTTCAATTGCCCTTGGAGAGCAGATACCAGTTTTCAAATTTCATTTTGACCGGGGTTAGTGTGTTGTGGCGTTGTGGTCCGAAGAGACGAGCTGGTTTTCATATGGTCCTTTTGATTTTTTCACCACACCCTCAAAACCACCTCTTCATCATCTCTGTAGTACCTTAGCACTCCATTGCTCAAAGAAACACACGGTTTGGAGGCCAGATAGGACGAATAAGTAGGAGTCATTAACGGATCCTTATGATCGCCCTCCTTCAAATCATACTGGGCTGTGAACGTGATGGTCGCTTTGGACACCTTGGGACCCTCGATTTCCAGCTCCATCTGTGCACTAAGGTGTTTAGGAGGCTCAGGAAACAATGGCTCGTCTTTTTCCTCCTTTGGTTTACCCGGTTCAGCTTGAAAAATCACGTCGGGTTTAGGCTTGTCCAGATTGATGCCTCGACACGCCCAATGAACATAGGGAAACGTTTTGCTGATACAAACACCGTTCAGAGTAGGTCCATCGGTGACTATCCTCGAGTCCATCTTCAGGACACGTGTCATTTGCACCGGAACCCCCATACACAAAGACACCTCCTGTTCCACCGCCAGCTTCTCCAGAGCTCTCTCGACAATGCGATGTTTGATTTGCGAGAGGTCGATGCCGTCGAGTTTTTCGTTGGGCAATCGCACAGACTTGCTGACGTGAAGAGGTACAAACACCTCGGACTTGTCGTGCCACAGAGACCATGCTACTGCCGAAGTACCCAGTGCTAGTCCTCCCCAGACGACTGTTTGTAGTAGGAGAGTGGCGGGGTGTTTTTGGCGGGAAAACGTCTGTATCGCGACATTCTGCGAAAATGAGCGGTGGTGTGTGTGTTTTAATAGCGTACGCAACGGTACCAGGCGTTTCATGTTGTGGTGTGTTCACGACGGATATTTTTCTCTCGTCAGATTATGCATGTTAATGGCATGAATGTTAAAACGGCCTTTGAACCAAGGAGCTTAATTAGACATTGGCTGGTCGAGGAGCAAAGTGTGTTTCAACCAACCAATGAACAGCAACGATCGATATAATGAGGTGCAATCAGATACACGCGTTTACGTTTGTGTAACTTCTCCGCTCGTTCCACAAACACATCTCCCAACTATATAGAGTCGTGTTCTCCCACCTCTCTTGTCCCCCTCCTGCAACACTGAGCTTACTCTCTTCTTCTTCACCACAATGCCCGAACTAGGAGAGGTGAGTACCAACATCCCGCGGCACAGACACAGACCCAGCTAACCCAGGTGGCGCATGCCGCGTCCGTGTTTGCGAAATTTGCAGCCGGCAAGAAAATCGCACACGCCAACGTCCAGCAAGACAAGATCGTCTTTGGCAGTGACGAGGCCCACGACACGCTCAAGGAGGCGCTGGAGGGACGCGTCATCACCGACGTGTCGCGCCACGGCAAGTACTGGTGGCTCACGTTGGACGGCGACGAGCACAATGTCGTGCTGCTGCATTTCGGCATGACCGGATACATCTCTGTCAAGGGCCATCGAACGCACTACATCATGATGGAGAATGGAGGAGACAAGAAGGCACGTGATCGCCTAGACAGGATCAGAGGCGATGGAGGAGTGGTCGAAGAGAAGGCTGCTAATGGACAGTCCATCATTGCTGCCAATGGAGGAGACATTCCCGAAGACGTGTCCATGTTGGAGGAACTGGGCGACGAGGAGCGAGAAGCACAAACGTGGCCTCCCAAGTACGTCAAGATTGATATCACGTTGGAAGATGGCACGCAGCTCGCGTTTTACGACGCTAGGCGTCTAGCCAGGGTCAAACTGTACACACACAAGGACCCACTGGACATCTACAAGGAGGACCCAATGAAGAAACTGGGCCCGGACTACAGTAAGGAAACAGACGATGAAAAGACGCCAAAGACGCTGAATCCGCTCGATTTGGACGCGTTCAAGACGAAAATCAAGGCGAAAAAGAGCCCGATAAAATCGGTTCTTCTCGATCAGACGCTTTTTTCGGGCGTGGGCAACTGGGTCGCAGATGAGATTCTGTACCATGCGCGCGTTCATCCTGCACGGCTGTGTAACCTGCTTCTGGAGCCGCAAATCGACGATTTGTACACTCAGCTGGTGCACATTTGCCAGTTTGTGGTCAAGGTTGAAGGCAATACGCTTTTGTTTCCGTTAAACTGGCTCATGCTTAACCGCTGGGGCAAGAGAAACAAGAACAAGAAGAGCTATACACTAGAAGGATATGAGGTGGAACATGTGACTGTGGGTGGTAGAACGGCGTCTTTCTGTCCAGAGCTGCAGAGTGACGGACCTCCTAAAGAAAAGACTCATAATAAGCGGGTGAAATTCGACGGCATTAAAACGGACGATGAAGAAGAGCTGCCAAAGGAGCTCACAAGGACGGTTAAAGAGGAGGGAGAAGACGAGGAGGAGGAAGAAGACGAGGAAATAGAGACAAAGCCGAAAAAGCGACGTCGCAAGGTCAAAGTGGACGAAGAGCTGTTGCCATTGGTGGACGCAGTGGAGGCTAAAGATAAGACGATAGTGGATGCTCAGGCGAATAGTCGTGCTGAGAGAGCGAAACGAAGGAGGGAGTGGGGGATGTAAACTATGTATATTATGACTTAGACGAATACTGAGTGCGAAGCACGAAGTATGGACCTACTGTTTGACTGTATTCTAAGAATACCGAGTGCGAAGCACGAGGTATGGACCTATTGGTTTGCTGTATTCGACACTAAATAAAATCAGAAAAATTAACAAAAATTCATCTTTTTTTTTTTGGTTATATTCTATGACTGGGGGTGTCTACTCGTGTTTTTTGTTGTTTTTTTTTCAAAGTAATATATTACACTCTGGCTTCGTATTCATGCTCATGCTTCGCATTCGCATCACACTCGGCCAATGTCTATGCTAGTCTACAACGTCAACTTCTCCATGTAGGCGATATAATCAAAACCCTCATCTGTCTTTGGCATGGATCCCTTGAGCTGATCAATCATGGGCTCAGGGATCAACGAATTCTGTAAATCCAGCTCCGTCACGTACATTTTTCCATCGGCCACCTCGGCAAACGACTGCAGAACCTGCTCAGCCGAAAGCTGGTCTTCGGTGACCTCCACCATGAACGTGATGAACTGCTCAAACGATACAGTCACTTCTCCTTCAGATGCTGCTTCAAACACATCATGCATCTCTAGTTCAGAGTAGACCAATCCTAGAGACGCTAGAGCTCCAGAGAACTCACTCTCTAGCAAAGCGTTATGCTGGCTCTTGTCAAAGTGTCTGAAAACCGACTCAAACTCTTCTAACTGGATAGGCGTCAGGTTGGTCATGTTTCGAGCCACAATCTGGTTCTCGATAAATGCAAGTTTCTTCTTGACCGACTCTTTGGCCAGACCCAGGTCGTATTCGAGCTCGTCGTATGAGTATACGGTGTAGTCGTTTTCCTCCACATTGGCCTCCATACAGGCAATGTCCAGTTCTTTGAGGAGTCTTAACTTTTCAGTCAGAGGTCGTAGCTTTTCGCTGATAGCTGCAATCTCCTCTAGTTGGTCCTCTAGAGCTCCATCCATCTGACTAATGGCTGTAGAGAGCACTGATAAGCCGTCAGAGAAGTCATTGGCGGCATCAGCGAACCGTTTTCGCAGACTTTCTTTGAGTCGTCTCATGCTCTGGTTCAACAGCTTGGATCTATGAATCTCACCCATATGCAGCTCTTTCCATGCAGCTTCCACGTCGACAGATCTCAAACCAACAGGTGGATTGTACTCTTTGAGATTGTAAGTGGCCAGTTTCGTTCTGATATTTCCGAGTAAAGAAGCTAGAGACGCCTTTTCTCTTGTCCAGTCTCTTTTCGTCTTGATCTTGAACGTGGCATGCTCAGCTGTCTGCTGTTTAACCTGAACATACGCCAACAGCTCTGGATCTACAGCTTGATCCCATTTCTCTTTCTGAGTGGCTATCGACTTGAGCAGCACTCTCATGCGGTCTTCATATCCCGACTGCATGGCGTATGCTGAAGAGGTCATTTCCACAAACTTCTCCAGTCGTCTTCCTGCATTTTCAATCATATCCAGAGCTGAAAATGCATGGAACCAGTAAGCCACATAGGTCATGACCGATCTCTCATCTGGCTTTGCTACGCCGCAAATATCTTCCACGTCCAGAATCTGCGGAATGCCAATTTGCTCTGTAGCAATACTGATGGCCAGCTCCATGTTGTCTCTATGCTTTGTCGGATCCAGCTGCGAGAAGTCAATGAGGTCCGGTCTATGTTTATCCAGCAGCGCGCAAAATGCAAGTCCGTCACTCCAGCTGCCACTAAAGTCCTTGACAGCCACTCCCTTATACCCTGCTGTTTTTCTCTGGCACCAGAGCAGCAGACCCTCCTTGGCACTTAGCCCCTCTTCGGAGATATCTTCAATGGTAAAGCGCAGAATGAGGATCCATAACAGGCCCAAAATGAGTTTCAGGTTGCCGTCGCAAATGTCCTCGGCGCCAATGTTGTGTAATTGCACGCCTCGATGTCGAATGAAGGCCAGAGCCGTGTTGACGTTCTCGATCATCTGGAACCGCATGCGGGGGTTGGATGAGTACCGACCTAGAGTCTCTTTGCCGATGATTTCAATGAGCTGACAGAGCCGTACTCCGTCGCAGAAGTCGGACTCGAGAGATGACATGGTGCCGATCTGGTTGGCCTCAAAGTACGTGTTGGCCCATCTCAAGAAGGCCTTGTGCTGAGTCGCTATCCATTGTGGTAGGGACATTGTGGGGTGGTGGTGGGTGTGCTGTAGCTGGGTGTATACCGATTGTATGCTGTATGCTGTTTGTACCTCTGTATGTGTCGTGTCCAATTGTCTATGCCGTTTCTTGCAGACTTGTACCACCTCCCTTTAAGGTCCAAATGTCATCTTCCAAACCCTCATTGCAATACACTTGGCTATCGTCTATGCGGGTTATGCAGCTGTGTACAGTCCTATCGACCGGTCCAATCCTACTCGTACTATCGATCAGTCAATCCTACTCGTACTCTACCTGTCAATATACAATACTGTACCAGTCGTCACCATCAGTTCGCTACTGTTAAGCTCACCGTACCTTCTCGTCCTGGCCTAAACGGTCATCACGAACCCGCCACGCTAATTTTCAGTCTGAGCTATTTTGGGCAGGTCCAAGATGCACACCAGAGTGCGGTGGAAGTTCTGGTAGAGCCCATTCCGCCGAAATCGATAATATTCCGCACGTCACTACTGTTTTACGCACTGGACCAGTCTCTCCTGCCAAGGCTGCCAAAGTGGGACGATAAAGCATTCGGAGATACACTGTACGAGTAGAAAAAGGTGGCTGTGTAAGAGGGGGGTACCAGTATTGGGAAAATATGAAAATGAAAAATACGGAAAATTGAGAAAAAAATATGACAATCCTGCTGACACACTGTCACTGATACTACCACTGTGTTTAATTTTTAATTTCATCCACCTCGTCTTCTCCACATCTGTATTGTCCTGCACTCCAATGCTAAACCCTATCAAAACTATCAAAATATTCAGTGCATGAGAAGAGTGAAATTTACAATACCTCAACCACACAACCACAATGGACGCCCCTTTAACCTCCACTACACGGCCCAACACCATGGCGATTCTCACCGTGAGAGTCGTCAAGTCGCTGGCCTACAGATCCATCAAAAACCACGTCTTTCAGTCGATAGATCTGACGACTACTACTGCTCCCCAGCTGCTCGACATGATCAAGGAGGTGGTCAAGACCAATGGCGGATTCCGAGCTCAGCGAACTGTTGAACTCAACGCTCTCAAAATCTACACCAAGGCCCATGGCTCGAAAACCATGAATCTCGCTATTAACCTGGATAACCCGGAATGGATGCTGGATATGAGTGACGATAAGAAGACGCTGTTGGAATATGGTATTGAAAACGAGACGGAGCTCAGTTGTTTTAATTTGGCTGATTATGAGGAGTTTGCAAAGAACCCGGAGCAGAAGTGGTAGTCTAGAGCTAGGCAGGATGCATAATATACATGAATGATATTGTTACGTACAATAGTACGATAGTGGGTGGCGTAGACACCTCTATAATGCTGGTAATGTTAATAATGCAATAAATAGCTATACGTCTATATACAGACAATTAGTAGTGAGCTTAGCAGCTCTATTCAAAGTCCCCTTCACTTGCGGTTAATCTCCTCTTTCGATAGACTCATCCAGACTGAATCCACCAGCTTCTGAAGCTCTCGACCTCGAACCTTCTCAGTATGAGCCTGGCCATAGTCAATGGCGTTGCTGAGCAGATTCTTGATAAAGTCCTTCTGAACAGCCATGGGGTTCAAAAAACCATGGTCCATCACCTGCTCCAATGTCCATCGTCGGTTCGACTCTCTAATGAGACAGCCTTTGATAGCGTCAATGGCAGCAGGAGGGACAGGAACGTTACCAAGAGGAGTAACAGCAGGATACTCAACAACGGTCTTTTCGTTGATGATAGCCACGATCCGGGTCATGCCTTGGAAATCGGCATACGGAGGCTTTCCATAAATCATCTGGTAAATGATACATCCACAGCTCCAGATATCTGAGGGTTTTCCGATTTTAATCCGAGGACCAACTCCATTCGAATTCTTCGTCTCAATAAGAGCCTCAGGAGCCATGTAGTTGGGGGTACCCATCTGTGCGTCTCTATGAACATTGGCAGTGTAATCGGGGACCACATTGGCAATACCAAAGTCGATAATCTTGAGAATACCCTTGACCAGCAGAAAGTTGGCAGGTTTCAAATCAGAGTGAACAATGCCGTTGCGGTGAACAGCATCGACACACTTGAGCAGCTCAGTGGCGTAGTACCGAACAAATGAAATATCCAGAGGCTGGTTCAGACGGTTGTTGAGAATATGCGCCAAGTCAATCTCTCCACACTCCATCACCACATAGACCTGAGTAGATCGCATCTCATAGTCCATCAGCTCCACCACCCGGTTCTCATGCTTGAGACGCATCAACAAGTCGATTTCGCCCTTGAATCCCTTAATGACGGACTCGTCAACGTCGTCAAAAATCACTTTTTTGACAGCATAGACATCCTTGGCTCCGGCTGCCTGTACCTTGTACACCACAGACGAGCCTCCTCGGCCCAGCTTCTCCAAACGCACATACTGTTTGTTGTTGATGGTGATTTTGCGTTTGTCGTAAGCCTGAACCGACGAGATATCCAGATCTCTATCTCGATCCCTCTCTCGTTCAATATCTCTCTCCCTCTCACGTTCCCGTTCCCGTTCTCTATCCCTCTCTCTTTCCCTCTCTCTTTCTCTCTCTCTGGCTCTCTGTCTATCCAGCTCCATTCTCTCCCGCTCGACTCTCTCCATGCGCTCTTTTTCCATGCGTTCTCGTTCCACGCGCTCCTTCTCCTGGCGCTCTCGCTCGACACGTTCACGTTCGTGTCGTTGCCACTCCCGCTCTCGTTCCTCCTCACGAGCCATCCGCTCCCTCCACTGCTGCTCCTCGGTATGCATGAGTTTGTCCATTCGAGGAGGCGGCAGCGTGTTGGGAGACACGGGGGCAAGCACCTGACGCTCGTGGAGTCGTGGGCCCGACAGTGGAGAAGACTTGTAGCCCATTCCAGCGCCAGACGAACCCGACCGATCTGCCATGGATCTATCTGAACGAGCAGACCGATCAGAACGCACCAAACCGCTGCGGTTAGGGCTGGTGTTGTTGGCGGGAGCGTCGGCGAACCGCAGCCGGTTCATCTGTGGACTCAAGTCGCCGGTTTCGGCCTCCTCTTCCTCCACTGGAGCCACTCCTCCCTCTGTAGGCGGAGGAGCCCGTTTGGGAGGTCCCAGACCTCTTCCTATCCTGCGCACACGTGTGTTTGTGTGCGTGTTATTCTGCGGCACTGCTGACGTGGCATTGGCGGCTTTTGTGCGCAAACCCAGCCCAGGTGTCTGAGGACTGTATGGCGAAGGGCGCTCGGGGGAATCACTGTCCATCATATCATCTTGAGGCACCAGGACTCGTGCTGGCGTAGATGCAATCGGCGCTCGTCTGTTCGAACCCTGCTCTCTCAGGTCTCTCATCTCGCGTCCATAGCTGCGTAGACGTCCTGGAAGAGTGTTGTGTTGCGGTGGAGGGGGTCCCGACGTTCGCATTTTTTCAGCGAGCAGCTCACGCGCATAGTCGCTGAGAATCGGAGGCATGTTGGGGTTGCTTGTGTCGTCTTCATCGACCTCTATCCGCGAAGGCGCGTACGACGTCATGTTGAGATAGACGACTTGAGTATTCGCAGTTTAGTTGGGGTGTTTATGTTTACACTTTGGATAGTAGGGTTAGGCAAGGCTGCATATCCCACAAAGCCTAATCGCCAAACTCGCACGTCTACACCTTGGAATGGAGATGTCATAAAGCTAAACGGCAGGGGGGAAAGATGAAACAAGAGGGTGGAAAATGTACATAAATAACGGCAGTTTCAGGGCAAGGGATTCGCATATCTCAGCTATTGACTCCGAACGCATAATCGCGTGCTAAACAAACTTAGTCAGCCGTGTCTTAACGGCGCGTAAAAGGGTGTCTTAGACATTGATACGGTATCTTATTATGACCAGCGTGTTTCGACCGGGTGTCTCTTTTAATGGATTTCTTTTTCGCTTTTGTTTGCGGTTGTTTCAGGCAGATTTTGCCACTTTTATTTTTAGGTCACGTGAAGGTGGTTTTTCCAGCGACGCCACTGGACGCTGAGATTGAGTGGCGACAAAATAAATATTATTTTTGAAATCCCCGGGGTTTGTTTAGTAGGTACCCATTTTTCCATCCCATTCGGGGGCAAAAAAACCGGCCGGCACGTGACATGTTTGGCCGTCTATATTGATTTAAAAACAAAAATTTCGTCCTTCGGGACATATGGTCAATTTGAAAAAATACAGAGAAGATTAGCATGGCCCCTGCATAAGGATGACACGCTTTACAAAGAGATTTAAACCGTTTTTTTTTCAATCGCGTGGGTTCGATTTGGATGGGGGATGAATATTGGAAAATTTAATTCTAAGCGAACGGCAGACGAAATTTCTTTTTTTTTGCCTCCATCCAACTATACCTGTCTCGTTGTATTTAATCCAATTATTTTCAGCTCACCAGCACGTATATTCGTGAAGTTATAAAAACCCATTTCAGTTATACTCCCTAATCAAGATGCATATATCAAAGGTCATCTTCTATGGTCTTCCACTTCTTCCAAATTTCCACAATCGGAACAACAAAAAGAAACAGGTTTGCTTGTCCAATGCGTCACGCCCAGTGGACTCCTCCTTTGTTTCTCTCTTTGACAAACGTCCATAAATCTGATATGATAACTCGGTTGGAGTCTTCGTCCTCGAATAACCACCTTCCTGTTTCAATCTCCCCAAACAGCTAAAACAGCACAATCTGTAACAGTCTAGGATAGCGGTACAAGGTCTCCCTTGCCAACAGGGGCGGAATGGGAGTCTAGATCTGTCTAGCGCGTGGGTTCTATCACATGCGATAGCCAAGGTCCCTATTTCGCGCCCTTTCGGGGTCGATAAACGGTGCCTGCGACTCAATCTACATTCCTGCTGACATAAAGGGATTGTTAACTCCCATTTTTGGACGGGGATAGTCTTGGGGGCTAGTTTAGGCGGGGGTTTATGCATCAGCAGCCGTAGTGTAAGAATGGTGAGTGAGTGCATTCCTTTACCATAGAACTTCTCATATAGCTATACCGCATTTACTGTTATCTGATAAATAACTGTAGTTGTATCTTTTGACGTTTCTTGTTGCTCGTATCCTCGTATTACCCCGTTTGTCTTAACCCAAAACAGAACCACCGTCCCTGCCCAGTGTTTGGATCCCCGCACCGGCTGTTACATTATGACTATTTTTGGCTACCCCCACCTTTCCCCTTGTAGCCAGGGCAGCCCCTGTTTTGTATCTACCGCGCCTTGGTCTGCTCCTAGAAGCCCATGTGGTGCGATTCGCCATGCGTGGCTGCCACAGCAGCATCACCTGGTGCTAAGCCTTCATTAGCGTGGGAAAGAGTTTAGCAACTGGCATGTGGACTAACAAGCCCAATTGAGCGGAGCAGGGTACGAGTATGACTTGAAAGCAGTGCAGTTCTCAGGCAATGTACGAGCACGTGGTAAGTGGGCCATACGAGAAGGCTCATTAGTTGTCTGTTTTATTGCTGTTTTATTTGTTTTTCCATTATTTCCAATAACTTATGATTTGTTTACCTACCCAAAAACCGACTGTTTCTCCTATTAACCTCGTTAATGTTCGCTCGTATTGGGAATGATTTTCCCGGTGCTTGCAGTCTAGGCCGCGGCGTTAGTACCCCGCATAAACCAATCGACAAAGACCAGCGAGGCGCTAAGCGGTTAGAAACAAACAAGCATGCACCAGAGTGGGGGTATATCCGGAGAATTGAGATTTGATGAATTTTTGTTCATATTTTTGACAGGTCTTTTCCCCCATACTTTTGCTTCCCTCGTATACTCCTTGGCAGTCGGTTTTTCTACTCGTATCGAGTCTCTAAAATGACGCTCACTAATTGACGACTAGACCGACAAGGGTAGGGGAGTAAACAAGCTAGACTAAGGTCCAGGTCAGGTGGTGCAGGGAGTGGGAATATTGAGAGAGAAAAAAAATGATACAATATTGGCATTCACACAACAATCTGACACATCAGGCACATTTGACAGGCGAATACGACACCTTAATCCGCGCCTTAATTTGCCCTTCTTGTCAACACCACTACTAGCACACATTCACATTAGGAAACCCAAGGAGGTTAGCTCGGAACAATAGCCCAGTGGATAGCCCATAGCGCAATAGCTCAGCTCAGCTCACCATACCTGGCCCAAAAAGATGTATATAAACCTGCTTGCACCCTCCTCTGGAAAAACAGACCCCGTCTGAATACTACAACACTCTCGCTAACAATGGTTGCCATCCGATCCACTCTCTCCGTCGCCGCTCTTGCCGCCGCCGTCCAGGCCGCTGGTAACCCCATCATCGCCTCCATCGCCAACGACGTTGTCGAGGGTATTGCCGCCGCCAAGACCGACGACTCTCTGTCTGACGCCGCCGCCACCTCCGAGATCCAGGCCGTTGTTGACATTGTCACCAACAACCCCGACGTTGCCGCCCTCTTCACCGCCGCCGTCCCCGTCATTGCCATTGGTCTTGACAACACCAACTTCCCTTCTCTGCTGGACGCCGCCTCCAAGACCCTCGACACCTTTGAGGGCTCCGAGGACTACAAGAAGGCTGTTGCCGGCTTCAACGCCGCCTTTGAGCACTACGATGTCCCCGTCGCTCTGTCCAACATCATCAAGAACATTGGTGCTGTTCTCGCCATTGTGACCCCCGCTCTGCCCACCCTTACCCCCGAGTTCCCCGATAAGTGGGAGACCGCCACCTCTCGAGTTCTCGACCTGGCCACCTCTCTCGGAATCCTCGGTGGAGGCAAGCCCAAGGCTGAGGCCACCTCTGCTGCTGCCGAGACCTCTTCCGCCGCCGCTGAGACCACCGCCGCCGCCTCTTCCGCCGCCCCCACCTCTGCCGCTGCCTCTTCCGCTGCTGCTCCCGCTTCTTCCGCCGCTGCTTCTTCTGCTGCCAAGGCCGATGCTCCCGCTCCTGCCAAGTCTTCTGCTGCTGCCCCCGCTTCTTCTGCCGCCAAGGAGTCCGCCGCTGCCCCCGCTAAGGCCTCCGCCGCCGGCACTGTCGCTGCTGCCTCCAAGGCTCCCCAGCAGGCCAACGGCGCCTCTGCCTTCAACGTCCAGCTCGCCGCTGGTGTCGCCATTGCTGGTGCCGTTGCCGCCCTCATCTAAGAGATCCAGAGCTGAGCAGATATAATATACATTTTAATTCTTGAATTGACCGAGGAGAACTGTAGGAGAACATCGAAGATGTTCGACTGTAGCTGTAGTATCAGCAACTGTAGCTGTAGTATCAGCAACTGTAGCTGTAGTATCAGCAACTGTAGCTGTAGTATCAGCAACTGTAGCTGTAGTATCAGCAACTGTAGCTGTAGTATCAGCAACTGTAGCTGTAGTATCAGCAACTGTAGCTGTAGTATCAGCAACTGTAGCTGTAGTATCAGCAACTGTAGCTGTAGTATCAGCAACTGTAGCTGTAGTATCAGCAACTGTAGCTGTAGTATCAGCAACTGTAGCTGTAGTATCAGCAACTGTAGCTGTAGTATCAGCAACTGTAGCTGTAGTATCAGCAACTGTAGCTGTAGTATCAGCAACTGTAGCTGTAGTATCAGCAACTGTAGCTGTAGTATCAGCAACTGTAGCTGTAGTATCAGCAACTGTAGCTGTAGTATCAGCAACTGTAGCTGTAGTATCAGCAACTGTAGCTGTAGTATCAGCAACTGTAGCTGTAGTATCAGCAACTGTAGCTGTAGTATCAGCAACTGTAGCTGTAGTATCAGCAACTGTAGCTGTAGTATCAGCAACTGTAGCTGTAGTATCAGCAACTGTAGCTGTAGTATCAGCAACTGTAGCTGTAGTATCAGCAACTGTAGCTGTAGTATCAGCAACTGTAGCTGTAGTATCAGCAACTGTAGCTGTAGTATCAGCAACTGTAGCTGTAGTATCAGCAACTGTAGCTGTAGTATCAGCAACTGTAGCTGTAGTATCAGCAACTGTAGCTGTAGTATCAGCGACTCTATCAGTAGCTGTAAGACTGTAGCTGCACTCACAGAAAATCACTCATTATCGTATGTTCATGCCACCAACCCCTCAAGTCATACGACCAGCTAGTAGTCTGTCCGTTAGCCGGCACTGCAATATCGTGCTAACGCGCATCTGATATTGGTTTGGTTATCATAAATGCCCAGTATAGATCTGTTCTATAAGAGCAAGCAATAATTGAACTAACAATAACAGATTGCTTCATTTTTTTCTATTTCATTGTGTTTCCATCTATCTTCATAGGTTGGCTTCCTTCAACATCTTCACTCACGGCACTGCATCTACTGAAATAAGCAATAACAACTAGTCAGGTGTTTACTAGCTCTGCTACTAGTTAATTGACCAATTTATACCGCTTCGGACCCCACAAGCACGTGACTCGCCCTTTGCAGACACGCTACTTTAGACCGACTTCTGGGGCGAAAGGGGTAGTGAGACATGAGATGGAGCAGAAAAATGAAAACAAAAAAAAACATGGTGTTTTTCTCATAAATTCCTGCTTGCTTTCATCAAGGCACAGTTCCTTGCATGCAGGGAGGACGGGATCTTGCCTTGCAGTAGAAATTATTATTTGGAACGGTATCTTATCTTAGAACAGGTCAAGTGATATTGACAAAGCGAGCCAGTATCCGCTTACCAATATATTGCTAACAGCCAATAATCTGTAGAAGCCTCGGTCTAGAGGTTCCTAGCTTTTTAGCAAATATATTGTATCATAGACTTGCTGTTATTGCTCAGGCCGTTGGATGCACGTTTCAATCATAACATGGAAAATAACGAGTCAAACATAACATAACAAAACAGAGAATGATACAACTGACCCTACAATAATGGTACATGAGAAATGAGACCAACCAGAGTATCAGAACAGCTCACAGTATTTATTGTGATTTTCTCGTATTTTTTATTTTGTTTATTCCCCCTTTATTCCTCCCTCCATAGCTGCAGCTTACGCATGAATGTTTTTACATGTTTGATACATGTTTGATACATCAATATAAACAAAACATGCACAATACCCCTCAATCACGCCCTGAACGAGTCTGCAACTACAATACCACATATTATTCATATTATTCACATTTGTTAAGCCCAGTTGAGTCACCCCAGTAGCTTCAAGTAAGTATAAGTTAGTTAGGCTTAGTTACACTCTATCGTACCTGGTACCCCTGTTTGAACCCCAGTAAACTCTACCATTTGTCTTGAAATGAAAAATTCAACCCCTATACACCCATACACCCCCTCCAACAACCCCCCCAATACCCCAAATTCACCCCAAAACCTCACCCTCCTACCTCCATTCTATCACCCACCTTCATACAGCCCCACCAAAGTTTACGCGCTACATAATCAACACAAAAGCCTATTTTTCGCGTATCACCACCATCAACCCTAGACACAACACCATTCCCACAATGTCGACCGGCGATACCGAGGTGTCCGACACTCCGCCGGGCGTGAATATGTCCGACGGAGACGTCATCAGCACCCCTAACCCTGACCATTCAGGCACCGGTTTTGAAATGTCGTTCCAGGACGAGGAGTATGTCAACATGTTCAATGACCTCAAGCTCGATGTCAAGAGCGGCAAGCGAGATATCACACAGAGTATCAGTGCCCAGAGTGCCTCCCAGAGCTCTGACGTGTCCAGAGACACGGGTTTCGACCTGGACATGGAGGATATGACTATGGGGTTTGGCATTGGCAAGGGAGTGAGTAACGCGTCTCCGGCTTCTCATTCGTCTCTGGAGTCGTCTGGGGAGCCGAGTAAGGTGACGGATCTCGGCAGTACCAGTGCTTCCAGTATCACCAGCAGCAAAAAGGAGAAAGAAAAGGAGGAGGATTCGAATACGACTTCGGATAAAGAAAACAGAGATATCTCGACAGTTCCGACCAGTGCAACGTCACAGCTACCTACAGCCCTCATTCCCGAGCGAACATCATCACTTTCGCCGCTTGCTAGAAAAAAAGCAGCCAAAATCTCGTCTACTCCTTCCACAGGGTCTCCTCTTGCATCTAAAGGCATGACCTCCTTTCAGACGTCTTCTCCCCCTCGAGAAATGTCCTTCAACAGTGTCATTCGACATTCCAGTATGCATGCCGATAGTGTCATTCACCATGGTCTTGCTACTCTGGAAGATGTGGATCTGGGATGTGACACCGACCTGGAGTCTCCTGAGTCGCCAGAACACTTTCACATGCGGTCTCTGGACGACAACATGTTCACAGTACCTGCTAATCTCGACGATAAGACGGTGCTAGGAGTGAAGCAGGAGAGAGCTCATGTGGACAAACTGGTCAATGAGAAGTTTGATCTGCAGGTGGAAAACATGCGCCTGAGGAACAACCTGAGCAGGCCAGATGGAGGTAGTCAGGCCGGAGGAGTTGATGCTCTCCGAAGGACTATTCGGGAAAACAACGAAATGAAGGAGAAGGTGGCCCAGATGGAAAAGGAGCTGGCCAGAAAGAGGGACGGAGGAATGGACTCGGAGGAGATCAGGGAGCTCAAGGAACGGGTCGTCAACTACGAAGAGCAGATTGAGTACCTTGAAGCAAAGCAACAGCAACAACAGCAGCATCCAGAGTGGGAAGATATGCGGACCAGCAGTGGGTTTGGACGAACGAGTCGTCTCAGTGGCTCACGAGCACCCTCACGAGCTACTACTTCCAACCATTACACCCCCAACGTCCCCAACAGAAGCATATCTCGACAGTCGTTTGTTTCTGACAGTGGCAGTGGAGGCACCACTCAGCGCAAGTTCACCAACACGCCTCCATACCACAGCAACCGTGTTTCTCAGTCGTATGAGCCGGAAACGAATAACAGGCAGTCGCAGTTGTATGAGTCTGAATCTGCTAATCGCCAGTCTCAATCGTTGGATTCCGATGAGGCTCGAGTTATGGAGCAGATGCATGAGTTGCGAAACCTCATTGATCCAGATGGAAACACCGCCGACGCTGATGAAGACCCGATTTCCATTTATCTGCGTTTCTCCGGGTTCCTCAACACTGCTCTGCATTACATTGTTGGCCTTCAAGAGAAGAACCGAACGTCGATGCAGGAGTATGAGAATCTCGAGCAGGACTACCAGGCTCTTCAGCTCCAATGTGCCCAAGAGTCTGCTGAAGAGATTGAGGGTCTTCGAGAGGAGATTGAGAATCTGCATGCTGATTTCTCCAGTCAGGCTCAGGAAAACGACAATCTCCGTCATGAGCTGACTCAGCACCGCGAAGAGGCCCAGCATTACGAACGCGAGATTCTCGAGCTGTATCCCGACATTCAGACGCTCGAAAACAACAACAAGCGGCTGAAGAAGGACAATGAGAAGAAGGCCAAGTCGCTGGTGGAGCTGGAGGAGCAGCTACAAGGCGCCAGTGCCGAGCTGCAGCGTGCCATGGAGCTCAACGAGGAGATGGGTGTGTTTGTGGGTACTCTGGAGGAGCAAGTTGAGGAGCTCAAGACTGGAGGGGTGGATGGCAAGGAGGTGGAGAGGGTCAAGGGGGAGCTTGCCAAGGTGAGCGAGGAGCTGGAGGCTGCTGTTGAGCAGGCTGCATTGGCCAAGAAGGAGGCTGATGCTGCCAAGATGGAGAGGGAGATGGTGAAGCGGGAGCGAGATGACTTGAAGAAGGAGGCTGAGGCTCAAAAGACGGAGGTTGAGACGAGGAACGTGGAGCTGGGCACTCGAAATGTCGAGCTGGAGACTCAGAAGATTGAGGTTGTCTCGTTGACGTCCACTGTTGAGTCTCTTCGAAGCACAGTTTCTTCTCTGCAGGCCAATCTCGACCAGATCACCTCTGTCATCGCCGACAACAACATTGACGTGGCGTCCATGTCGGTGGCTGATGTTGTCTCTCAGCTGTTGCACGAGCGTGTCCAGCTTCATCAGCGGGTCAGTGAGCAGGAGGCGATTGCCCAGTCTTCTGCTTCTGAGTTGGAGCAGCAGCTGACAGAGACCACCAAGCAGCTGCAGCTTCGAGAGCAGTTCACCGACGATCTCGAGAACCAGCTCGACGATGCTCTGCATCAAATTGAGCATATGGGCAACCATGAGGCTCGGGTTGAGGAGCTCACGCGGCAGCTGATGCAGTTTGAGGAGCAATTCTCGCTTGATCGCAAGCACAACGAGAAGGAGAAGGCCAAGCTGGAGGCTCAGATTGAGCGTGTTCAGGCTGACTCTGACCTGCGGTCTGCTGCCCACCAGAAACAGCTCACTTCTTGGCAAAAGAAGTTGTTCAATGTGGAGTGTAACCGTGGCGACTTCTCCAAGGCCATGATTGAGAAGCTCGCTGAGATTCTCGGACCTGTTTGGAAAGATGCTCATGTTTCCGATCTCACCAAGTTGAGCAATGCTAACAGTACCCCCTCGGCTGAGGTTGTCACCAAGCTCTCCAACGATGCTCTCCATGATCTCAGCAGACTGGTACGAAAGGGAAACTCGGAAATCACCAAACAGCTCCATCAGCTGCGGGTTGAAGTCGACTCGCTCAAGTACAAGAACAACAAGCACGAGGAGCAGTACCGGTCGCTCAGCAACTTGTACAAAAAGGCGGGCCTGGAGCGAGACGATTTCAAGAAGCGGTTGTCGCAGAGTGAGGAGGAGAAGCGGCAGTTGCAGCAGCAGCAGCAGCAGGAGCGATCTTCTCCTAGAAAGAAGCTCGGAAGTGGACATAGCACTGCTTCCATTTCTTCTCTAGGATCTGATGATGAGGATTTCGGACGGGTGCAGGTGACTGCTAGAGAGATTGACCATCAGTCTCACTCGTCACCTATGGGCAAGCCCTTCTCGTCGGTGCTGTGGGGTATCAGAAATGAAGACATTCAGCAGCGACTTAAACTGGAGAAGGAGTTGCGAGCAGCTGATAAGGCTGCAGCCGATAAGAAGATCAAGGAGCTGGAGAACGAGATCAGTGTCATGTATCGAGATTCCGAAGAGAGAGAGAGGAGGAGAAAGGAGGTGTAAGAGAGTGTATATAGTTAGTGTATTATTAGTGAAAATGGGAGAAGCGTAGAAGGAGGATTGCGTAGCAATGCTGCTATACCAATCCTGTAGAAGGATGACTCAGTTGAGATATAAGAGATAATTTTTTGTGTCCTCATGTTGATGTTTGAGCTTGAGAGGTGTAAGGGAAAGCTGAGTTACTGTATTGACATTCCAGTTTCAACTGTAGAGGGCTACGGACTTTTTAGAGTGAGCTACGGTAGCTACCTCTAATGTCTCTGTCAGTTGAACGCAACATTACTCCAAGCACCGTAGCAGTACATAACATCGATGTGTAAATGAATGCATTCTTTGTATTCACTACATTGGCAGGCTGCTATCTGTGTAACTTGGTGCTTAGGTGTTCAAATACTGGGTGTAGATGTGTATACGGGTGGAGCTCTCTTACCCATAGTGAAATGGCTATTACAATGTTTTGTTATTGATCAACTTATCGGTACAGTCTATCCTCGTTCACAACGCTGCGCGTTGTTCACTCGTCACTCCCTTCCTGCCACTCTGACATTCTTGAAAATCCACGCTACCGCTGCAGCCAGCAACAAAGTCGCACCTCCAGCTAGCGCAAACGGCATAATCGTGTTCAACTCCTCTTCTGGATCCTGGTTCGGCAAACCTCTTCCTGGCTGCTGAGCGGCTTCTGCAAGTTGAATAAACAACTCAGTCACTGAAGACGGCCATTTAGAAGAAACATGCAGAGGAGCAGCAATTCTGATTTGCTTAGTATACTCGTCAGGCTGCAGATCAAACCGTTGCTGCTGTCTATCGTTATCAGCTTTCAGGGCAACAAACACACAAGGTAGAGTATCTAGCATGGGGTACTTTCTCCTAAGTCCATCAATGTACGAAAACGAGTTTGGATCCGAGGAGTCATAAGTATAGCAAATGACATCACATTCTTCCAAGCGAGCAGCGTTCGAAAGCACGGCTGCTTCCTGTTGTCCGAGTTCCTCCATGACCATATAACACTGTTTACCTCCAGTCATTTCCACAGAGTTGACTACCGAGACAGGTCTAATAGTAGGCTTATAGACATCAGTCATCAGCGGTCTATTCAAAAACGCTTCCAACAAACTCGTCTTTCCAGACATGTGGGACCCCAAGACAAAACAGTTGAACACTGACCGATCATTAGGAGTGGCTCTATAATACGGTCTAGGTCGTGATCTTCGTTTTTTCGGCTTTGTCACTTTAAAAGCAGTCAAACGAGCAGCAGCTGCTGCAGCTGTAGTCATAGCTACAGTCACCGACGAGCCACTGAACCGCTTTTTACCGGCATCTCCTTCAAATCCAAGATACGCCAGGTACGCCATGGTGGTTTTGTAGTCGAGAAACGTAGTCATACTCCACAGAGCTAGCCAACCTTGTAGAGTGATAGAGCCCTGTTCGTCATGGACTGTAGTATAAGGGAAATTAAAGTCGAGCCATTTTTGAGGGATTCCAGGAGTGGGTTTAAACAGTGTCTTAAGCTCAGAGTCATTAAGACCTCCATCATTGTCTTTATCAAACAGCAAGAAGAGATCAACTAGGAAACGGTATCCTTCAGGAGATAATTCAACCGATGAATTCTCAGGAACGTCCAGTTTGGGGTACAGAAACTGGTCAGATAGCGATAAATAATCGGTATAATGAAAAGTTCGCAAAATACCCCAAGTAGTTTCATGACGTCCTTTATCAGCATACAGACGGTTCAGAGTAATGAATCCCTCCTCAGATACACCCGTCTCAGTCGCCAGAGCCGGGTTTATCTTTGCCAATTGAGCTCTGATTTGAGTAAGGTCTGTAGCATCAAAACTCCGTCCAAAACACTTTACCTGCAATTCCAGCATTTCCTGATCAGACAGAAACCCGTCCTGGTCTCTATCGCTCAGAAAGAAGACTCTTTGAAGAGCTGCAACAGCATTCGGTTTCAACTTACCCTCCTTGGCATCGAACAACGGAGCAATGGGATGCATCACAGCCTTCTGACATAAGTAAAAGGCCTGGTTGATGTTATGGTTGAGTTTCGCCGACACTCGGATGCAGCTTTCAATCTCCTTGAACTCCCTCAGAATCGGAATCATCTCATCCGAAATCACCCGCTCACTGTCTCTAGCATTCCATGTTTCTTCATCATCAAACACATTAGCACAGAGCACAATGGGCAGATTCACACCGAGATTTCGAAAGTAGGGCAACCAGAAGATGGATACACGTTCACACGAGTAATGGTCGCTGTACACCAGCCAAATCACGTTAGCTTGTCGGATTTCACGATGGAGATTTTCAGCCTCTGTAGGACTGTTGGAGAACTGCGTGTCGACAATGACAGTTGACAGTGGCGCATCTGGCGACGAAGAGAAGCCCTTGGGGATCGTTATTGGCGGAAGTAGCTTCTGAATGTTCGGAACATAGGTGTCTTTGATGAGTGAGGTGATGAGACTGGGTTAGTATAGTGGCATTAGAAATGCGATTTTGTGACTCACCTGGACTTGCCCACGCCTGTGTTAGTAAGTGTGATGAGGTATAGACCTTGGATGCTCACCTTCGTCTCCGCAGACCACGATTCTTATGACATCGTTGGTCATGGTGTGGTGTTATCGTGCATGAGAAAATGAGTTTAACTTGAGTGGTGATGAGGGCAAGAGGTCAGAGTTTGGTGTGGGTGTGGTAGAGAGCTGAGGTTTTGACAGGGGGTTTATTGGGTAGGTTTGAGTGGGCTGTCAAATTTATAAGACGATTGGACAAAAATTGCGGCGTATGGATGCATGTTCTGTTGTAGACTGTCAATAGCAATAACCTCTGTTACAGTGAGGTTATGAAGACAGAACATGGCACTCAGAACACCATTCCCATCCCTCAATGGCCAAAGCAAACCCTTCAGTACCCTCAATTGACCCATATTAACCCATATCCACCTTGAAACCCCCAAAACTACCACCCCACTCGCCACCCATATCCTCCCATTTTCCTAACAAACTCCCAACTACCACTCCAACTAACTTTGACCACCCTCTCCCACCCCCAAACCTAATCCTATTGCCACCCACACGTTGCAGCACTATCCCATCTCTCTCCACACCACAACACAATGGTGAGTATCACACCTGCCACAAACCCCATCACCCGCTAACACAGTCCTCAATCGGAACCGGATACGATCTCTCCAACTCCGTCTTCTCTCCCGACGGCCGAAACTTCCAGGTGGAGTACGCCTCCAAGGCGGTCGAAAACGGCTCCACCTCCATCGCCCTCAAGTGCAAGGACGGCGTCATCTTTGCGCTCGAAAAGATCGTCACATCCAAGCTACTGGTCCCCGGCGCCAACCAGCGTATCCAGACCGTGGACAAACACATTGGCGTTGTCTACTCTGGCCTGGTTCCTGATGGCCGACACATGGTCAGCAGAGGACGATCGGAAGCCTACAATTGGCGATCCACCTACAAACAGCCCATCCCCGTGGACTCGTTTGCCGACCGGCTGGGCTCCTACACCCAGGCGTACACGCTGTACAACTCTGTGCGGCCGTTTGGTATCGCCACCATTCTCGGAGGAGTGGACGAAGATGGACCCCATCTGTACATGATCGAGCCCAGTGGATCGTACTGGGGCTACCACGGCACCGCCGCCGGCAAGGGCCGACAGACGGCAAAGAACGAGCTGGAGAAACTGGACCTGCCCAACATTAGTGCCCGAGATGCTGTCAACGAGGCTGCTCGAATCATATACCTGGCGCACGAGGACACCAAGGACAAGGAGTTTGAGCTGGAGATTTCCTGGGTGTCGACGTCCGAGACTGGCGGTAAGCACCAGCATATTACCGCTGAGCATCTTGCGGAGGCTAAGAAGTTTGCCGAGCAAGCAACGTCGGATGAGGATGATATGGAGGAGTAAGCGAGGACTCGCAAAGGCATGCGAAGCATGGCTGCGTGTCCGCGCGACACGAGCTTTTACTGAGGCGTGGATTGTAGTACAGATGTTCTTATGAGCATGGGTATTGTAATAAATAGACGAATGAATATTACCAGGAAGGAGGAATGTAGGTTAAAGGTGGGATATAGAGTGAATAGTGTGGAAGTACTATGAGAAGTTCTCTATCAAGTGCTTTACGTAAAGCTATGCGTATTAATACTGTACTGTACTTGATAGATACTGTGACTGTGATGTATAAAAGAAGTCCTTCTGTTGTTGATTCTATGTTATAAATTAATACTTGGTTATCTACGGTTTGGTGACCTTTCCCTTGGGTTTCTCCTTGGTCTGTTTAGCCTGCTTGTCCTGTTTCTTCTCAGCAGCCAGCTGGTTCTTGCTCTTTTTGATTGGGGCAAAAGTAGTCAGGCTTTTCACTTCCAGCGGTGTAAACGGGCTTTCCGACTTCCATGGCAGCTTGACGTCTCCGGTAGACGCAGTAACCACTTTGGTCAGCATCTCAAAGTCCTTATGAGCCTTGAGAGCCACACATCCTAAGTCTCTGAGACCTGTATACTCTGACAGCTTTTCCATAGATCCAGCTGGAAGAGCAACGAGTTTCACAGCTGTCGTATCGTTACTGGCACTAGCACAAAGTGAGGGAAAATGTTTCACCAGAATCTCAGGCTGGATATCGTCCTTGCAAATGAACACCATTGAGAACGGTTCCGAAACCGCTTTGTTTGCGAGATTCAGCTTGGCTTGGCTCTGTAGCGCCTTTGTGACGGGATTGAACCCCAGTGACGAGCTCTCCACTGCTCCAGGAGTAGGAGGCAGCTTAGCACCTGTCTTTTTCGCAGCTTGTTGAGTGTCTCTGTATGGCTTTACTGGAGCCAGTGCTGACTGCAAAAGCGAGAAAATGGAGTCTGTTTTGTCGGCTGCAACTTCGGGCCACGCGACCTTGAGGTACGGGTCCTCCAGCACCTGTTTCAGCACGGCTTTGCGTTTTTCCTCCCCCTGGACTGACATGTTGTGGATGAGATCAAAGAGACTTTGATTTTCAACCGTGCATAAAAGCTGCAGGCCGACTGAAAAGTTACTTGGGAGAATAGTTGGAGTTTAGTTAAAAGTGTGGGGACTCACCAAGGGAAAAATACATCCAAAAAACACCGTTCAGTCCGGCAAAAATGACAACCGAGAGATTCGAACTCTCGCCTCCGAAGAGACCAGGATATTGTGTTAAGGTATGACCTTAACCTGGCGCCTTAGACCGCTCGGCCAGGTTGCCGGTGGAGTTTGGGGGAGTGTAGGGGAGGTAGATTGAGACATTTCGTTATGTAATCCGCTGAATAGAGCCATTTGAATGGTCTACTTGTTGCCTGATTACCTATGCTTGTCTATGTTGCATCATAATCATTCATTCATACTATATACTAGGTCTGCTTGTATGCCTCTAGCAGCTGCTCAAGATGGTTCTTCTGCTCCTGAGCGAGATCTCCTTCGATATCTCCAATAATAGTCGACACCAAAAAGTAGTTGTTATACAGAAACGTTTCTCTTCGTTCCTGGATACCCTTAGTTTTAGAAGAGCCCAAACAGCCACTGACCTTTGTAAGGAACGACTCAAACTCGTTCTGGAGACGTCCCAGACACTGTGAGATAGGTTCTCTGACGGCTTTAGGATGTTTACTGAGTGTCAAAATCGCAGCTTCGAAATTGGCCCACTCTTGGGTTACCTGAATAGGAGCAAAAGCAGCCATATTCGGGTTGGCAGAGTTGTTTGCAGACACAAAAGAAGACGGTTTGGATGCTGCTCTTCGTAGAGACTCGCAGTTGGCGTCTAAAATAATCTGAACTCGAGGCCATAGCTGCATAGCCAGACGTTTATACACAGCTCTGAGAATCGGCACTTCATGGCTTTTACCAGCCATTTTCTGGCAGATTCTGATACAGATGAGCATGCCGAATGCATCGTAGGTGGTGTTTGTGAGCTCATTAGTGTAGTTTGACACAGCTTCAAAAGTGGGTAAGAAGATCTTCTGGAACAGCTTATCAACTCGAGAAATGGTATGTTTAGCAGGAGAAGCAGAAACCACCGGAGAATGAGCCACTGCATGTCGAGTTCCAAACAAATCGTTCAGGAAATCATACTCAACATTACAGTTGTCCAACAAAGCCTGCATCAAAGATCTGAAACCGGTTTCAAGCCAGTGATGAAGGGGATTGTTTTCGGCAATCTTGGCAGGCATCACCGTCGACTCCTCCTCTTCCAGCTGTCTGATTCGCTTGGCTGTGGTGTTCATCAGCTCCTGAGAAGTAGCAATAGAAGGATCTCTAGGAGCAGCAGCAGAAGAGCCGTAAATACCGCCTAGAAGTCCTCCTCCTGACGCTGTTCGTCCATCATCAGTGCCCAACAAGACACTCTTGTCCACAGCCTTGATGTTCAACTTTTCCAGACACGAAATGTACCGAGTGAAGTTGGACAAGTAGTACCACTTGATGGTATTCACATAGGCCTTTTTGAGCCCCACTGCCAATTCGGGGTAGTGGCGCTCCAAATAAATATACATGTCTTTGTTCTGTTTCATTTCGCGTTGGATCTGCTGAACAGAAGTGCCAGGAAGCCGAATCTGCTTGATTTTCAGAACAAAGTAGTCTCGTGACCGCTCGATGATTTTATCCTTGAGAAGCCGGCTTTGGAACTGCGACGCCTTGGAAATGGGATCCAGTTTGATTATTGGCGACTGGATCACCGCGGCTTGTCCTGTGGGTCCAGAAATCTCAATTTTGATTTTCGGTTTGTCGTTTTTGTCCAGAGCTGACTCTAGAAGGGCTGTGGATGCTGTCGAGTCGTCCTGTTTGTCGGACTCTTCCTTCTCACTCTCCTTTGTACTTTCATCCTGTTCAGAAGTGTTTTGTTCCTTCTCAGCCTTCTCACTCTCTGCTTTTTCAAGCTCCAACTTTGCCTTCTTAGTCTCCTCCTCTTGGAGCGCGTCAAACTCATGCACACACTTGATCCAGTCGGCGTCCAAATCGCCCTCGAAAATCGTCTGCGAAATATGTCCCGGGACAATCATGGAATCGATTTTGGGCGCCAGAATCTTCTCCACATCCACTCGTTTGTTCAGTCGTTCAGAGATGGCCAGACTCTTGCCCTGCAGCAGTTCCATGTCTGCACTGAGAGACCCCAGGTCCTTCTGGAACCACGCCAGGTAATCTTCCAGCTGTTTAAGAGCCACGTCAGACTCCTCTAGCTGGGCCCTGAGCTGCTCCAACCCCCGTTTTTTGCGCCCAATCGCCTCGCTGTCCGGTTTCTCGCTCACCACAAGGTCGCTGTTGGCTCCCTGGGCCACGTCAGCCAAAGATACGTCCTCCAGAGCGTCCCAATCGAGCTCAACCGAGTAGTCGAGCTCTTCTTTAGCCAATGCGACGTTCTGGGGGTTCAGAATCGCCTTGACCTCGGCCAGAGCATCGACATAGCGCTCATTGCGTGCACTGGACGGCTGAGACCGCCCGTTTCGACGTCCTTGAGGAGTTGTATATCCAGACACGGATTGCGAGGGAGTGACGAGCCCCGAGGAAAATCCCGACATGTTGGACAGGTCTTCGCGGCTCATTTCCGACGACGAGCGACCCATGAACGGCAGCTTGTCTATGCCGAGAGTCGAGCTGGACATGATCCGTAGTGTGATGAGGTGGTGATGTTGATATTGGGAGGAGGCATGCATGAGGTTGCAGGGGACGTTGAAGGGAGAGTGAGGTGGTTTAGAGAGGTGGTGGAGGTGTTAAATGGGGTGCTATGGGTTGTTTTCTGTGTTTTCTGCGTTTTCTGCGATTTTTGCTATTTTTTACGTATTTTTTGGGTGCTGTTGAGGGTGGTTATGCTCACATTTGGAACACGTAAATCGCGACCTTGAACCTCACTTCAAAACATTGTCCCAACACTGAACTTTCCAAGGCTCTGAAGATTAAAGCCATGAAAATGAAGAGACTGAAGAGCCGTCTTCCAGATTCCTGATAAGTAGATACTGTAGTTGTATTATTACACAGGAACTTGTACACGTGCTACTTGCACGTAATTGACGTGTTTTACGTACAAATACGGCCAATACCCTCAATTAGTAAGGCACTTGTATCATCCATCCTTAGCTCTCTTTGCTCGCTTCCATCGTTTACTCCCAACGTCTTTCTTTCGACACCCTTTCAACACCAAGCAATAAGTATAACCATGTATGGATAGGAGTAGAGGTGCTAATGCTCCGTCAGCATCTCCGCATGCTCAATTTGCCAGTATCACTTGTGCTAGATTGGTTTGGGTTTTTTTTTTTTTTTTTTTTTTTTTTAACCTCGGCTAAACCATCACTGCACAGCAATCTTGCCATTTCCAAGGTACCACCGGTACAAGCACCCTCTCCAGACCTCCACCCCACACACCTAGCTCCTCTCCTGCTTGGCTCCCCCTTTTCAAATTTTCGCCAATAACGAATGCGCCGTTGTCAGCCAGTCCCTGCCTCCAGTTAGAGCAGATTGAGTTAGTGTACATAGCCGACTATCGTATGTATGCGGGCTGGATCCAGCAATGTGTTGCAGAACACAGTCGTATGTCTCAGTTAGTGAGACGTGGGGTGTGGGGTGATAGTGGGGTATTTATATAAGCACACGAGATACGCTACTTGTACACACGGTACTTTTTAAACGAGTACAGGCGTCTGTATGGTGTACTCCACCCTCCACTCGTTGCGCTCATTTTAGGCTGCCCGAGCTAAAGACAAGCCAAGGCCAAACGTTTTTCACCGAAATAAGGTAGCCACGGAAAAATTGCTACAAAGAGGCGGGGGGGCCGGACCCGTAAGCACCCCCAAATACTGCTCCAAACCTCACGAAACAAATCAAGCGAGGTCAATGCCCAGTCCCAACCGCCCTGCCACACAATGCAGGGCCCAAACCAGCAACGTCAATATGTACTCTGGTTTCGCCAACGGGATAAATAAACTCGGCCTGCAGCCGCCTAATATCTCCAAGTTTCGCTAATGCTGCAACCCGCTACAATCGTCGCTCTTCTCCACACAATGACGTTTGCAGACTGGCTGGTGGCCGCGTCGTTCTCGCACCTCATCACCGCGCTCTACGTGGGCTCTCTGTACCTCAGCAAGGCCACGCGCCCGTCGAAACACGTCCGCAGAGACGACGAGGTGGTGGTGAAAAAACGCATGCAGATTATCTCCGTCGGCACCGCGGTCGACGTGCTTCTCATCACTCCGCTGGTGCTGCAGTGGCAGCTCAAGCCCCAGGTGCTGACGTGGACTGAAGCCGTCAAGTTCATGGACATTGAACTGGGCCCTCGTTTCTTCACCCGAACAGTGCCAACCTCGGTGCTGGCTCTGATCCACGTGGCGATACTTTTTGCAGGCCCGCTCTACCAGCGCATCTACCTCGAAAACGGCCTGCCGCTGGGCTTCCAGCTGGCCAAACGCGAGCTCAAGACGGTCTGGGGCATCCGAAACTACATTGTCGGGCCTATTACTGAAGAACTGGTGTTCCGAGCCTGCATCATGTCCGTGCACAAAGCCGCGGGCTACTCGCCGGTGGCATCGGTCTTCATCACGCCACTGTACTTTGGAGTGGCCCATTTGCACCATGGCTACGAGCTCTACGTCAGCATGGGCTCCAAAGGGAAAAATAAGGTCATGGTCATCGCTCTCCAATGTGCAGTGCAGCTGGTGTTCACCACGCTGTTTGGCTGGTACGCGGCTTGGCTGTACGTGAGGTTCCAGAGCGTGTGGCCGCCCGTGTGTGTGCATATCTTCTGTAACGCCATGGGCGTGCCGGACTTTTCGGTGGATGGGGTTAGTAAGAAGCAGTTTAAGACGTATCAGACGTTGCTGGCGGTGGGTTTTGTTGGGTTTCTTGCTACGATGACGCTCTTGATACGGTGGTGAGCGATACATTATGAGCGAAGCGAATAATGGATCGCGAATCACCTGTTCGTTCGCTCACAATGATAGCTAGCAGAGGATGTGAGCGACATGGTACAGCTAGCAGATGATGCGAGCGACATGATACTCATATGACTCCCACCTCTCATCTCACCTCAAAAAGTGCCTATGCTGTTACCTGTGCACTACCCAGTACAATGTCTCTACATCACCCAGACACTGTTATCTGTCGTCTCCCACCCCGAACCCAGAGGTTTGCAAAGCTGTGGACGCTCGTCAGAGTATATTTAAAATGTATTTAGTTGAAGTTGCATCTAGTAGACGTGTAGAGTGGTGATACAAAAAAAAAAAAAAAAAAAAAAAAAAAA